>JANRMT010062845.1:2894437-2977811 GCA_026402145.1 Polypterus bichir lapradei | reverse complement strand
TTATACACTCTATATATATATAGGATTACTTTATAGTGTATAATATAGTGTGTATATGCCAATAAGTATATATGTGTGTATACAGACAATTTTTAACAAATATTTATAATACATGTATATGTTTTCTAAATGCAAGGGGGAACACACCTGAAAAATATGGCAGGTAACAGTGTACTGTTGTGGAAGTGTACTTGGTGTACATTCTAATGTCCATCTGCTTAGCAGAATTGCATCACTCTAAACTGGTCTAGCTGTAGTCTGATCTTCATATCTTTAACAAAGGCTTTCCAGCATTTTATTCTTTACACAGGAATCAATAATTGTACTTTCTAAAATAAAAATAAGACACACCCTAGTCATCTAAATAAATGACTGTCTACTCAACCATGCCTAATATCACTAACCGAGCTGATGGTAAGACCATGTCACATTCTGCTTACTAAGAACCCAAACACACCAATTATATATTGGCCACAACAACTGTATTTCCTTTTTAAGAACCATGAATAAATATGCTAATATCCTAAGTTTTTTATTTTTTTAATTTAGTTATTTACCTTTTCTTCGATACTTTTTAAAACATTTTTACCTTTAAATTCTTTTTGTAAAAGCTTAGCTCTTAATTACTATGAGTGAATGAGAATGGTATGTCATGTATGGTACAAACACTTGGTTGAAAACAATGCAAATTAAAGTAAATCCTCACTATACACAGATTTTGTTACTACAGGTCTCCTTTTACACAAGTGTCATTTCACAACACCAGTGGCCTATTTGTGCCTATTTATAGCCATGCACAGTAAAAATAAATTCTGAGAGGCCTATCATGCAGGGATGCAAGGGAAGCTTTATTCTTGTTCTTGTGGCTTTTATTGTGTAAACAAGTCTCCATTTTCTGATAATATTCCAAATGTTCTCAGTGTCTGTTTTTCAGGTAAATGCAGTCAATTTCAACAGTGGCAGCAAAGTGCAAATACATTGCGATCAGCTTAGCTGATTTTCAACACACAAAATTATGTATTCGTGTTAACAGGTAGCAAAAGTGTACAGTGAATCGGGTACGCATGTTTCAGTATCCAGAGTTTCCATTTCTACACGTTTTTTTTTAGGAATATAACCTTCATGGATAATGAGAATTGATGCACAATCCTGTACAGAATTCTTTTCAATTAATCTTGTTGTAATAATAATAATATAATAAATTATTTATGTTTTTGAAATGACACAACTTCCTGGTCAAGTTTTTGAAATTATTACATTACCTTTAAATCAATTCTAATACAAATAAAGCTGGAGCATGTGCATGCAAAGGGTGAACAAAAAGGAGGACAATATACTAAAGCAGGGAATTAAACTTATCTGCCATACTTGGCCCTTGTCAAAAATAAGGCCTCAAAGCGGCTTTCCGCTGGCTCTAGTTCTTTAACATTACACTGCCATCATTATTTTATGCCAGTTCTTTCTCTTTGCCATTAAGTGTTCTTAACCATAAAACCACTGTAGTGCTAAGACTATCATGTAATGTATTCTCCCTTCTGGAGTTATAGATGATGTTGAATTGCCCAATCTCTGACTCTTCTAGTCATCACTTTATCCCAACAACTAAAGAAAGATGGGCATAAGAATTCTTGTGCTATTTATTTTGTTACCATTTGCAAATGAGATTGGTCTAATACTGTTTCTTTGCCAAATATTTTATTTTGTAGGCATATGGCACGTTATATACCCAATACTTCGGTTGCCTTCACTAGCCTCAGGATGGTTCTCCACTCATCAACAGAGGCCCTCTTTAAATGTATTTTGGGACACTGCCCATCACTCTTGACTACTAGTCACTATAATGTTATATATTTATTACAACAATATGCTTTTTTAAAGTGATAAAAGTTAGCAAGTTAGTAAGTTGGCATTTTTTTTTACTTTATATCTGCTCAAGCATTTTAGCTGAAAACATTACACATTTTCAAAAAGGATATAAAAATGTTTTTTGGTGTGTACAATACAGTATAACTGAAAACCAACATCTATTTCAGCCTGAAGAACCACTTCAGACAATAAAAGGCTATAAAAATGACAAGGGTTTGATGGTTTAATAAAATTTCTGCTTAAACTAGTGAAAACAGAAGCAGTGGCACAAATACCCAAAGAGTGGCTCTAATGTCTAGTCCAGTGTGGAAATGTGATTAAATTAATAAAATGCAGGCATAAAGAATGACCCAAGGTCACTCTGAGTTTTTCACCAACTCTCATTTAGATAAAATGAGCATCTGTATCACTAAATTAGTTATATTCATTCATCCATTAATTCTTTTTCTAACACAATTCTCACTCATTGGAAGCTGAACTAGTGGGCACAAGGAATGAACCAGATACAGTCAAGACTGCAGTACCTTGCATGGTACGTATAAACACAGCCAACTACACATTTATTTACTGTGTGTTCATTTAAAGTCACTAAGTGATCTCAACTTTCTGAACCTATTTTTTCCAGAAAAAGATTAAGGAATCTGTCTCGGGAGCATCAGCTTCAAGGAAGAATTCAATTCAGGGGGATGTCATTCAATGTTCCCTCAAACATACACCCACATGTACCAATACTAACTGAATTTTCAGTCATCGACTAGCCTCAGAGGATGTCTATGAAGAATATTCATGTTAAGAAAGAGAGAACAGGAAATTCAGAAAATACCCTAGACCAAAACAGAACCCAAACCCAAAAACATTTGAGATTGCAACTGTTCATCCATTCTGTATTCATTCAAATACACTACTCAAAAAAATTAAGGAAACACACACACTGAGTAATACTGTGTAATTTGTTGGGAAGTAAATGATGTAGCAATGGTCAATGGAAACTCACTGAAGGCTGGATTCAACATCAAACCAAAAGTCAAAGTCAGAAACTGAAATCACAGGCTCATCCAACTTGTGTGAATTACATCACGGCAACTCATAATGTGACTCAGTAGTGTATATGGCCCCCCCCCCCCATGCCTGTATGCACTACCGACAACATCTGAACATCCTCTTCATGAGATGGCGGATAGTGTCCTGGGGGATCTCCTCCTAGACCTGGATCAGGGCATCAGTGAGCTCATGGGCAGTCTGTAGTGCTACTTGGCAGCATTAGATACACCAATACAAAATTTCCCAAAGGTTCTTAATTGGATTTTGGTCTGTAAACATGCGGACCAGTCAATGGTATTGATGCCTTCATCATCCAGAAGCTACCTACACACTCTAGCCACTTAAGGCCAGGCATTGTCCTGCACCAGGAGGAACTCGGGGCCCATTGCACCAGCCGAAGGTCTGACAATGGCCCTGAGGATTTTATCAAGTACCTAACAAAATTAGAGAAGAGTCTGTCAGGAAGGATAATGAGAGAGCAATTGTCTGTAGCCACCACCTGCAAAACAATTCCCTTTATCGGGGATGCCTTGCTGTTGCCTGTCTAGTGCACCAGCTGGCACTTTCATTTGCACCAAAGAAGGTGAAGTTGATTCACAATCGCTTATGTTTCGTAACTGACTTGGTGTTAGACTGTGATAATTAAGCATTTCCATAATGTTTTTGAGCAGTGTATATTCTAAATGTAAAATTTACATAATATTCTCAGCATTACTTGATCCAATTTATTTATGTTTAAGGGGTTAGAATAAGAAAGGAAACAACCCTGCACAATGTGCCAGTCCATTCTGTTATTTAAATTACCTAAGATGGTCTTACACAATATGGTACTGTGGAATAAATAATATAATATCATGACACATATCCAATTAAAATTATATATTCATTCCAACCGGGTATCCCATTTAGGATGCTGACCTAAAATTATCAAAGGAAATAAATGTCTGCATCTGAAAAAAATAACCTGATGAAATGGTGTGACTGTGTCCTACCTTTTGCCTGATGCTACCAAAACAGACTCTGTCTCATAGCAAAATTAAACTCAGATTAAATAAAATTTGTGGAAATATGATTAAAATAAAATTTATGAATATAGGTTTTTAATAGTCAGTCTATGCTAACTACATTGTAAAAATTCAGACATTTTAAACTTGCATAGTGGACACAATTGCTGGGAGTGGGAGCCTATTGATAATACACAAGGCAAGAATATTCACTGGAGAGGGTGCCAGCCCATTACAGGGTTAACACAAGAGGTCTAATAAAATATGTTTAAGATCAAAATCACAAGCATTTCAGTATGAATGGGATGATTTTAAATTAAATCTGTTAAAAATGATAGGACACTGAAAAATACCTTAAATAGACTTTAATTTACTTGATTAATAACCATGTATGAAAATGATGTTTACTTGCATGTTTTGTATTTAAAATGACACACCTCAGAGTAACAGTAATTGAGAAAACATATAAGACAGATTTCAAAATTCGGACATGAGTGTCAGTAGGCCTTGTGTCCCAGGAACCCAGTTATTCTATAACATTTCAGTAATTATTTATCGCTCTGATGCTGAACTTTGTGGTCATTATGATAGCAATTGACAAGAATTCATAATTGAAGAATTACATTATTTGAGGGTTCCTCTAGAGCACCCCTTTCTCTTGAATGATTTGGCTCAAAAACTAATCAGCACATTGTCATCTCATAACAGGCTTACATTTTGAGTTTGGTATTTTTCCATTCAGCCATTTTTGGTCAATACCATTCTCAAGGAATTGTGACACACAGATACACACCCATCATCCAGATATCAATGTTTTTGATATCAGGGACTCTGAAAAGTCGAGATCCGTTGAAAACCAGAGATCAAAATTTTTGATGAATCTAAAGATTTCACACCTCCCCCATAGACGATAGGTTACAGTGAGGGAGGGCGGATAGCAAAAATGAAACAAATCAACAAGAAACTAGCTTTGGTTGTTGATGTAGACATCAGCAGTCAATAAAGTTAAGATGTACTTCATTAATTATAAGATTATACAATTATAAAAGCATTAAAATACTTTTGTCTTAAAACTGCAGCCTTTACACATTTTAATTTGACATACAACATTTCATGTGTAATATATTTTTCAAACTTTAGAAAATCACATAAGATTTTATTTTAATTTTTATGTGTGTTTAAGGGGAAGTTGTTGTTGCCTATTAATATATTTCTAGACCTTCTGTAAAAGCTAAATTTTCCCATGGGACAAATAAGGTACTTAACTTACTTACTAACAATCAAGGTATCTAAAACAAAACCAAAAAATCAGGAAAGATCATGAAAGTCAGATAATCAAGCTGATAAAGGAGACAACTGCTAATCACACAAAAACTTGAATACCACTTGTTTGAAGTTTTCATATGAGTAAGTTACAAAGTACAAATACATTAGCAGATGAAGTGACAGTGAGCCACTGAAGTTGTTTAAAGTTAAATGACAGCTTTTAGATCACAGGACTTTTACAAATGATTTTGGAGATAAACAATTGAAAAATGAAAACAAATTTGGTCCATTACTTTACACTTTATCTGGGTCCTACTGTGTTTGTTATCAGAGGCAGAAAGTGCAAGTACTGTAGTTTTATTTTTTTTTTTTTTTTGCACGCAATTATTATGATATGCAGCCAGGCTGTTTAGACTAACAGCAATCAAAATGAAAGTCAGTTGAAGCATACAAATGTGCCCATTACAAATAGATAATCACAGTTCTTTAAAAGATGCAGTACTCTAGGACAGGCTTGAAAAAAATTGTGCATTGTGGCTAAACAAACTTCTCATTTAGAAACAAAAGAGGAAGAAGAATTTCCTCAGTTTTGGTTATGACAAATCACAAAGTTGTAGCTTTAAATTAAGGACATTTAGTTTAATTCTCCTGACATTCTGACTTTATGGGTGGAAGTACATTTTCTGTACTATATACAGTAAATCAGTTTCTTCTTAATAATAAACCATGCAATGAAGTCTCAATAAACAGTCATGACCTAACCTATTTTATAAACTTAAAACTTACACTACAAGACAATTTACAGGAAAAAAAATTAGCTCTTGTCATTTCTGGAGAAGCAATGCAATAAAGTAAATCCACACATTTTTATGAAAGAAGATTTTTTTACAAATAAGGTATGTGCCTCTGCATTTGTTTGTTATCAAGATGCATGATTTTTCTTTTCATTTATCAGATCTCATTTCAGTAGGTTTTCACTGATAGCTAAGTAGTCTTTATCTTCACTCTCATTGAGAAATCATTTGATAATCATCACAGGGTTATAACTAAACATACAATGAACTAATTACAGGTGTAAATGTAATCAAGAAAAGCAATGAATTAAGATTAATTAGATTGTGCTTTAATAAACTAGAAGTAAACATATTTTTATGCTTTCCTCCAACATTCCAAAGATGTTCATGTTAACATAACTGATTTGCATGCGTGATTGTGGTTATGTGTCTTCAACCTAGAGAAAGTAGAAGGCAGACTGGATTTATTTTAATAACAGGAGATAAAATGTAAGTCAAATAATCTAGCCAAATTAATAACCAAAACATCAATCCAACCTGTCATCCAAGCCCTAAACAAAAGCCCAAAATTTAGTTCAAGTTTTCCTCGTGCAAGAAAACAAGAAGCATGCACAAAATGGTTTGTATTTTGAATTCTCAGTCTCATTTATACTATTATTATGACAGTGATGTCACGCACAGCACACTTCTTGGCTGGGGCAACCAGGACTCAAAATGGTGTCACCCACAATAAAACAAACTGGTATCAAAAAGATATTAAAACATGTATACTATCTTAACATAATCTTTAATATAAAAATAAATGACAGAATTAGATTTTGCAACTCAGAAGTCTGTAATGGGATAAAAACATAATGAATTCAAAAAGATAAGGAAAAAAATTGGAACAAAACCCAATCTCTTCCTTCTGTAATATCACAAGACCAAACCGGATTTATTAAAGACAGACACTTAACTTCTACCCTTCAACGATTGTTTAATATAATACATTTACCCATTACGTCTGAAAACCCAGAGGTCTTATTCACTTTAAATACAGAAAAAACATTATATGATTGAATGGGACTACCTATTTACCATATTGCACAAATTTGGGTTTGGCCCAAACATATGTGCATGGATCAAACTACTTTATACTAGTCCAGAAGCCTCAGTTTATGTTAACATTATTTCAGACTATTTCAAACAGAATGTGGTACTCGACAAGGATGCCTCTTATCACCTTTGCTATGTGCAATTGCCATTGAACCACTGGCTGTCTACTTTCGAAATGCATCAGAGATAAAGGGGATTCTCAGAGAGGGACCTGAACAGAAAATATCATTATATGCAGATGATATGGTACTGTCTATGACCAACAAAATTCTGTGCCAGCAATCCTAAAAGCATTAGCAGATTTTGAAAAAATATCTGGACTCAAAATCAATTTGAATAAAAGAGTGCCCTTTCTAGTGAATTCTCTAGCTCACAATGTCGAACTGGATACTTTCCTATTTATTTTAGCAGATCAGGTTAAATATCTAGGAGTAAATATCACAAGCAAATATAAAGCTCTTTTTCAACAAAATTTTGCTGTCTGCATAGGAAAAATTAAACAAGACGTGAATAGATAGATGGTCAACCCTACATCTTACATTAGCAGGGAGAATCAACATTGTTAAGATGACCATCCTTCCCAAGCTTCTCTTCTTATTTCAAAGCATCCCTATATATGTTAACAAATATGATTTAAGACATTAGACTCAATCATAATTTTATTTATTTGGAATCTGGAACATCCATGCATCCAAAAGGTGACTCTACAACGACCTAAAGCAGAAGGGGGCATGGCACTACCTAACTTTCAATTCTGTTACTGGGCGCCAAATATACAAACTATAAAGACCTGGACATTGACACAAATAGATTAATTTACACAAACCCAGTCTACAATAGAAATAAAATCTTGCATTACTTCATTATATTCCCGGTAATACTCATTACCATCAATGCACTAATAATCCAATTCCCCTTCATTTTCTTAGAATATGGAACCAATGTAGGAAACACTTTATGACAGAGAAGGTTTTATCTGTTGCACCTCTACATGACAACCACCTTTTCTACCCTCTCAAACTTATACACCATTTAATGTCTAGAAATATCCAGGATTACAACACTTATAGACTTCTACAAAGATAATGTCATTGCATCCTACGGACATTTACGCTTCGGATTCAACCTCTCATCAACACATTTCTTTCACTACTTCAGGCAAGAAACCTTTGCTAAACAGAATCTGACAGATTTAATTCACCTCCCACCTTGTTCTATTCCAGAATAAAAATTGATCAGTCTTGAACACTCAGATAGCATCTCTACAATTTATAAAAATATATTAAAGTAGCTTCCTTTCAAAGACCCCAAAGTACATTGGGAAAAGAATCTGTCACTTAATATTTCAGAAAAGGAGTGGAAGGCAGCCATGCACAGAATATACTCTATATGTGCAAAGCACTCAATTATTTAACTTAAAATCTTCTATCATGCGCATTTATCTCGTTTAAGATTGTCCAAAATGTTTCCAGTACAAGATTTAACCTGTGAAATTTGCAATCTACCTCCAGGCTCACTGGCCTACCTGTTTTGGGCATTCACCAAATTAACCATATTTTGGACAAAAACCTTTGCATGCCTATCAGAGAGCTTCTGTGTCACAATCACTTTAAACCAGCTAACAGCTGTATTTGGTGCACTCCCAGACTTGCTCAAAGTGGAGTAGGACAAACAAACTGTAATTGCCTTTACTACACTACTAGCACAAAGACTTATCTTGCTCAACTGGAAGAATCCCACCCCACCACTTTTAGGTCAGCAGGTAACTGATGTTCTATACTACTTGAAATTGGAAAAAAATCAAATAAATCAAAATTCTCACTTACATGATCTGTTCAAAACTTTTTAAAACATGGAAGGATCTAATCAATAACATTTTAGAATAAACTTCCAATTTGGGGAAAAAGGCACTCTTCCTTTCTTGTTTCCTTTTATAAAGTAGCTCTGGATACTGGCTCCCACTCTCTTTCTCTTGGGTGCGGGTTGAATTTTGCTTTGTTATTTTTCTTTGTTAAGTTTGACTTAATTGTGGAATGTTATCTGCTTCTAATTATAATTAAAATCCATAAATCAATAAATAATCTTACTTATTAATTAAATTCAAAGTAAAGCAATAAAAAGTGAGACTTGTAATATTCCTTTTATAATGGACCCTTTTCCAAATATAAGGTGTCAAAAAATATATATAAATTTCAACTCCTTTTTACACATGGTCAGAAAAGGAATGTTTGATTGTTTAATTAAAAATACACCTTTAGTTTTAATGATATATTGTTTATAATCTATACACAGCTAAATGCAAAGTAAGTATACCCATGGAAATTGTTTCCTTTAACAACATATTTGGACAGGCAAACAGTATATCTTCATGTAAACAGTGCCTACAGACAAAGGTGATAAACTCATATAAGAACACAACTATTTTTTTGCCATTTCAATCATTTATTTAACAAACATATCAATAGATGTAATGGTATGCTGGGGAAAAAGTAAGTACACCCTTGGCCTCAGAACGTAGTATTGCCCTCTTTAGACAGAAATTTGGTGTGCTTTGGATCATTATCATGTTGAAAGGCCCATTTCTGTTTCAACTTCAACTTTTGGACGGATGACCTAACATTCTCCTCAAGCATACATTGATATGATGCAAAATTTATAGCTGAATCAATGACAGCAAGTTGCCCAGTCGTCAATGAAGCAAAGCAGTCCCATACCACAATATTTCTAACACCATGCTTCACAGTTGGTATGAAGTATTAGGTTCTTCTCCTGAAATGCTGTATTCAGTGCCAAACTACTGTTACAGTAACCAAACAACTCTGTCTTCTCCAGAAGGTCCTGTCTTTGACCGAATTTTCGATGGCAAACTAGTCTTGCTCTGGTGTTCTTTTTAAACAGCAAACACTATTTTTTCTGAGAGACTTTGCATGCAGGTCAATTTTGAGCAATATCTTTCTGATTGTAAATTCATTTACTTTGACATCAAAATCTGCAAACAACTTACCTGCAGATCCAGCAATTAAAGTTTAGGGTTCTTGGAGGTTTGTTTTAGTATCAAACGGTGGGCTCTTGGGCTGAATTTGCTGGACCAGCTTGCCCTGGACAAGTTAGCAGTCATTGGAAATCTATATCACTTGTAGATGATTTTCCTTACAGTGGAATGATTGATTTCAAATAATTTGGCAAACTTTTAAAATTTCTTGCCAGTGCTTTAGATCTTGGCATAATGACGCCTCACACACCAACAGCAAAGAAAACAACAGACCCTAGATATTTCTGGTTTAAATAAACAAGTTCCACCTGCATACTCCCTGAGGAGGTTCAAACCATTAGCACCTAATCTGGAACATGTGATTCTAATCTTATGGATTTGAAGGGGTGATGGAGTGTATGTTAGAGTGTACTTACTTTTCCAAGTGACAAATCTGCATTTTGTTTTATTTACATTATGAGAATGGATATACCATGCCAATCTTATGTGTCATTTGCTCAAGTACTGTATATCACTACTGTCTGTGGACAATTTTTGCATGAAAATATAATGTCTGTATCAGTTAATAAGGATATTTCCAAATTTTAATAGAAAAGTAATTCAATTGCCATGAAAATAAAAAGTATGACACATACATCACAACTAAAGAAAGCAGGCACTGAGCTACCCAGATAAGATATATTTGATTTAAAAATGCACATACTGTGTCACACATGGTTCTAACTGTTCAAGTGTGTTATGTACATAGTAATGGATGCAGAGTATATTTTATAATATTTAGATATATTTAATAAAAATCCCAAGCATATTTCAGAGGTTGGTAAAAGTTTATTCACCTTTTTTTCCTTTGGGGGTTTCTAGAAATACTTTATGTGTCCACAGATGCACTGATGTTTTATTTCATTTATACAGTACTGTCAAAATTGTCACTTTTCAGAAATATTTAAAATACATTTAAGTTACTTTCAAACTATATAAACCTATATTGACATTGTTCTAGAACACAAAACTACTGCATGCTGTGATACTAAGCAGACTTTCCAATGACTGTGTATCCCAATTAATCGTTTCTTTGTTTGTCCTTCCTTCCCGCAGAGTGTTTTAGTGGAGGCTGGGGATTGCAAAATAACATTTGTAAATGCTCAGAATGAGATCAGAAGACACTACTTTTCAGTTACTCATCCATCTCAAAATCCACCATGGTATTTCTGGACATATCATAAGTATTAGTATCCTAAAATCAGACATGGCATATGAGAACAAATCTTGAAGACATAATTATCAATTAAAAACAAGTAACATTGTTAAACTTGGACAAATTCTTTGAAATGGCAGCCTCTTTTATAACATATGTTATGTTTAACACAATGAAGTAATAAATACCAATTACTATGTCATCAAAAAAATTAAACTGATTGAAGCAAGGCTTTGACTTTTTGTTTTCTCCCTTGTTTTCTTTTTTTTTTTTTTGAACAAGCACTTCGAAAAATTAGGAAAGTAATTACTTATATTAAAAGCAATCTAAAAATTTAAAGGAAAAATAATTTGCATATGACAAAAAAACAGCTTTGAGAAATCTTAACATCTGACCAATATTCTTCCAAAAGTAGCATTTTGTATGCTAGATTTTATATGGCACAAAAGCTATATATAAAAGGCTAAAAGCTACTGTCATTTTAATTGCCAATAAACACCTGCTTCAGAGAGCTCCCAGATGTTATGCAAATTTTCTACCAATAGGTTTCATTGCATCTGTGCTACAAAATATTCTTTCACCACCATCCTCAAATGCCCTAGGCACTAAAATGATAAAAATACAGAGTATATAAGGTACATCTAGATAAATTTAGCAAGATGGTAAACACCTAAACACAAAAAAGCAAGTTAAAATTATTGAATCTTCTTTGTTTACCTATCTGTTAAGGAATCTTCTTTGTTTACCTAGTTGCTTAAAAAGATTATCTTCACCTTCTAAAATGCAGAAGGCTTAAACCAGTGAATGACTATGTGAATACAGATTATAAACATCAAAAGCTTTTTCAATAACCCAGAAAAAACTATAAATATTTTATTTAATGCTGTGTTTTATGGTGAGGATCATATAAAAACATTTAGAAAGATATTAATTTAACTGGAACACATGTAGGCTAATTATCCTGCTACAGCTTAGACAATAGGACAGAATTAGGAGTTAAACCAGTGATCTTTGTCTGTTCTTCTAAGAATTAGGGCATAATGTGTATTGTGCCTATATTCAACATCCACTCCACTTAATTCAGGTGTTATATACACTAGTACAATGGATTCAGAAAGTATTCACACACTTAACTTTAACACTTTTCCATCCATCCATTTTCCAACCCGCTGAATCCAAACACAGGGTCACGTGGGTCCGCTGGAGCCAATCCCAGCCAACACAGGGCACAAGGCAGGAACCAATCCCAGGCTGGGTGCCAACCCACCGCAGGACACACACAAACACACCCACACACCAAGCACACACTAGGGCCAATTTAGAATTGCCAATCCACCTAACCTGCATGTCTTTGAACTGTGGGAGGAAACCGGAGCGCCCAGAGGAAACCCATGCAGACACGGGGAGAACATGCAAACTCCACGTAGGGAGGACACGGGAAGTGAACCCAGGTTTCCTAACTGCGAGGCAGCAGCGCTACCACTGCGCCACCGTGCCGCCCACTTTAACACTTTTATAATACTTATACAATTGAGAGGTTTCAGTTTTTAATCTTTAATAAATTTGGAAACCTTTTGGAAAACATTTTCATTTTGTCATTATGAGTTAGAGTGTAGAACTATGGGAAGAAACAACAGATTTAACCATTTAAAATTAAATCTGCAACACAAGAAGGTGTGCAGAAAATGAAGGTGTCTGAATACTTTAGGAATTTACTGTATATTTAAAATACACAAAAGCAGTAACAGATTGTTTTCTTAAAGAAGCAGAAATGGTACAAGCACCAGAATAATAGTATGGAACTTATAAAGTACTTGAAAAGTAAGGAGTCCACAGTAGTGAGTAATAATCCATCCTTAAAATCCACTGTGGGTAACAAGGGTACAATTTACTTTACAGGATGTAATAAGAGCCAATAATCTTGTTATTTAGAGTCCAACATCCTAGGTACAGGAGTATGGTGGGGAATGCCCCAAATTATTGTGAGGTTGATAACCAGGAGATGAAATGAAATGCTGAATGATGTGGTAGGGGATCTGTCAAAATCAAACCCAGATTAAAATGACAAAACCAAAGGGGCAGAGCAAACTCAAACGGTAAAAACAAAGTCAAAGGGCTGAGGTTTTCAACATTAGGCCTACTTATTAAAAAAGAAGAAAGAAAGGAAAAAAAAAAAAAAGCTAATCGTCACTAAGAAGGCACTTTTAACACACAGGGAATATCCACCAAGGGATGCAGATCACTTCACATGGCACTATATTTATTGTGTGATGTCTGAAAATATTGCAATGGCAAGACATGATTGGTAACAGTGTACAAAATGGCATCCTATCAGAAAATAAACAAGACTAAAAAAAATAAAAAGATTAAATGACAAAACGAAGGGAAAAAAACATCAAAAATTCTATGCAGATACGTGCCACTTAACACTTGAAATATGTTCTGTGAAACAGGACATTATGCGATATGGACATTGTGCAAACACCATATTTTATACAGTATATAGTAATTGGCAAAGATATATGGGATGCTGTAGTGTACCTGTTTTGACTAAATACAGAGAGATGATACGACAATGCTCCAGAGATGTGTAATATGCAAGATTGCATACATTTTTATATGATAAACATCTTATTTGAAAGCAGGAAATGTTCAAATTAAAATAATGATAGAAAGTACAGTATTGGCAGCTGTATCAATTTGTATGCAAGAGATATGAGATACACATGTTGTGTGTTATTAAGCTGCTGCGTTCACTACATCCAGTTATGTTCTCTGATTGGAATTTCTCAACTGTATTATACAACCTTATGGGATTATGGTCGTACTGTATGTGCCGTCGAATGCTGGCCTAATCGATGTTATGTGGTGCATACCTGTACTTACAAAAAGTTAAAACTGTAACAGGACAGTATTAAAAGGACTATCCTATTTAACAAAATAAACAGACAAAACTAAACAAAAACACTATACCTAGCATTTCACACTGCCTGCCCAACCCAGCAAAGCATGTTTTGTTAAGGTTAAAAAAAAAAAAAAAACACGTTTTGAACTTATGTGACTCTCTTTCGGGTCCAGGTGGACAAAGCCTAAATTAGCATATATCCAGTAAAATAGTACCAAACTTAGTTCAATACGGTCATCAGTTCCTTGTTAATGCTGAAGACACACACAAAACTTTAAGATTTTCACTGGAATATTAAATTTTGCAAACAAAAATAATATCTACACATAAGACAGGCATCATTATTGCAAGAACATCATTTTGTTTAATAGGAATGCATGCGCATTAAAATACTTACTGAAATTAGAAATCTTGAATGAATTATGCAAAAAGCCTTCAACTTTGTGGCGGGATAAAAGTAAATATTTAATATCAATTCTGCTGTCAGAAATCATCTAATACTCTGCATTTCCAAATATTTTGTAGCTTATGAAAATTGCTCATTTTTGCCACTTAAGTCTATGTGCTTAAAGACTTTGATTTGAATAAATGGAGCTCTTAAGTGTGCTATGCTTTATAAAACTCGGCATGTTGTATACTTCCTTACAAATAAATGGCTTCTACCATTAAAGGTTTAAATAATGCAATGTGTTTCATGCTCAGCCTGGAGCCGGATTCCAATGAAGTTGCTAATGCACGTAATGATTAAGTGTAACTCAAATACTAACTGTGTTGTTCAAAACCTGACAGGCAATAATTTGGTCTATTATATTCTGCCATTTAATTGCCTACTTCAGACATTCTTTGACACATTATGAAGCAATGATTTACAATTATTCAGGCTGCAAAGATCAGAGAGTGACATTATAATCATCTACATAGGGATTCCTTCTCATCTAAAACAACTATTCTCGAAAAATAAAAATAGTTTTACTGGAGTTTTAACATGCTTCTATTTGAGGATTATCAAATATTATCACATAATGTAGGTAAATAATATGTTAAAAGATTTGTTCTGTTTTTTTTACCCTAGCAAATTATTTTCTTTTTTCTTTCTTTATTTTTTTATTATATAATTTTTTAAATGACTCTGGAGTGGTATGCCTCTTTAAGTGAATATTTAATAGGTTAATAATAAATACTGCCTGTAGTTAGGCAGACTTATCTATATACTACGATCTCTTCCCACCCATAAGATATTCATATAAAGTTGATTTACCTTGGTAAACCGGCCTAATGTCAGTGAGGATCACTGTGTTTATCAGTGTACCGTGTGATTTAAAGGTGTCCTGTCTAGCTATAATTCTTGCCTTTTTGCTTGATGCTTCCAGGTTAAACTGCAACTATGAGCAAACATCTGATAGAAATGGAAGATGGATGGATATTCATTACACTAAACATAAAAAATAATTGTATTGATTACAATGCACTAAAGCAAAACTAGAGAAGTTATATATATATATATATATATATATTATATATATATATATATAAAATCTGCAACTGAAAGGTTTAATATATTTGACAATTTTAAGTACAGTTTCAAAAAAGTATACTATAACCGTCTACAAAATAAAGCAACTACAGCTAAAAGGACCTTTCAAGCTATACATGCTGAACAAAACAGTTACATTTATTGCTGGATTGGACAAGAAAGCTACTTGAAAATAACACCACCTCTCAAATGGAGTAGGATGGCTGGCACGTGCTTCGTCCAACACTCAGCAGTGTAAACTATATGTGAAAAAAGTTAAAGAAACAAGAAAGAAAGCAACAGTTGCAAAGACTACAATGTTTCTGCAATACAGTTATTCAAATATTAGTAACTTTACTTTTTATGGTAAGCGTCATTTATTACATAGCTTAGAACACTGAACAGAATACAAAACTAAGAACAATATTTGAGACATCTGTGATCCTAAAAAACTACATTTGATGGATATAAAGACAAGTGTTTTAAACTGAATCTAAAACAAGGCAAAAAGAGTGTGAGACCTTCAAAATAAGCGATAAAAATAGGCCAGGACTTTCACTGGCCAGCCCATAAGAGTCTCCCACTCTAATCCAGCTAGTCCCCTAACTACTACCTGCAGACTTCTACCAAGGCAGGCCCAAAATGGGGAAACTGGCTTTTAAAGGTGGAAATGCTGTTTAAAGCTCCAAAACATTACATATGCCACAAGAGGGGGACAAACCATGAACACTCCAGCTTGGAGAGACAATTCTAAGAAAAGATGGCCTCACCTCTTAAGTGTAACACCCACTGAGCACAAGGGACATAAGAAAACAATACATTACAAACAGATACTAATTAAGGCCTAAACAATATTAATACAAATGATATAAATATATAACAAAAACTTTAAAATAAACAAAAAACGGCAAAGGAAAAGAATATAAACCTAAGCCTCTGGCTAAAACATAACACCAAGGAAGTTTGTATATACTGGTTCTTAAACATGAAATAAGGTTAATAAAAGGAACCATAAGAGACAAACCTTTTCTTTTTTATTTTATTTAATTAAAAACAAATAACAATCCATACAATCAAATCAAATTTAACAAAACCAAAATTCAGACCCCACCCAAAACAAAGAGAAGAGAGCCAGTCAACAAAGCAAATCTTTGAAGCAGCAAGGAAGGAAGAGTATACCTTTCCCCGATATAGAATCTTATTCTAAAATGTTATTGATAAGATCCTGCCAGATTTTAAAACAAGTTTTGAACAGATCCTCAGAGTTTTTTTTTCCCCAATTTCAAACTGTATAGGACATCATTTACCCACTGGTAAGTGGGTAAGTGGTGGATTGGGATTCTTCCAGTTGAGCAAGATAGTGAGGTAAAGACAATTATCATTTGTTTGTCCCTCTCCACTTTAAACCCATCTGGGAGGCCACCAAACACAGCTGTTAATGGATTAGGAGTTTTTAACACCAAGGTTATTTGATTGGATTTGAAAGATTTTTGTTCTAAAATTAGGTTAATTTGGTGCATTCCCAAAACATGTGGCCCATTGGGGCTGGAGCTAGATTGCAACATTCACAGGTTGAATCTTGCCCTGGAAACATTTTGGATAGTTTTAATCAAGAGTTTTTAATCAATCTTTGAAAGGAAGGATGGTTTGAAATAGAAAAAGAAGTTTGGAAAGGATGTTCATCTTAACAGTGTTGATTCTTCCTGCTAATGTGAGATGGAGGATGGACCATCTATTGACATTTTGTTCAATTCTATTTTTTTTCAATGCAGACAGCAAAATTTTGTTGAAAAAGAACTTTATACTTACTTGTGATATTTACCCCTAGATATCTGAACTGATCTGACATGATAAATGGGAAGGTGTCCAGTTGAGAATTGTGTGCTAGGGAGCACACTTTTATTGAAATTACTTTCGAGTCCAGGAGTGCTGGCCAGAATATTCTGGGTCAGATATATACATTACCATATAACCTGCATATAGTGATATTTTGTGTTCAGGTCCTTCTCTGAAAACCCCCTTTATCTCTGATTCATTTTGAAAGTAAACAGCTAATGGCTCAATGGCAATTACAAAGAGCAATGGTGATAGGAGATATCCTTGTCAAGGACTGCATTCTAGTTTGAAGCGGTCCAAAATAATGTTGTTAATATGAACTGAGGCTTCTGGGCTAATATACAGTAGTTTGATCCATACACATATGTGTTGGCAGAATGCAAATTTGTGCAATGTGGTGAATACGTAATCCACAATCAACCATGTCAAATGCTTTTTCTGTATCCAAAGATAGTAAGATCTCTGGGGTGTTTGTTTAATATAATATATTCAGCCATTAAATCTAACATCCAAGATTAGAAGCCAAGAGTCTGCCTTTAATACAGTGGTGTGAAAAACTATTTGCCCCCTTCCTGATTTCTTATTCTTTTGCATGTTTGTCACACAAAATGTTTCTAATCATCAAACACATTTAACCATTAGTCAAATATAACACAAGTAAACACAAAATGCAGTTTTTAAATGATGGTTTTTATTATTTAGGGAGAAAAAAAAATCCAAACCTACATGGCCCTGTGTGAAAAAGTAATTGCCCTCTGAACCTAATAACTGGTTGGACCACCCTTAGCAGCAATAACTGCAATCAAGCGTTTGCGATAACTTGCAATGAGTCTTTTACAGAGCTCTGGAGGAATTTTGGCCCACTCATCTTTGCAGAATTGTTGTAATTAAGCTTTATTTGAGGGTTTTCTAGCATGAACTGCCTTTTTAAGGTCATGCCATAGCATCTCAATTGGATTCAGGTCAGGACTTTGACTAGGCCACTCCAAAGTCTTCATTTTGTTTTTCATCAGCCATTCAGAGGTGGATTTGCTGGTGTGTTTTGGGTCATTGCCCTGTTGCAGCACCCAAGATCGCTTCAGCTTGAGTTGACGAACAGATGGCCAGACATTCTCCTTCAGGATTTTTTGGTAGACAGTAGAATTCATGGTTCCATCTATCACAGCAAGCCTTCCAGGTCCTGAAGCAGCAAAACAACCCCAGACCATCACACTACCACCACCATATTTTACTGTTGGTATGATGTTCTTTTTCTGAAATGCTGTGTTCCTTTTACGCCAGATGTAACGGGACATTTGCCTTCCAAAAAGTTCAACTTTTGTCTCATCAGTCCACAAGGTATTTTCCCAAAAGTCTTGGCAATCATTGAGATGTTTCTTAGCAAAATTGAGATGAGCCCTAATGTTCTTTTTGCTTAACAGTGGTTTGCGTCTTGGAAATCTGCCATGCAGGCCGTTTTTGCCCAGTCTCTTTCTTATGGTGGAGTCGTGAACACTGACCTTAATTGAGGCAAGTGAGGCCTGCAGTTCTTTAGACGTTGTCCTGGGGTCTTTTGTGACCTCTCGGATGAGTCGTCTCTGCGCTCTTGGGGTAATTTTGGTCGGCCGGCCACTCCTGGGAAGGTTCACCACTGTTCCATGTTTTTGCCATTTGAGGATAATAGCTCTCACTGTGGTTCGCTGGAGTCCCAAAGCTTTAGAAATGGCTTTATAACCTTTACCAGACTGATAGATCTCAATTACTTCTGTTCTCATTTGTTCCTGAATTTCTTTGGATCTTGGCATGATGTCTAGCTTTCGAGGTGCTTTTGGTCTACTTCTCTGTGTCAGGCAGCTCCTATTTAAGTGATTTCTTGATTGAAACAGGTGTGGCAGTAATCAGGCCTGGGGGTGGCTACGGAAATTGAACTCAGGTGTGATACACCACAGTTAGGTTATTTTTTAACAAGGGGGCAATTACTTTTTCACACAGGGCCATGTAGGTTTGGATTTTTTTTTCTCCCTAAATAATAAAAACCATCATTTAAAAACTGCATTTTGTGTTTACTTGTGTTATATTTGACTAATGGTTACATGTGTTTGATGATCAGAAATATTTTGTGTGACAAACATGCAAAAGAATAAGAAATCAGGAAGGGGCCAAATAGTTTTTCACACCACTGTAAATACGGTTTGGTCTTGTGATATTACAAAAGGAAGCACTTTCTCAACCCTTCTAGCTAGAACTTTGGAGAGTATCTAAATGTCATTATTCAGGAGTGAGATTGGTCTGTATGATGCACATTGTAGTAAGTCCTTATTTTTCTTAGGAATAAGGCAAATTAATGCTTGGTGAAAATTTTGATGTAGAATTTTGTTGTCTTGTTGAATTTTGTTGTCTTTAGCTTCTATAAATGTTGCTAATAATAGTGGTGCTAACTTATTTAACATTTTTTATATAAACTTCCACTGGGTAGCCATCAGGGCCGGCTGCTTTCCTACTTTGAAATGAGTTTATAGCGTCTATTAATTCAGAGAGTGTCAGAGGTTTATCTAGTTCCACAGCACTAAAAGTATCTAGGTAAATGGTATCTGTAATGAGTCAAGGAATTCATTAGATTGCGTCTTATCTTCTTTAGACTGAGTGGAATGCAAGGACTTATAGTACTCTCCAAATGTGTGAGTTATACTTTTATTGTCTATGATTTTATCTCCGTCTATGCTGGCAACTGATGTTACTGCATTTAGGACTTTCTGTTTGCGTATTTTCAAAGCTATAATCTTACTGGCCTTCTCTCTGTGTTCATAAAAATGATGTTTTAAAGATGAGCTGTTCCATTTCTTTAGTAGTCAAGAGGTTAAAGTCTGATTGTAAAACCAGTCTTTTCCTATAAAGTGCCTCATTTGGAGACCTGGCGTATTCTATATCAATTCTGGTAATTTTGCTGATTAACTCAGATGCCTTCTTGGTTTCCAATTTATTTTTGTAAGAAACAAGTGAAATAATCTGTTCTCTTAAAAATGCCTTCTGAGTTTCCCAGAGTATTCCTGCAAAGACCACTAGGGATACATTTGTCCCCAGAAAAAATCAATTTGTTTGGATATGAATTGTGTACAGTGCTCATTATCTAAAGACAGGGGGTTAAGACGCCAATTACGAGATGAGCATGTAGAGCATAGTAAGTTAAGCTCCATGATCAAAGGGGCATGGTCGGAGATAACAATAGCATCGTACTTAACATGATTTGATAATGGACAAAAAATTATTTTCTATGAAGAAATAATCACTTCTTGAGTAACAATAATGAACTTGTGAGAAAATGGAATAAGTTCAAAGTTAAGATTTAAAAACCTCTAATAAATTCTGATCCATTACAAACTGTTTTTTTTGCAGTATTAGATATTATCGCCACTGTAACTAAAGACCTATCCAGGTCTGGATTTAAACATAATTAAAGTCTCCAGAAATTAGAATTTTCTGAGTGTTCACATTAGGAACAGATGTGAATACATTTGGATAAAATCTCTGTCATCCATGTTAGGTGCCCAAGTATTTATCAGAATCACTTTAGTATTAAATACATTGCCCGTCACCATCGCATATCGCCATTCAGGATCACATATTATGTCTAATGCTACAAATTGGATAGTTCTGTGTATTAAGATTCCCACATCCCTAGTTTTCTTTTTATAGCTGGAGTGAAATATTTTGTCAATCCAATCCCTTTGCAACCAAACCTGGTCTTACTGTGAGTCTCCTGTAAAAAAAAAACCAAAATATCCTGGCATTTAAACCTGTTAAGCAAGTGAATACTTTCTCTCTTTAATTCATGTTTGAGACCTTTGACATTCCAACTCACAAAGTTTACTGTCTGGTCATAAAAACATTACTTCTGAAGTAGTCTTAAGTTAATGTAGTACATTTTCACATATGATAGATTTGACCTAGATTTTATATTATTGCCAGGTGTTATTGCTATGAAGCCTATTGCTGTGTTGGCATTAACAGTTATTGGGGTAGAAAGGATAAATAAAAAATAGCAAAGCTCTCTTTCTCTAGCCTCCAATTTCAGAACTTCAGAATCATGACAAATAAGCTTAGGCGAGTGCTCCTTTTCAAAACAATTAAAAAGCTTTAAATATAAATTGCATTTTCATTTACAATTCAGATAAGCGGTTGTGAGCCAAGGTCATAAAATTGCTGTGTTACCAGAGAAGGAAATTATGGCAGCCCAGAGGTAAGCTTGGCGGACGATGTGCTTGGTATGGTGAGAAAATATTAAAGTTTACAATAAACAGCAATTTTGTAAAAACACATTTTTTAAAATAAGGCTGCTGATAGAATGCAGCCTATATTATTGTAAGCAATGTCGCAGTCTTATTTTTTTTAATAAGAGTCACATCTCTGATTAGTTATTTGCATAGGTTTAATTTTTATTTATTTAATTTTGTTTTTCATTTCAAAAAGAGTGGAGTAGTTACCACTGCTGCTTCAAGGATCTAGTGTCTTGGGTTTAAATCTTGCACCTAGTTACTTTCTGTTTGGTGCTGGTATATTCTCTGTGTCAAGTTGTTAACTATGTTTAAAGTAAGAGCAAATATCTGCAACAGCAGTGTTGCCATACACTTTACATATTTACATCCAATGTTAAAGACAGATAAACAATTCAAATAAAGTCATAATACAGTATTTGAATAGTGAAATGCATAATATGATTTTAAAAGTTTCATTCTAAAAGGAATGTTTTGCTAACTTTCTAACAGAGCAATACAGATACATCTGGTGACTTAATCAAAGACAACAACTTTTATGACATATTTATGGGGTATAGGTTGATGTTTTTAATCTCCCAGGACACATATTGATACTGTTCATTGCATTCTGAAGAGGTCACTACATGAACTATTACCAGGAATCATTCCACTAGAGAACTGGCTTGAGAGAAAAATGCAAAATGGAACGGACTGTATGGAGACAGATATGAAAGGTTCATTGTTTGTTTTTTATTGCACAACAGTGCCCAACAAAACAGACACTATAAATCAAATATTGATGCTTTTTATTTGCTTACTTTTTTTTTATCTATTTCTTTGAGTAGATGAAGAAGCATGTGTAAACTAATTAGAAAGTCATGGTTAAAGTAAGCTAAAAACTACCCAACTGCTATAAAACAACATATTCACTGGCCTAACAAAGTATACAGTACATGGTAATATTTAAGTATAATTTATGCTTACAGATAGTCAGCATAAAACGAAAAGGGACTTTTCATGAGTATTTCATCAATTATTAAATCATGTCACTCTCATCTCCCCGACTTGTCTTGCACACATGCTCATAAAATGAAAGAAAATGTCCATATATTGATGAAGAATGTTATGGAAGTTTTAAAACAGATGGAGCAACTGGTGAACAAAAGAGACACAAATCTGTTTTAGTATTGCTCCACTGCACTGTTTAAAAAATGCATAAATTAAACATGTTTTAAACTTATTGAAAAGTAAACTATAAAATTAAAAATCACTTGCCTTTACAGCCTGCAATGAGGACAGTATAATAATATTATTATAACAATATGTACTTAAAAAAAACTGTTGTAGAACCCAATCGTACATACTACAGGTTAAAACTAGAAATGATAAAATCTCAGAAATTGACTGGTGAGCTAGCCAGGGGGAATTCAGGTGGACCCAGATGAAAGGTCATTAAAATTAAGTCTGGAATAGAAGGGACAAGTAAAATTTATGATGTCTCTATCCCTCCATGAGGAAAGCTTAGGGTAGAATGGGGGTGGAATTAGAGGACTGAGTTATGGTTAAATAGGATTGATATGAAGTAGCGAGTCAGCTTATCATATTAGTTCAGGATGTACACCTTGGAAGATAAGGACAGAGGTAACACAGAAGCTCAGGCTCTCTCTGCCATATTTCATCCATGGAGGAGAAGGCCAGGCCATGTCAAAGGTCATGCTGGAGCAAAGACCAAGCTGGACTAGAATATAAGATAGACAGCCACCTGGTAAAAAGAACATGAACACAAGTTGAACTGGTACTTAGGTTGCAATGTTATTTTTGTCACATTCATTTTACTTTATTCTTTTATTATTTTGGGCATATTATTTATAATACATAAATAAATGTGCAACTTTTTGTCCTGCCTGTTCTGGTACACTATCAAATTGCCTGGGCTTGCATATAGCTTATAAAGGGAAGGAGGAAGTGCTGAACTACAGTACCTAACAATGTGGTAAGGTTACAGTATTTGAGGCATTCTTTTAAGATCTACATAATAAAGAGTATAAAAGGGGAATAGTTTCACTCTATGACTCTTACATGACAAAACACAGCACAACTTTAACAACAAAAATGAACGCAGTATTAAATTTAATTATTATCTCCAGAACACAAGAAATTCTAAATATAATTATGCTCTTAAACATATACACCTGAAATATTTTATATTTTTTACAAAATTATCAATGAAAAGAATTTATAGTATTATGAGGGAGACTGATGGATAAAATAATAAATACTGACTGCAGCCATTGCACTCAGTGCTATTTTTAATTGTACTTTTAAGAATATTGCCAACAAATGTTTAAAAAAACCAAAACAAATAACGCAATACCATGTTTAAAATACAGCTTTATTTAAAAAAGAAAAATTGGCTGACTGAATAAATAGGATAGTAGAAAAAGTCTAATGATAAACTAAATAATCACTTGAGGAAACACCTTAAAAATGAACAGATTCAGTGCCAAAAGGATGTGATGACATCATTTATTCCCAGTTCCAGCTAATTATTTATTGATTTGAAATATTTCTCCATCCACTAATTTTATGAAACCTTTCTTCTGACATATATCTGCTATAAATATAAAATTGCCAGATATTACTCAATCAAACAACCATTGAAAAGAAAATATGGCTGAGGGCATAACACTTACTACAGTTATTAAAATGATAATATTAATGCAAGACATTTTCACTGGCAAATATTTAAAGAAACTGAATTTAAGACATAAATTGGTTCCACACCAGAAAAAAAAATCATGTTGAGTAATGCTAGAAGTGTAGCCAGTGTTGTTCGAGAGGTAAAAGCTTCAGACCTAACAAATGCTTTTTTTCTGTCCAGTTGGAATCCCGGGAACACACCATCTTAGTTAAATGTGTTCAAAATGTATGGAAAAAATGAAAAAAAAAATAGCATTGGTATGGTGTTCACCATGAAAGTTACTATATCAAATAAAGATTAATTGATTTTAACTGAGAAGATGAAACCAGATGTGGCAATTTTTCTTCTTTTCAGACATAATCTGAAAATGTGCAGAACATGTGGTTAATTTATTCTTGTTTGGATTACCATTTTTCTTTCTAAGAATATATCACAAAGACTAAACATTTTCAATATAGACAAAACTAGGAATTTAAAAGCGTACAAAAATAAAATTACCATAGAATGCCAAGGCCTTTTTTTGGTGTTGCACTTTTTGTCCTATTCATTTTTAACAGTAAAATTTTGGAACTAATTTCTGTAAAAAAAACTGTAATGGAAACCCATTGTTACAATCCTATAGGAGAAATGTTTGAAATAATTAAACTTTGTAATAAGTATTCTAGAACTTCCAGAAGTACTGGAAACACAATACAGTTTTGCAGAACTTTTGAAATATTAAACTCAACCATGCTAAACTTGAAACACTGTCTTTTAAATGAAAGTTCACTTTTTTTTTTTAAATATGCAGTATTTTTCTTTTACAATATACCAAGCAGTCCAACCATATCCAGAAGAATCATACTTAAGGTCAAAAGCATACCCCGAGATATTACCAATCTATTAAAAAAAAAAAAAAAAAAAAAATACATAATCACTCACACAGGGACTAATTTATAGATCCCAATCTTTGGAAACAGACACCTTGGAGAAAACCCACAATGACATTATTTTTTGATGGTGAAGACCAGTGTAGCATGAGCCAAGGAATTTCAAATTATTAAATTAAAAGAGAAAAATTATAATTTGCACTGTATGCATGTCTGTATGCATGCATATTTGGAGCATTTTGTAAAATGTCTACTAAATGCATGAAGTTCCATTTACACTGGTATCTAAATGCAGCTCTCTCTTGAACACAAAAAGCAAACTGTCATAAAAAAAAGAATTTCCATTTGTTCTGTTGTAAGTGTATATTTAGGATATGGATTACCAGTGCACACTTTTAATAGCTCGGTAGGAAATACTAGTTAAAAAAAGGGAATGAGATATACCATATAGTGCCTATACAGAGTATTTACTCCCTTGGAAGTTTTTATATTTTATTGTGAAACAACATTGAATTTCAATGTATAAAACTCTGCATCTGTGACAATGATCAACTGAAAAAGACTAATGTCAATGTGAAAACAGATCACTGCAAAGTAGTCTAAATTATTTACAAATATAAAACACAAATTAATTGATTACCCCCTTCAACAGTGCATCCCTCAATCATCTCTGGTAAGGGCAATTGGTTATACAACTCACAGAATTATTTCAGTGGAAATCACTTCTGTGCAGTCAAGAGTTTTAATTTCAGTGCAGTAGAAAGGCACATGTATTATGGTAACTGTAGTGATTCAGTATTGTGGCCTTACATAGAAAATGAAAACAAAGGAACATTTGAATCAACTCTGTGAAAAGGTTATTGAAATGCACATGTCTGGTTATGGAGACAAAACATATCCAAGTCACTGAATATCCCTTGGAGTCCACTTAAATTGGTCACTAAGAAATGGAAAGAGCATGGCGTAGCTGTAAATCTGCCTAGAACAGGCCATCCACAAAGTAAGAGATTGTGCAAGAAGAAGACAAATGTTTGAGGCCACCAAGAGACCTATGAGAACACTGAAAGGAGTTACAAGCTACAGAGGCTGAGATTGGCAAGATTCTGCATACAACAACTGTTGCCCAGGTACTTCATCAGTTGCAGCTTTATGGGAGAGTGCCAAAGAGAAAGCTACTGTTAAAAAAACAAATGCATATGATATCTCAGATACAGCATGCCAGGAGGCACAGTCAACTGGAGGACAGTTCATTAGTCTAGGGCCAGAATTGAACATTTAGATCACCAGACTAAGCACCATGTTTTTTGTAAGCCAAACACTGCATATTATTTTAAACACACCATTGCCATTGTGGAATATACTGGTGGCAGCATCATGCTGTGAGGATGTTCCTCACTAGCAGGCCCTGGAAGGCACGTGAAAATAGAGAGTCAAAAGAATGAAACTAAATAAAGGAAAATACTTGGGGATGCAATCTGCAAAAAATCTGCACCTTGTGAGATGACTTATTCTGTAGCAAGGAATGGCTTAAAAACAACAATGTTGATATCCTAGAGTGGCCAAGTCGGGGCACAGATCAAAATACAATTTAGAATTGTGAGGCTGGACTTGAAAAGGGCTGTTTTCTTGTTGAAATAATTGAATGTTTATGGGAACCTGAGCTCATGTAAAATAATATTGTTTAAACCTTTGTAGCAATAATTTCTGCTAAAGTATTGGTTAGAAAATTAAACTCACTTATTGCATTGCTTAAGGTTTCAATCAGGATACCTGTACTACACATTGGAGCACTATGTCAAAATTAACTCATTTAAGGGTACCTGGAAGTTCATCCATCAATCTCTATGCAATTTCTAATTGAACTTGCTACATTTCAATATTTTAGAAAAATCTTTCAGGCCCAAAGAGGATTTATGTCCAGAACTAAAACTGCTAAATTGAGAGAATATACTGTATATGGAAGGAAAATAACTGAAATCAGTAGATGCAACTGAATTAAAAAATGTAATGAGAAATGCAGAAAATCCAACACTGGCCACTAAATAAAATGAGCTCAATTTAATCAAGAAATTCTAAAGGATTATTTTTTATACTGTATTCATCATTACCGAATACAATTATTTAGCGATTGTGAATAAAGTATTTGTTTACAACACAAAGTGTAACAGAAATATTGGAATTAATAGGCAACAAGTTAATATAATACAAAACAAAATGACCATGAACAGGTAATAACGTATCTATAATTAAAAAGAAAGACAGTAACCATTCAGCCAAAATGAAAATACTAAGTAGCAACATTGATATTTTGATACAGTTTTTCTTTTATTTCAAGCTTAAAAATTTTTAAATATTTGATTTTTCAGACATTCATTAATAATACAAGATGTCCCCCTCTCTCTATGTTCTTTCCTCTATGTGAGGTCTATTACCAGTAGAGTATAACAAGGTGCACTCATAAAGGACCTTCTGAGCAGCTTATCTGGGAAAGTGCTTTTAATCCATTAAAACATAATCTCTCTCACTCATGTTTCATGCAAGATACTTGATTGCTTTTGAAGTATTCAGATTATCTGTATTAACAGAGGCCTTCCTACAGCCTCCCAGTCTTCACTCACTAAAATGTGAGGAAAGCCCTCTTTTGTTATAACACATCTTATTATACCTTATACAGCATATGCTATCCAGTTCTGAGGGCAGTAGCTGACCAGTACTTTAAGAAGATTGCACTCCAAAATGTCAAATATGAACAAATAGACTCTGCTATTTATTTAGATATTGAATTGAATTAGGTCACTTTGTGTTTTTGGCTTTAATAATCATGGCTTCTTAAAATTAGTTACTTTTGGGGTATTTAGAAATGCTTCAATTTCTTTTCCTTAAGCTATCAACAAGCTCTGTACCGTTGTAATTTACCAATATATGTGCCTTTAAAAATGTATGCTTTGTCTTATATGTGCAGCACACTGAAAAAAAACACTGTTCAGATTGCTACATAATGGTGAACTGAAGTAAATGAACAAACTGCAAAAGAAATGCATATAGGTAATGAAAGAAAAACTATAAGCAATATCTATAATGCTACCAAGATCAATTGCCACACTAAACATAGCAAAGATTTTATACTTTATCTGAACAAGTCTAATTTTGGCAAACTAATGGGATCAATCACATGACCTCAAGCAAGCTAAAAAAGTAAACTGTTTATAAAGCAATACCCATATAAAGACTAAATTATATATTTTTATGTCTTTAGGTGAAATTTACAGTTCTTCCCGGCAACATGAGTGAACATCCTATAATTTAGTCAATTTACAGATTACAGGTTCAGATTGACCTTAGAGACCATGAAATTGCTCGTGTTCAGTGCAGGATTGGAAGCAGATGAAGAATGTCATAACTGTGTTTAAAAAATTTACCATAACAATGGAACAGCAAGTATAATTTCAGATCTCCTGGGATGTGAAATACAGAGTTTTACAATTTGGACCCTGTTACCATTTTATTGCTGCAATGAAGGGCAAAAAAAAATCTCTTTGCTTACCCACACACATGACACTTGTATTCCCTCATTCCAAGGTGCCGCTTAACGTGGTTGCGAGCATCACCCAGCTGAGCTGTAGCAAAGTTGCAAAGTTTACACTTAAAAGGCTTTGAACCTAAAACAATAAAAAAGTCGAGTTACTATGCAGAAAATGGGGAGCTGTGAAAACTATACATGCCATAGGAACACAATGCATGTGTTTGGCATTCCTACACATTACAGGTTATTAAAGAAACAGAGAGAACTTTGACAATACTTTGGACTCCATTAACATTTCAAGCATACTACTTAAAAAATAGAATAAAACATGACATGGATTTTTGCAATGCACCTTTACAGTCTTATTCTCTATACTTATTCATTAAATTTGTTTTTCCAAGGGTTCTAATTATCAAACACTAGTCCCTAAAATTCAAAGCCTGGATAAAAGACAGTACTGAGAACCACTTTTTTGAGTTACAGGTTGGTGAATAAAAATACTTTTTTCCACAAAAGAAAGAAAAAAAGAACTTAATTTAACTCAGATACTTTGAAATAATATTTAACCAAATGCCTGAAGTAAATCCTGAAAGCATCTTTGCGAAGTTTAGAGCTAATCTGTTAGAAGAAATGGATATAAAACTTGAAACTGTCTAGCAAATTAGACTAGGGCAGTGAAAAAGCCTTCACAAATGTTAATAATATATTAAAGCTAGTCATATTAAAACAAAACTTTAACATAAATTTAAATTCATATCATTTTATATGAAAATCCAAACAATAATACAAAAGCAATAATTTTTTTTCACAGTATAAAAACTTTTCTCTTAAGTATTTAGTCTTCCAAACCAAATCTGAAATTAAAATTTCTCAAAAGCTTACTCACTGATAAACATTTTATGGAACCATATCATAAACTGATAGCTAGGTTTCAAAAGAAGACAACATTAATTTGTTTTTCAAATCCAATATAGTTTTAGATGCTTCAATAACAGTGTTACAAGTGGAAATTTTATATTGGTTTGATAATAGATTTTGTATTTATAATAAACTTGCAGTGTTTGTTTTATAATTTCTATGGAAAATGTAAGCATGTAAGCACAATTACAGAGTAACTTCAACTCCTCGAAACCGATGTACTCCCTGCCTGCAGTGATGAATTCATGTCAGTATGAAAGGACAACAATAAAGAAGAGGTTGTGTATTCTCAACACTAGAAACTGTATACATCTATTTATGGGTTTTTGTAGAATTTAAGATTACTCTGTGACTGCATTCATAAAGGAGGCAGTAATTTACAAGCAGCTGAACATACAATATGGATTTAAAAATAAGGTCTACACATCATCTTTAAAACAAAGGGGAAACGAATTGCCACATTAAGTGAACTGGCAGACTGGGCTCTCTAACATGGATGCTTGATTCGGCAAATTTATATCAGTATTTACATAATATTTCTTAATATAAGACTACTGCAAGTAATTGTAGCACGGAGTCATAGAGTACTGCGAGCCATACCGGTTTGTGGCAAAACTCAGTTTCGTGTCAGGTTGTCTTGTAGAATTTGGATGCTCACCCTGTTCACAGGCAGGCTTCTTAATTAAACTAAATTTTCCTGTCCACAGTTTAAAAAATGCTGTCATACTAATTGACGTTGCACAGTGATGGGCCACCAATGTTTGGAACTTTTTCTTCTGGAATGAGACTTTATCACACAACCAGGATAGCCAGGTTACAAACAAATTTGGCTGATTAACAGAATTCCCTTACATGAACAATAAATATTACATTATGCTGCTGGGAACTATAATAAAATTAGTGATCCTTTAAAATAAAAATGAATGTGTAGCTGTACTTTCAAGAAAATAAAAGCATGCATTCTCATAAACATCTTCACATATTCATTAGGTTCACAAAATTGATCATTGACAACAACACTGTACCTGGGTAATAATTATATTTTAGCTTTAATACCTACAGTAACTTGGAGTGAACCTAAACAGATCATCAGCTATTATCATGGCAGCAGCAGCTCTATAAGATGAAATGTTCCGTATTGGTCCTATCATTATTGATTTATCAAAAAAGTATACTATCTATTCATTAATCATCAGCAGACATTGAACTTGTTCAACAAAACTGTGTCATGTCTACAGAGAGTTCCAGTCTTGCACACATTGCAGCATGAATAGACTCCATCTCCAGAAGAAACCAAAACTGAAGTAAAGTTATTATTATTGCTGTAATGTCAGAAACAAAATGGATTGATTTCCAAACACTCTGAAGGTAATGTCAAAGTTACTTCTATAGTTATTTCTGAATCTTTTCTTGAACAGATAAAAGACATTGTGTGGATTACTAATGTGTTCAAACATGGTTCACTAGCTGCAAGATAAAATAAAACGACGCATTTAATTTTAATGTTCTAACGAAGATTGAAAGGCCACCGTTACTTATCAGATACGGAAATGGGTGAGTATTTCACAGTTCAGTGACAATGAAACCAGATCTCTTAATTCTGCCATTTTCATTTCTAGGTGTAGGTGTAAAGTATATCTAACACATAGATGGCTATATTCAGTCTGTTCTATGCATTTAAATGCCAAAAGGAGAAAGACATTACATCTAATAGCCATCACATCTTATCAGTCAAATTAAGAAACTCCATTCCACTTAAATGAGTTCAGTAAAACTGAACCAACCATTAATGCAATGTCATGTTAAATTATTACTGTCATCTAAATCGGAGATATGGAATTTTTAGATTTGAAATGAGACTCAGAAATATTCACTCTTTCCCTGCTATGGTTATCTTGTATTTCAAACTTCTCTACACAAGTTCCTTTTAAATCCATTAGAATATTTTCTAAAAATAAAATAAAGCTTTAAAAAAAATGTAAGAACGGCAGGTGCAGATGGTGTTAGAAGGAAAATAACTTTTGGTCTATATGTCAACATTAAAGCAAATATCTTCTATTGAGCTCCCATTTTAGAATTGCACTCCCTAATAATAAAGTGAAGAAGTCCAGATTTAAAGATCAGATATAATACAAAGCAAAATATTATTTTTAAAATAGTATATCATATATTGTAAAAGAAATGCTCGTCATTCATGGTTAGCAGTTTAGAAAAATTTAAGTGCACAGATTATTACCACCAGCCAATAAAACCACATCACTTATACCAGTCACCAGACACATTTGAAAGTATACTTACATATAAACTGTTCTTAAATAATCTACAGCTAGCCTCTCTGCATCACTTAGATTTGCCTTTGGCTCTCCATATGTTATTAGTAAGCTGTGTACTTCGGAAATCAATATACCTGTTGCTCCTTAAGCCATTCAGATTTATTTGCCTCTTGTAAGATTATTTAAATGTGAGAATAAAGCACATCATCAACAAAAGAAGAAATAATTTAAAAGACGCATTGCATTCTTAAACTATACAATAATCAGAAAAGAATGGAAAGATAATGCACTACAATACAACAAAATGCAATACTTTCTGGAAAAAGCGAACATGTTAGAATTAATATTGACAATCGAAAATTGGTGTGCTCTAGATTTTCATGACACATACCATTTGCTGAGAGCACATTAGTGCCAGAATTTTCCCAGCTGTGAATTAAACTTTTAGTACATATAATGATCCTAAAAAACACCCACATGACTGGACAAAAATTATATAACAAATCCCAGAACCAACAGATTAAAAATCATCAACTGGGCTATCGTAACTGTTAGACAAAACAAGCACATTTTGATTTATGCACACTTAAAGAAAAAGTTTGCTATTTTTCATGTCAAAGTAATTTTTTATAATTATGGTATACATTAATTTGCCACCGGAAAGTGTGTTCCAAGTTAAACAGTCAGTCATTTACTATCAAACTAAAACCAGGGTTGTGGGAGTTGCTGGAGCCTATCCCAGCCAGCATGGGGCACAAGTGCTATTGCGGGACTCACTGTATGATTTTGACCTATACAAAAATAAAAATTGTATTGTATCGTATTGTAAGTAGGAACAAACCCTGGGTGCCAGTCCATTATACACACACACACACGGGCCAATTTAGAATTACCAATTCACCTAACCTGACCCTGTGTTAGGATATAGAGGGTTGGATAATGGATGGATGGATGGATAAGGAAACCCACGTAAACACAGGGAGATCATGCAAAATCCACTGCACCACCATGCTGCCCCTAAGGTAAACAGATTTTATAAATGTTATAAAATACTGTGCCTGTTCTTGTGGTTTAAAATGGAGTCTATGAAGCACTAGTGCAAGCATGAAAGCAAAAGCTTTAAAACTTTATTTAAAAGTAGGTATTTTAGGACAACAAGAGTGAATGGGAACTACCATAATACTTTTATTGCAGATTATTCACACTGTATTTCTTGTGGTAGGTATACATTCCAGTTCACTTCTCTGTTCACAGCAACTGTCATAGGTGGAGTTTTAATGTACGTAGGGAGTTAGACTATGGTTTAAAATAACACCTTATTTATCTAAATCCTGAGAATATATCTTACCCTAAGCACTCAAATCACTTTCAAAAGAACAATGGCAACAGCAGCATTCATGAAATGAGCTACAGGAAACTATATTGTTGTGGAGGTGAAAGGTCATCATGGAGGAAGACAGAAAATGAAGTGAAGAGCACAGCCAGGTTTCTCTTGAAAGAATACTCCACTCAGAAATTATATTTTTCTTATGTAATTTACTCCATGCACTTTGTAGTGATGATTGAGAAAACATTTTTAATCTCAAGTTTTCATAGAGAATGGAGTTAAATGTTTATCACAAGCCAATGGTGACCAAAGTTGTATAACAGCAAATGGTATGAAATACATTAATGGAGGCAATGGATCAGAGGCAATTTGAATTTAAGTAATTATTTCTAATAACTTTCATATTAGTGTCAGTACACAAAGCACATCTCTGTGAGGAGACTGAAATGAACAGCAATAAAATACTGTTCTTAAAGTCAAAAGATCTGTCCTTATAAATCATTTCAAGATGTAACTCCACAATGTCAAAAGAAAGTAAAAATGTATTATATTGTTGTGACAGGATCCTAATGGCTGGATCACCTTTACACTCTAAATTCTATCCTGATTGTTACAGAATAACACATTTAGACAGGCTTCTGCTTTCCTTGAAGTTTCAGCATACTCAGTTAAAACAGTCACTGATTACACACATGAAAACCTTATCTTATCCTCTTTAATTTATAAAATTACCCCAGTTAACATTTGGGTAATTAAAGTCCCGAATTACGACAATGCCCATCTCTAAACTTACTTTTTTAATATGACGTATTATGAAAAGCACACATATTGAACTACTGCTTGCACTGAGCAGTCTGTTAACTCAGTTCTTAGTATCACACAGCTCTTCCTAATGCTTTTCAAATATCATCTATAAGATATGTCTCACCATTCATTTAAAACAGATGTACATTGAGATGTTATTTTACATAAATGGCAATTCGCTCACATTGTCAATTTTGTCTGCCGTTCCCAAATATTGTATATCGACCTATATTAATCCCCATCTCTCAGATATGACCAAGCTTCTTATATCACTACATATAACTAACTTTATTGGCTTAATTCTTTATAAATTTAGCATCATATCTAGCCATATTTAATGTACTATTGATTTTAATTCTGCTTATTAGATGTGGGTTAGACATTTTGAAGTTATTGCATTTTTTATATACTGTTATTTCTTCCTATACAAAGTTTTGAACCTGGAATGCCCTATACTCCCTGCTGTTAACTCCCTAGCTGAAATGTCTTATAAACCTATGCCCCTCCATTCTACACCATGATCTGATCCACGAGTTAAGCCTTCTAATATTCATAATCTTACCCAGGTAGAACTACAGAGAAAGCTACTTTGTCAGCTCTGCTCCTCAATCTTTACATTTGATTTGGATTGCAAAACTGCCAGGCTTACCTACAGTATATCATCTGTTCCAGCACAGACACCAACAACTGGATTTATCCTTGTTCCAGCCAGGAACCTATCCAAATATCCAGGGATTTCTCCTAACAGTGTACAAGGCAGAAAAACCGTACAAGACTCTCTATCTCTACAGCAAATCAGAGTCTCAATTTCTCTAATAACTTTCTCCCCCACAATCACTACTGTTCTTTTTATGTGGGCTAGTTATGCGATTATCCACTAGGACTCCTTATGCCCATCATTTTCCCCCAGAGTTATCAGAGTCGCTGTCAGCCTCCACAAGATACTCTAAACAGTCTTGATAACTCCACCTTTGGGGAAGATGTCCGTGGAGTGTCTGCACCTCTTACCTTACTGCTCTTGTCTAAAATCTCCCCCTTTGCCACTTTATTTGTATAACTAAGTAGTTATATTACTACATAAAACTATATAAGCACTAAGCAAACTCAAACTTTTACATGCAGCATATATTTGTGTTCATACTTAAAATCTGGCAATATCAACACTTTTTGGCCAATATACAGGCTTACTGAATTCCTCTATTTCATATCAATGTTCTGGTTCAAGGTTTTTCATGCCTTGCAAGTCCAATACAGCCAAGATAAGCTGAAGAATTTACCTATAATGGAAAATCAAGTTCACAAAATGAACATCTACCAAACATAGAAATACAGTTTTTTTTTGGTTAAAATATAATTTAATGCTTTTCCCAGATTAGTCAGTTAATACATATATAAACTACTGTACTGTGAATATGAAATAACTGTACAATACTGTATATCCATAAAATGCTGGGGGTATACTGGAGTCTACAAAGTTCTACTTTTCTTTATTTTCTATATTAAATTTTATAAAGGTTCCCTAATTAGTAAATTAAATATTATCAATGAATCTGAAAGCAATTTTTTTGTCTTTCATAAAAGATACTTAAGCAACAGTGCAACGATATTTCAACTTTGCTTCACAGTCTGCTTTGAAGAACTTACACACACACACATACACAACTGTAAGTAAATTACAATTGTATAAATATGAGCAATAAGCAGCATCTTTATAAAAATTATTGAAATTTTGTGTTTGTAATCATATGCTAGAGCATGAAGATAAATAAAGATGAAATGCAACAATATTATATTCAAAAAAGGGCCTGTATTAGTTTAAATATTTAAATGCTGAATACAACAAACTGTTTAATAAATAGAAGTGTGTTGTTTAATTGATAGTGATAAGATTTTAATGAAAATGGTATCAGCATGTTTAATATAAAAGTGTTTTACTTTAATTGAGCTATAATGAGCTATACTTGAGAATATTAGGTTTCATGTTAACAAAGCTATAGTCAAAGCATTCCAAGTAATGAAATGATGTCTTATGCAGGTGCTTATCTATACTGTACAATGTGTCCCATATTAAATGCATCTGGTCCTTTGTCTCTGATATCTGGATTTTTTTATTTAACCAATATATACTGTATTGCTGCATCTAGAGTTACTCTTAACTTCTGGATCAGCTCTTTAAATTATGATATTTCATTAAGGTGTCTCCATTTTCTTTGAACTGTTAAATGCCCTCGGCTGTTGAAAGTTTCTGAAAACAATACAGCACAAAAAGGAAGTCACACTGCTGGAGCCTCACACTTCATGAGATGCTCTTCAAACTTAGGCTACGTCCACAGTACCCTGGCATTTTTAACGCACTGAAAACTGATCCTTTTGAAAATACAGTTAGGTCCTTAAATATTTGGACAGAGACAACTTTTTTTCTAATTTTGGTTTTGTACATTACCACAATGAATTTTAAATGAAACAACTCAGATGCAGTTGAAGTGCAGACTTTCAGCTTAAATTCAGTGGGTTGAACAAAAAGATTGCATAAAAATGTGAGGCAACTAAAGTATTTTTTAAACACAATCCCTTCATTTCAGGGGCTCAAAAGTAATTGGACAATTGACTCAAAGGCTATTTCATGGGCAAGTGTGGGCAAGTCCGTCGTTATGTCATTATGAATTAAGCAGATAAAAGGCCTGGAGTTGATTTGAGGTGTGGTGCTTGCATGTGGAAGATTTTGCTGTGAACAGACACCATGCGGTCAAAGGAGCTCTCCATGCAGGTGAAAGAAGCCATCCTTAAGCTGCGAAAACAGAAAAAACCCATCCGAGAAATTGCTACAATATTACGAGTGGCAAAATCTACAGTTTGGTACATCCTGAGAAAGAAAGCAAGCACTGGTGAACTCAGCAACGCAAAAAGACCTGGACGTCCACGGAAGACAACAGTGGTGGATGATCGCAGAATAATTTCCATGGTGAAGAGAAACCCCTTCACAACAGCCAACCAAGTGAACAACACTCTCCAGGGGGTCGGCGTATCGATATCCAAGTCTACCATAAAGAGAAGAGTGCGTGAAAGGAAATACAGAGGGTGCACTGCAAGGTGCAAGCCACTCATAAGCCTCAAGAATAGAAAGGCTAGATTGGATTTTGCTAAAGAACATCTAAAAAAGCCAGCACAGTTCTGGAAAAAATTCTTTGGACAGATGAAACCAAGATCAACCTCTACCAGAATGATGGCAAGAAAAAAAGTATGGAGAAGGCGTGGAACAGCTCATTATCCAAAGCATACCACATCATCTGTAAAACACGGTGGAGGGAGGCAGTGTGATGGCTTGGCCGTGCATGGCTGCCAGTGGCATTGGGACACTAGTGTTTATTGATGATGTGACACAGGACAGAAGCAGCCGAATGAATTCTGAGGTGTTCAGAGACATACTGTCTGCTCAAATCCAGTTAAATGCAGTCAAATTGATTGGGTGGCGTTTCATGATACAGATGGACAATGACCCAAAACATACAGCCAAAGCAACCCAGGAGTTTATTAAAGCAAAGAAGTGGAAAATTCTTGAATGGCCAAGTCAGTCACCTGATCTTAACCCAATTGAGCATGCATTTCACTTGTTGAAGACTAAACTTCAGACAGAAAGTCCCACAAACAAACAGCAACTGAAAGCCACTGCAGTAAAGGCCTGGCAGAGCATTAAAAAGGAGGAAACCCAGCATCTGGTGTTGTCCATGAGTTCAAGACTTCAGGCTGTCATTGCCAGCAAAGGGGTTTCAACCAAGTATTATAAATGAACATTTTAATTTCCATTTATTTAATTTGTCCAATTACTTTTGAGCCCCTGAAATGAAGGGATTGTGTTAAAAAATTGCTTTAGTTGCCTCACATTTTTATGCAATCGTTTTGTTAAAACCACTGAATTAAAGCTGAAAGTCTGCATTTCAACTGCATCTGAGTTGTTTCATTTAAAATTCATTGTGGTAATGTACAGAACCAAAATTAGAAAAAAGTTGTCTCTGTCCAAATATTTATGGACCTAACTGTACCCTTTAGAGTCGTATACCTCTGAAAACATCAGCTCAATGTTGCAGTGTAGATGGGTGAAAGAGTAAACTTTTGAAAACACAAACTATAATTGCACTCTGATTTGTTTGTGCTTATTACATAGTCCTTCCCTGACTGGATCCTATTACAACATCACAATCCCCAACTGGTCACCCTACACAAAATAAAATGACATTCCAATATAGCAGATATAGAGAAGATGCTTTCCATGGGGTGCTTACTGTGTTACTTACCTGTATGTATCTAAATTGAATTTTGTACAGTTTGAATGCTTCATACATATGCAACAGGCAAATAATTTATCCAATTTTGAGATAAAAATGTGGGTAGTGGCTTTATCATCCCTTCAAGGATTTTTCTACCATTGCACAAATGTCCAGTGTAGGGAAACACCTATGTCACATGCATTTTCTGTTGTTTTAGTGTTGGCAGAAATAATGTATTTTCTTAAATGATGTGAAAACACTACTGTAGACTGAGATATTTTTCTTTTAAAAACTGCATTTTTATTTCATTTTTATTTTACTTTTTATTTTATTTTTATTTAAAACAGTGTTTTTTTAAATGAACACTAGTAATGCGTGGCTGTAGACTGTAGACTGTACCAGTACTGCAAAAGCAGTCCTCCTTGTGCCTCAATGGTTTCTTTGTCAATGCACAAACAACTTCTGTTGTTTTCAAAACTGCTTCTCATTTATAATTTTTTTTAAAATGTGTCTGCCAATTAATTTCTGACCCTCTCATCATTTAGCAAACACATAGTTTTATCCATAGCACATACTTACTCTTACTCTTCCTCATGACTTTGACCGCACAATGATTTTATTCATTTCATTCATTATGTGAGTAAATTTATTTTGTAAACATGTTTCTATAATATAAGTAAAACATCTCAACAGATAAATGAGAAATGATGCAAATATCAAAAGGAGAAAAGAAGAAAAAAAGACCAACTCATACACCACACCCAAGTCATCTGCTTTGTACATGGGAAAGACGTTACATACATAAAATTATTCATTATTATTATCATCTATTCTCAGTGACAAGTAGAGTTGTGTTCCTAATGCAATTAGATTCAAAGGATGTTAATAACATTGGTAGCTTTCTTAGAGAAGGTGCTGCTCATGATAATTTCCATTGCAAAATGAAACACCAGAATTCCTTCACTTTAATATTCATCAAAGTTGCATTGAAATCACTCATCATGATCAGTACTGGCTCTGATACGACCACTCAAGACAATAGTCCCTTGCCAAGTCACCCATGAAAATATTAACCACCACAAGTCCTAAAATGTAACTTTTTAAATTTTACATCTATCAATTTCTTATATAGTGTATTTGCTGGGATTATGTTCACCTCTTCTTTGCCCACAATCACAGAACACTTATCTTCCATCGTAACCACATTACTCACCAGTTTTTCAATTAGAAGAACTCCAGTTAAAGCAATACCAACACACCTTTGTCATCAGCAAAATTTGAAATCTTCAACAACTCCACTAAACATTATTACACAGTGCCTTCAGTTTCCTTCCCTATACAGCAAATAACTACTTTGCTGCAATTCAGGATCTCTACCAGTTCAATGAACGTTTCTCTCATACTTACAGCATTCTAAATTTCAAATGTCATACTATCTATTCTAAAACTAAACCTAAATTTATTAGCCCAATTAATTTCTTATGCCAGTAAATCAAAGCCAGCACCAACACACACACAGCATTAATATACTACTGTCCTAAATCGCACTGGTAAAACACGAAAGTATAGACGAATAAGTGTCACTTCTTTCAAGTGAAAGATTAGAGAAGCATCAGTATAATCATAAATAAATTAGTAGAGTACTTGTTAGAAACTATAAAACTAAAACTATAATTAATTAATGGGACAAAATCCTGTCAATTGAAATGATTACACTTTTTTAAACAGGCAACTAGAGCAGTAGGGAAAGGAAAATCATAAGAGATAAATTAGTAAGATGCCAAAAATCCATTAATATGGTTTGCACCAAAGATTTTTTTCTAAACCTGGAAGCCAATGGTGTCACAATTAACTTACAAAATGCAATTCCAACCTGGTAAACAGACCAGAGACAAAAATACAAGTCAGAGAAGAGTGATCTACGCAGGATTAAGTCATTAGTGGGTACCTGGGACTGTTTACTCTTTCTAATTATTATTAATGACAATAATGCAGATATAACTGGTAAACTTGTGAAATTTTTAGATGACAGTAAAATTGGACGAATGGCAAAATATGTAGAAGGCAGTAAAATACATTCAGAATTGGATAATCTTTAAAACTGGGAATATATTTTGAAAAAGCAGTTTACTATAGACAAATGAAAAAATGCTACATGCAGGGTATATACAGTATATTTGCACCCTTCCTGCCCCAAGTTTTTTTTTGTTTTTTTTAAGACGCAACTATGTTGTTTAGATGATTAAATCAAAAAAGTCAACATTTCCTAAATTACACAAACTCAAGAGACTGAAGAATGAAAGCTTAACCAGAGGGAATGGTGAAAAATGCTTATTTTTAGTAAAACAGGAGCAAGGTAGAGCCATTATTTGTAAAAGAGGTAAAGGTAAAATTTCTGTGGGGTAGGTGGCTATTTGGACAGGTACTTATTGATGCTTACCTCACTTCTTGTTTTTGCATTAACTTGATTTTAAATGCAATTAATATATATAGTCAGGGAAGAATAATGGACTACATTGAGCACTTAACCTGCTGGACATTTTGAAATCAGGCAAGTGACCAGTGCAAACCTATTTTGCATTATAAACGACAAAATAAATCTTAATGGATTAAGAATGATCAGCTATCAACACACAAGGGAAATTAAGTGTTGAAACGCCTACATTGATTATTTTAAATTATTAGCCTTACTCTCTTCTGGATTTTTTATGCTTTTAGTGAGCTTTAACACATTTACAAGACTTATTGACTATAATTACAAGAGAATTCAAGTAATGGACACATCAATTATAAGCTATATGTCTTGATCAGACAGTTGCATAAAGAATCCTAAACTGAGCTCCATTAGCAACCTCTCCAGCTGCTTTATTTTTTAAAGGAAAGAACCTGCAATATTTAGTCTTTTTCTGTATATGAATTATACTTTTAAAATAATGCAAACTGAAAATCAAGCAAAACATATGATCATAACGTTCTTCCTTGTTTGTCACCTTAAATTTCCCCATTAATCACTGAGTGGCAAAGAAAAGGATATTAAACATAAAAAATCTCTGGAGCTCCTCTTAGTAAGTTAGCTGGAATTGCTTTTAGGATAGCATGGTCATGTAATTTAAAATAATTTATGAGACACCCAGGTAGCATTATATAATCCTACACACTAACAAAAATTAAATATCTATATGATCTTTATATCAATATTATCTGTAAGGTGAGACAATATTAACAACATACATTTTTTTCTTGATATCTAGTGACTGGGTAGAATAGCTGAAAATTGGCTGTAGAAGGGCTTATTAGTATCTGCGCCATTTCCACATGATATACAGTCTCCCTCCAAGAGCAGGTCGATAGCTGGCTGAGCAACAACTTGAACGTTCTGCAATTCACTTTCAACTATAATGATCAAAGCAGCATAACAGCTAATCTAATCAACAAAATTTCAAGAATATTAGCCTCAAAAGTAGAAATACAAAATGCCACACGCAATAATCAAAGGCCACTCCCTTATTCTGGACAATTTAAAGGTAAAGGGTGATGCAGTGTTAGTCATGTTTCATTCAGATAACTGTAAATGTGAACTCTAAAAGACTTCATCAGGGTGTACATGGTGGGAAAAAAACACCATATTTTACTTGAGTTCTCAAATGAGGTTTTTTTTTCCCCCCACAGACAGTGGAAATACTCTCATATTGCAGTACAAAATAGATATACATCATGTCTTTCACTCCATGGGGCTAGGAAGGTCTCGATAAATCAACCTAGCACACACATCTTTATTAAATGGAAAGAAACAATCAAGAATTGCCATGCTCTGGCTTTTCTTTTTAAAATCTTTGTAGTCCTTTGTCATCTCAAAATATTTGAGACATTGTTTTGGGAGTTTAAGATGTCATGGAATCCAGTCATTGCATTTATTTTTAGAATTGTGTGTTCTTCATTACGTTAAAAATGAGTGTCATTTTCCCACAGTGCCATTTTCCTGTGCTATGATACAGTAGGTGCTATCTTTATGTGATCTTTGTTGCCAGGCAGACGCTAAGTAATATTAACTGGAAACCTCTGGCGCATGACATCATAGGGTCAGCGTCAAACACTTCCTGGTTTATCCAGGTTAGTGGATATGTGAAGAAATCATAGCATTTTACTCATGTGATTAATTTAAAAAACTCTTTTGTTTTGACTCTGCTTACAGTACATGTACTAATTTGGCATTGACCCTTTTTACTTTTTTTTATTACTGTTTTTTCTGCTAAACATCCTTGGCTTTGTTATCTAGATTCCTGACTACCCAGTTTTAAGCTTAGAGAGAAGTCAAAAAGCAAGGTATCTTCCAAATCATAATTATAAATACTCACAATCTCAGTACAATTTAACTCATTTAAACTTGTTTTGTATAATGCCCTTCATAGAGCACAAAACATTTACACATATTTACAACAATACGCTTATAGTATATTACCAAATCATATAACATAAAACATATGTACATAACCACACTACTTATGTTAAATACACAAAAACATATATGTATTCTTAATAATTAACAAAAACACATTATAAAGTCCCTTAATATTACAGTGTAAGTAAGATATGGCCAGTTGACAATGAAGGAGAGAAAAACAAAAACTCTAGTCAGAATTCCTGGAGAAAATAAATCTTTGGGAGGTCACCATTTAGTTATAGCAGACTAGGTCACAGCTCTTATTATCTTGGCCTACTGCCCACCCTCCTGCTTTCGGCATTCTACAATTTATTAAGTACATGCTGGACAATATAATAAAAAAAATGATAATCTTGCTTGATTTAATCAAAGATATGTCATTTGATAAAATAACATGGTAAATATCACAAACATGTTCAATGCTTTTCTGAACTCTAAAAGCACATAAAAAAATCTTTTCATGTAAACATGTATGGCTTGTTTAGATTGTTTTAATTTTATGCTGGGAAACTTGCATACAGCTCTGCATATAACAGGGCAGCACAGACTACAATAAGTGTAATTAGAATGATCAATTGGTTTTGTATCCTTAGATCTCTTAATTGTACAGTCAGGTAAAATTATTAAATAAAAAAATAAACTGCATATGAATTAAATTTTTTTGTGCGTCCCATCTGATACTACAGGACATTGTCCAGATAGGTGCAGTTCTTTTTCCTTATTATTACTTTGAGAACACCGAGAGAACCTATAAGTTTCTAAATATGTTTTCTCTATTGGGTTTATCAGCTGTCAACCTTTATAAACCTACAGTGCATGTCTTTTTCTAAAAACATCCATCCAAAGGAAATCATATTTCAATCAATGACTCAGTCTTAATTTTATCTAGTGCATTTATTATTATTATCATATTTTACCTCAAACCTTTAAACAAGCGCAAAGCAGTTTCTTTCACATTTCAAATTGTGAGTACTAGTAGGAAAATTATTTTACCCCCACAGCAAACCACTTCTGAAACTGAAACAGCAACCTTGTAGTTTAGTCCAACACCTTAGGTGGTGGGACTACACTGCTTACCTAATTTCACATTACAACCTTAGCTGATTTACCTATATGCTGGTCTATCTTGCACCAGATAAACTAAATGTTCCTTCTCTGTTGTTCAGAAGCTCTAGTGTTGCTATGAATGGGTAGTGGGAGGGGACACCTTTCTTGTTTCCTATTCACATAGTTTACTTAATATATCAAATAATAATAACAACAATAATAACAATAATAATAATAATAATAATAATAATATGTAGGTTTATTTAAAATCGAAGACCAAAATAAAAACCAACACCACTACGATGAACATCGGCAACAAGCAAGCCACAAACACAATGACACTAATGTAAGAGATAAAAAAACAAAACAAAAAAAAAAAAAACACACCACCAATGATGTGCGTGTAAGGGACACCATGTGAAGTACTGAAACTGCAAGAAATGCTCTGAAGGCAAAAAAGTACTTCATATTTTATTAGTTTAACTACTTTAGTTGCTCTCTGTGATCCAGAAGCTGGAAGTTGATTGCTTTTTCACTTGTAAAGTTACTTTTAAAACTCTGGTTTGAACAATGACTCTATAAACAACAGAACACTATATATGTATTAAAAACTATTTTTGTACTAAGAGTAGGAGTTTTACTCATTCAGGGCGACTGACATTATTGTTGCCACGTTTGAAAAATAACAATGCACATTTTGTAAAACAACATAATTATGCAGATACAGTATATGTGACCTTTTCTTTATGTTACTCTATATTTTTAGTAGAAAAGCAAAATACATATTCAGCAAAATATCTAAAAGAAGGAAAAATCTGTTTCCATCTGAATAAACACTAAATACAAACATTTCTCCTACCCTCTGCTTAAAAAAACAGTTTAAAAATTAGAAATTCTGACAGCTAACAACCCAATATAAAATCACATATATGCGATTTATTAATCTATTTTTATCACTAGCTGTTGGAAATCACAGTGAGTTAACTAACACTTCTACAGGTTGATTAAGTCCCCGCCTTGGATGGGGTTCAAGCCCATCACATAGTGCACACAAACACATACACCAACACATTCAGCTTAGAGCAACACACAGGACAGTGAAATAGCAAAAGTGAATGATTTGAATGTGCAATTTATTGAGGTTTACGCATCCAAAGAAGTTAATGACCTCCCAAAAGTAACAGGGACTACTAAGTAGGTATCATTGACTTAGAAATTGTAGATGGAGTAGAGCTGCTTAGATAAAATAGGCTGACGTCTAACAAATCACCAGAACTAGATAATATTTATCATTCATTAGCAGTTACTGAGGACACGCATGAACCCTTGGCACAGATTTTTTGAAAATCCCTGTACACTGGGGAAATTCCCAAGAAATAGGGGCGAGAAAATGTCTTCCATTTTCATAAAAAGGCTGAGCAGGCTGATCCAAGTAACTATAGGCTATATGCAAGCTTAATGTTGCATTACAAATAAATTAACTGAATAAGTTATGAAGGAAAAGATTGAGCAACACAGAATCAGCAAATACTCATCATGGATCAGACAAGGAAGGTTGTGTTTCACTAAAATGCCAGAAGTCTATAGGGAGGCAACAAAAGCTCACAATAAGAGAGGTGATATTATTTATCTTGATTTTCAGAAGACTTTTGATAAAGTATCACATGAAAGCTCAATCAAACGTAAAGATGTAGAAATTCAGGGCACGGTATTTAGGTGGGTACAGAATAGGCTTAAACTTAGGAAGAAAAGGATACTGGTGAGGGGACCTTTCTCGGAATTAGGTGAAGTTAAAAGGAGTGCACTTCAGGGAAGAGTTCTGGGGCCATTGCTCACATTAAAATACATAAATGATCTGGACAAGAATATAACCAATAAGCTGGTTATGTTTACAGATGATACTAAACAAGGTATAAGGGCAGTTAATGTAAATCCAACTACATTTTATACAGGAATTTGCATATTATACAACCTTGGTTAGATATGTGGCAGGTGAAATTTAATGTAAGTAAATGTCAGGTATTTCATGTAAGAAGTAAATATTTTACATTTAAATACACAATTGGAGATCTGAAACTTGAAGGTACACCCTACTAGAAGGCCCTAAGAGTCACAGAGGACTCATCATTATCTACATGCAGTCAATGTAAAGAAGTGATCCAGAAAATTAAAAGAATCTTTAGTTATATATCAGGATGTGTTAAGTGCAAGTCAAGGGAAGATATACTTAAGTTATATGACACACTGGTGAGGGATCATCTGTAGTACTGTATAAAGTTTTGATTTACATATTACAAAAAAAGACATAGCAGCACTAGAAAAAGTTACAGCGACTAGACTGACTAGCTGAACCTTTTTAGTTTAAGAAAATGGAGATTACAAGGAGACATGATTGGAGTGTTAAAAATTATGCAAGGAATTAGCACAGAGACACAGTTGGAAACTTGTTAAGGGCAGATTTTGTACAAGGTTAGTAAGCTTTTATTCATGTAAAGAACTATAGATTCATAGTATAAATTTCAAAGTAGTGTGGTAGAAGTAGTAATTTAGGGACCTTCAAATCTCGACTTCTTGTTATTTTGGATAATCTAGGTGAATAGGACGGGCAAGCTTGGGCTGAATGGCTTGTTCCATCACAATTTTTCTAATGTAATAATTTTAACATGCTTTTGGACTGCAGGAAGTAAGCAAAAACGTAACATTACTCTAAAGTGTCTGTATAACAGCCACTCTGGAAGAAAATACTTTGAGTAACTAGTAATATAACAGTGGGCCAAGTGGAAAAGGCATTGGGCAATATACAACAAGGTTGTTGGCTTAATAACCTTTGCTGATTAACTGTATGACAGCTCAGTTGCATCTAATTAATTTTTAAAATAATTGGTCAAAATTGTCAATTATTAAAATAAAACACAAGTGTAAACAGAGGCTCTAAGAAACATGGTCAAAAACTTGGGACAATTTATTACTTGAAGTAATTGCTCAAAATTGTTCTTACAGATAGTACATCTACAACAAAAGAAATATACTGCAGTGGCAGGTGATTAAGCTTGTGTATAACAGAGCTGTTAACGAGAAGGTACGTCTAGCCTGGTACTAGAATGATACATTATTCTTCAGCACAAATTAGATTGAGGGTTTTTTCAATTCCACTGCAGAGGTCTATGTAGGTGTTGCCCTGCTCAGGCTGAAAGCATATTTCTCTTTGTTAATATATATATTCACGTAACACTTGGCACATCAGGAAAAGAAATAAATATTTTTAAAGGGCAGTTATAACTTTATAGGGTTACTATTGTCATGTGTCCATGGTACAGGACAATTCTTACTTGCATGTGCTAATCAACATGCAAAACATTGCTACTCTCCAGTGCCACAATTAATGAGTAGAACTACCTTACCACTTTTCTCTCCCTTACTTTAAATTTCTACCTTACCTTGTTGAAACTTAACACCATTCTATTGGTAATCAGTTTTTAAAGTTAATTATCATTCTAGCCTTTGGAGATGCTAAAATGGGTTCTGGCAGTAACATCTTAAAGCTATGATCTAACCTTGCATAGATTACAAACAAATGCTCCAAAAACAACAGATTACATAGTCTCAGTTATTGATGTGCTATGTCAATAGAAAGTCTTCATGTCATCTTATTTAAAAAAATCAACATTTTCTAATTAATGTTATCTAAAGTTAGTCTTTTTAACAAATAATTTTCTAACTATAAAATATGCCCTTGGATACGTAAAACATCATTAAGCTGAAAGAATTCAACTGGTTTTAATTTGTCTTTGAAAACTGAACAAGATCCCCACATCGTCTACTTTTCTCAACACTAAACAGCTTTATTTCTCTGAGACTTCTCAAAGAGTCAAGGTTATGTAGAACTTTTTATCCCTTTTTTGTTTTACAAAACACCATGGTCTCTGTGTTCTTTTCATTTATTGTAATTCCATACTTTTTGCTGGCTTTTGCAACAAGCTTGACTAGTTCTTTGTAGAATTTCTGTTTTTCTATTAATTAAATCAGTATCATTGGTGAATTTTAAGTTGGTTGGAAACATGACACTTGTTACATTTTCTTCATTATCAACCTTTGTTAAATCATATAAAATTTCAGTCATAATTCTTTCTAAGTAGAATATAAACAAAATAGGTGATACAATACAACCTTGTCTGCAGCTTGCTGTTGCTTGGAAGAAATTAATCAGCTCTCCTTTGACTAATACTGCCGATTCTGGTTGGTTGCATAAATTGTTGCTTAAATTTATTATGCTTACTGGCACTTCATAAGATTTCATAATTTCTCACGTATGCTTATGGCTAACATTATCAAAAGCTTTTTTTAATTAATAAGACAGAAGGCAAAAGCACAATATTAGGACTCTTCCTTTTTTGCAGATTTTATTATAATTGACATTTTATTATATTAACACATGAATTGTCATATATAATTCACACAGACTGAACAAATAACTTGTCTTTTATTTTTAACCTATTTTATTGGCAGAGAAATGTCTATATTGGGCTTGGACAGAGGCAGTGGTGCAGTGAGAATTATGTTTCTGGACTTCTCTAGCGCCTTCAACACCATCCAACCTCTGCTCCTCAGGGACAAGCTGACAGAGAAGGGAGTAGATTCATACCTGGTGGCATGGATTGTGAACTCTCTTACAGACAGACCTCAGTATGTGCGTCTCGGGAACTGCAGGTCTGACATTGTGGTCAGCAGCACAGAAGTGCCGCAGGGGACTGTACTTTCTCCGGTCCTGTTCAGCCTATATACATCGGACTTCCAATACAACTCGGAGTCCTGCCACGTGCAAAAGTTCGCTGACAACACTGCTATCGTGGGCTGCATCAGGAGTGAGCAGGAGGAGGAGTATAGGAACCTAATCAAGGACTTTGTTAAATGGTGCGACTCAAACCACCTACAACTGAACACCAGCAAAACCAAGGAGCTGGTGGTGGATTTTAGGAGGCCCAGGCCCCTCATGGACCCCATGATCATCAGAGGTGACTGTGTGCAGAGGGTACAGACCTATAAATACCTGGGAGTGCAGCTGGATGATAAATTGAACTGGTCTGCCAATACTGATGCTCTGCTCAAGAAATGACAGAGCTGACTATACTTCCTTAGAAGGTTGGCATCCTTCAACATCTGCAATAAGATGCTGCAGATGTTCTATCAGACGGTTGTGGCGAGCGCCCTCTTCTACGCGGTGGTGTGCTGGGGAGGCAGCATAAAGAAGAAGAGGGACGCCTCACGCCTGAACAAACTGGTGAGGAAGGCAGGCTCTGTTGTAGGCATGGAGCTGGACAGTTTGACATCCATGGCGGAGCGACGGGCGCTGAGCAAGCTCCTGTCAATCATGGAGAATCCACTGCATCCACTGAACAGGATCATCTCCAGACGGAGGAGCAGCTTCAGTGACAGACTGCTGTCACTGTCCTGCTTCACTGACAGACTGAGGAGATTGTTCCTCCCCCACACTATGCGACTCTTCACTTCCCACCGTATGGGGTGGTTGGGGTAAAAACGTTAACATTATACAAAGTTACTGTCTGTTATACCTGCATTTTAATCACTCTTTAATTTAATTTTTTTTTTTTTTTTTTTTTTTTTTTAATCAGTATGCTGCTGCTAGAGTATGTGAATTTCCCCTTGGGGATTAATAAAGTATCTGTCTATCTATCTATCTATCTATATTAAATAATGGATACATTTTTTTCAAAAATAAGGATACTATACAAATGAGAGCACCCCCTGATGAATTTCCAACCCAAGAGTAACACTGGTATACATCTGTTACTCTCCTTTAGAGATTTAATAGCAGACTTTACCAAAACTAGCAGACTTTACCATTCTGGTAGTGCCTTCATGTCCTGCAAACTGTCAGTCAGATAGTCACACCAATACATTACATTTTTTGTTTCTAAAAACCTTGCTAAAAATAATTACTGCTTTTAAACAAGAAAAATATACAAACTATAATGGTGCCAGAATGCATTGTATGGATATGCTTTATCTTCCTTCTGTAGAAACGAAAAAAAATGACAACTGCACACTTTGAAAATACATTATACATAGTAGCAATTTTATCACATTAACACTAGCATCTCTTGAGATAAATACATGCAAGATGCCTTTAATGTTTAATTTTGCACACTTTGACAGCGATTTAACGTAACTGATTCTCTTTGTAAGCTGAAACAAGTTCTCCTTCACCCTGAGGAAGGGCTGTTTGTTTGTAACAATGAATTGCAGTGGTGTTATTTATCTGTCAGGTAAAACAAACAGCTAAATATACCAACCCTTGGGTCTCTAGCTTTTTTCTTTGGTGAAAGGCAGGGCGGCTTCATACAAAGCACTGCAGACACTCTCCATAGCTTGTTATTTTGAAACCTCCTTGAAAATAACATTTTCTGTGACATTTTCATATTCAGATTCTTTCATTTTCCCCACTAACATCAAACTTTACCCTTTTTATCTAAACACACAAATACAATGAAGCCTGCCTATTGTAAAAATGAACTTCATTAATACTTAGCTCCGAAATGTGCTAATAAGAAATACATAATAAATTACATTTTTTTCTGAAAAACAGTACCACCTAGACCACATGATTTCCTAGTTCAATGTCTGGAATATAAAGTAGTAAAAATAACACACAGTAGAGAAAAAAACTAACAATGGAGCACTGAAGTCTCTCTAAATGTATATTCTATTGTCAGCCATTCTCTCATTCTGTTTCTGTATTTCCCACAACAATAGCCTCACTTTCCTCAGGTATTCAGGGTCTGTTCTGCCAGTGCTGCCGACTACACATTTCTAAACATTACTATGTATTTTATACTGTGCCCAAAGTCACATATGTTCAGATGTTGTCTTGCCGAAATCTTTCCTATAAAATATATGCCCATTGTATTTGTTTTGTGTGGGTCCCTTGACAGTTTGTGCAGCACCTGTTTCATCAGAGCCACTTGTTTAGTTACAGCACTGTTCCTCTAATACCAAAGCCTCAGACAACAATGGCATTTCAATATAAATTATTTTTTTGATATGCATTTCATGGTCTCTTCCTTCAGTTGCCTAGAAAGCCATGTATGAAATGCAGGTCCCCTACTATTTTTATGATGATTTTTTTTCTTTTTTCATCTTTTTTTCCCCTTCCACCCACTATCATAACAGACTTAACAAGACAGTCTCAGCTACTACTTTCAAATTTTCCAAATAATCAAAGACAAAAGCAAGTATTTCAAAACTTTGTTTCCTGTACCCCTTGAAGATTACTTATTTATATACAGGGCTTTTACAAATTATTTAGCCTACAAGACTTTAGATTTTTTATTTGAAACAAGATTAAATTACCACTTTAATAAGTTATCTACATAGTTTTGCATTCCATTTTAATCAAATGGGACATGTTAAAAATGTCAACAATTTATACAAACCAGGAAATCAGATCAAGAGTACATTCATTGTAAAGACAGGATTCAACTTGCTCAGATACAAAATATAACCACTTCAGGTCACATAAATTGTTGACGGACTCTGCCTGTGTGGAGAATTAGTGAATCAGCGGTGTTAAATAAATCTGTATGGATAAAAACCATGATCGATCTGCATGGTTCCCTATCATGTAACAGGCTCACAAAAGAAACTGCAAAATGATGACAAACAAAACAAAGTCAAAAGATCTAGTACAGTAGCCAGGTTTCTATTTAAAAAGACTTTATGCAAAGAAATACTTTAATATTAAAAATGTTTGTAGATGTAAAATGATGGAAATGGTAATTGTTCATAATATTTTTTAAACAACTATAAAACTTTTATCTACTCTGTTACAAATTTTGCAAAAAATGTAGCAGAAACATTAACTAACTACAGTAGCCATTATTCCATTTGAAAGAAGTCAATGCAAAAAATTTTTAACAGTTTTAAATGTTTGTTGACATTAGTGATTGTCCATAATATTTTACAGATATAAATAAATGTTTATCCATTCTTTTTTTAAAATGTTGGAAAAAAACTGCAGTGGAAATGTTTTTAACAGGAAAAACTACATTTATGCATAAATGTGGTGTCATGGAACAGGATTTTTATTATTTGTGTCTCCTATAACAACTCAAATCACTACAGGAAATTTTGTGTTGATGGTTTAGTCATGCTTGTAAGTTTCATATTAACTAAAGTAATATGTTATTGCTTTAACCTACAGATTAGGGTGACATGCAGCTTGTCAAAATCATCGTATCTAGCTTTTATAATGTGTAACATCACTGTCAAAAAATAGGTACATTTCCTCTTGGACATTTATAAAAAGATACTAGTAATTTCACTTAAAAATAGGCTAGGGTATGCATAGTTTATGTAGGTGTACATAATATTTAGAGATCTTGAAACAGTGCTATTTATCTGCATAAGTCTGATATGACAACTGTTGCATTAAGCTCACTTCTGCTGTAGGCGTACCAATGGACATTTCACAGATAAACAATGGTCAACAAGCACCTGAGCAAATATACAGGTAGACGATCATTCTTTGCAGTTAACGTGGATGTGATAGCTTGCCTATGAGAAAGAACAGCATGCCTGTAGAATGCTTGATAGAAATCATCTATACTAATAAAAGGCAAAGCCCTCACTGACTGACTCACTGACACATCACTAATTCTCCAACTTCCAGTGTAGGTAGAAGGCTGAAATTTGGCAGGCTCATTCCTTACAGCTTACTTACAAAAGTTAGGCAGGTTTCATTTCGAAATTCTACGCGTAACAGTCATAACTGGAACCTACTTACGTACATATATATACGGCGATAGCCTGCAGCTCAGTCGCCGTGTGAGGCGGAGTTGCGTCCCGCATCGTCACACCTCCCACGTAATTGAGTGCCTGCCCATATAAGGCCGTCTGTCAGCAGCAATCCAATAGACACGCTGCCGCTAAATATTCGCGGGTGAAGGACTGTGCTTATGCAAACGAAGATGAGATGGTCAGGGATAGACTAGTGTTTGGCACAAACTCAGCGAAAGTGCGAGAGAAACTTTTAAGTGCGGGGTCTTAGCTAACATTAAATAAAGCCGTGGACATGGCAAGATCGCACGAGATAGCACAAGCACAGCTGAGAACCTTAGATGCATGTACTCCAAGCGGCTCACATGAACTGACTGTGAACGCAGTACGGAGAGAACAAGCAAGAGCTCCAAAGAGTGCTGAACAAAAAACGCATTACACAATTGAGAAGGCAGCAAAAGAATATGAAGCGAACGACGTATACAAGCATATTCATAGGTGCAGCAACTGGGGAAACAAAGCACACCGTGGAAAAAGTCAATGTCCAGCTATAGTTTGCAGGACTGGGAAAGGTAAACCCATGCATGCAGTGTGTGATGGCTCAGATAAAGAGGAAGACGAGCTGTTTATTGATGCAGTAAGAGAGGAACAACCTTATGAAGCTGAACAAGCCTTTGAGGACATATCAATAGGAAAGCACGGTGTAAAGCTTAAGTTTAAATTAAGTTCATAGACACGCTGGCGTTTCTCATGCCTAAGGCAAATACGATATTTGCGAGATACAAGTTTAATGAGAAGACGCATGGTATAAACGAGACTTTTAATCACTTTGTAACGGAGTTAAAATTGCTGTAACAGAGTTAAAATTGCTGGTGAAGGACTGTGCTTATGCAAACGAATAGGAAAGCAAGGTGTAAAGCTTAACTTTAAATTAAGTTCATAGACACGTTGCCGCTGGCGTTTGTCATGCCGAGAGACTGTGTTTGTGGAGGGATGAAGAGTTAAGGCGGGTGGGGGAGTCATGTCATCATCTCTCCTCCCATTCACGTCATTTCATTCACTTCATTTCGCTCAGAGCTGAGCTCCGCAGCTGAAGTGGTCTTGCCGTTCTTTTTCCTTAGCGTTTAGTCCTCTCTCCTTTACTGATTTATATAAAGGAGAGTTGAGATCCGAGAGACTGTGTTTGTGTGTTTGTGGAGGGACTGAGAGTTAAGGCAGGTTGGGGAGTCATGTCATCATCTCCCCTCCCATTCACCTCATTTCATTCACTTCATTTCGCTCCAAGCTGAGATCCGCTGAGCTCCACAGCTAGCGCGGTCTTGCGGAAACAACTTTGTGACTTTGTCGCCAAATACTCACAGAAAAATCCACAAGTTAATAGACACACTGTCGCTAGAGTTTCTCCACACTCTGAATCCTCCAGGCACTCCTGAGCATAATCTAATTTTGAAGGATGGGACACCAATAATGTTACTGAAAAACTTACAGCCACGGAAACTTTGTAACGGCACGAGACTTCAGGTCACGTGTCTGCAAAAGAACCTAATTGAGGCAACTATTTTTACTGGCAGTTACTCAGGGGAGAGAGTTTTTATTCCTCGCATCCCCGTTATACCCTCTGATCTCCCATTTCAATTCAAATGCCTCCAATTTCCTGTGAGGCTCTGCTTCGCGATGACAATTAATAAGTCTCAGGGACAGACCCTACAAAAGGTTTCCATTGATTTGAGGCAAGATTGGTTTTCACATGGCCAACTATACGTTGCATGCTCAAGAGTAAGCTTGCACAGCTTGGTCATATTACAACCGGAGTGCTGAACTGACAACGTGGTATACAGAGAGATCCTTAACAAATAATTATTGGTATATTTTCCCTCAGTTTAAAAACGTTTCTTTTCTTCTTAATAAAAATTTAAAAGCAGTACTTGTATTTTGCTAGTATACTATATACTTGTAGCACCAGATGGGCCAAAGATTTGAGGTACATAATTTCATTTCATTCCACAACGCTTTGCAATGGGCTTTCAGGTCAGAGACTACCAAGTGGGCCAACAAATGTTCCTACGCAACTACACTGCATTTCAAATATTATTCTTAGTGTTTAGCCAAGATATAATAATTAGTAGAAATTGGTCAATATTAATCAATTCATTAATAATCCATAGGCCTTGGTACATGGCTGCTGGTGATCTCTGGAGGGCTTCTGGCCTGGATTGGCTTACACATTCGAGGAATGCAAGTACAGATGTTGTTGCCTCAAACCACAAGTGAGGTGTGTGAGGCAGAGTAGGAATCATGAATGTGCGGGTAGGGTATGCAGCACAAACAAAAACAAAATCCACCATTGGAGCAACATGGAAGGAGCCATGGAAGACTGGAGCAATGGTGCTGGAGGGTGACCAAGAAAGGAAAATGTGTCTAGTAAACCTCACATGAGGGACAGACACTGAGTCTGTTAGGCTACTTACATCAGTGATGATAAAATGTAATAATGCCATCAAAAATAAATAAATCACACAAAATATCAATATTTTCTCCTAAAGTACACACCCCTAAGGAAAGTATTAAAAGATCCCTCAACATCAAATACTCAAAACCAAAAACCGAAATGTAAATGAATATTACATTTTGTAAATGATTAGGTATTTGTTATTTTTGTCTTTCCATTGGTTTCGAAGTGGTATGCCAAATCCTTTTGGTTTACTACATTTTCAATACCTAAATAAATGGGGTGTTGTTACAGTGCATGTGTAACCTGATTGGTAGCAGTCATTAGACAGTTAACAGAACCTTAATTGAGGATTTTCAACAAACACCAAGAAATCGTTTCTTATTTTGAAGGATTATTTCTGACATGGGAAAACAAATAGAAATATCAATGTTTTTCAAAAGGCCTCATTAAGCTACATGGAATAAATATCCAGGATGAAGAATACACTGTCTTTTGCCAAACAAATTAGCAGAAAAGTGGAAATAAAACAGCAAAAATTGTCAACTCTTTTGGAGGTGTTTGACAATTGTTCTGTGGACATTTTCCCTAATGTTAATGCTTTGTTGCGAATACTGGTCACACTTCCAAATACAACTTTCAGTGTTATGAGAGTTTTTTTATCCGTAAATCGGATCAAGACATGTTTGAGATCATCAGTATCATCAGTTTATGTCGGCAACTTGACCATCATATCATTTGAACACAAATTGCTGAAAATGTAGATCATGACCAAATCATCAACCAGTTCATCCTAAAGCCCTGATAACTGCATCTGGCATAAACCTTTACAGGACATGTAGGGACCGATTCTGTGTGTGTGTTTGTCATGGCACAACAACATTTAATTGCCTTGATAATTTTTGCTCAACTTTTGCAAGGTCCTAATAATTCAGTTATGTGAATGTACCACAGTATGAATAGATGTAAAAAATTTGGAAAAGTGCCCTTATACTGTATATCCTACTAAAAACTAGAACACTTATTTTTACATAGGCCATCCTAAAATCTATTCCTGGCTGTGCCTCTGCTAGAGACAGAGAATTATGTTACAGAAACTTCAAACAGTATAAAGGAGTGGGTAGGAATCCTGCTGATGAAGGACTAAGCTTCAAATACCTAAGGAAATGATGTTTTTGTGACACATATTTTAATAAGGAAAATTCAGGAGATGAAATTTACTCTAAAGCTTTGCAAAGTTTAAAAGAGGGAAATCTACTTGATCGGTCACCAAGCCTAATTAAAATACCAAAATCACAGACAAAAGTAAACAAAGGCCTAAGTCATAATGGGGAGACTGATAAACAAAATTCCCTCACCACTAAACTTATCCAGAACTTGGATAACCAGGAGGTATTTAAGCTGATCTTTATACCCTCTTGTGACATCACGGGTCAAAACCTCCAGTCATCCTGCATAACAAACTTGAAATGACAGCAACCATGCAAAACAATATGATGTTGCAGAAAGATGTTAAAATATTTTTATGCCATTAAATAAAAATGTTTACAACAAGATAAGACTCAGCAACCTTCCAATGCCTTACATGAACCAGAACATCCAAGAAAAAAAAGGGACAGTGATTCTAAACAGTGAACAAATGGTTACCCTTGAGGGATCTTGTAATTTTTTAATTAAAATAGATTGTTGAGTAAAAATGGTGGAGTACTGTATTTATTATGTACATTTACATAGTACACAATATACTGAAATCACAAAGAAACATTCACAACACACACAATATCTTCAAAACTTCACTTGATGTTATTTTAGAGAAATTAGTTGGATCTGAGAGCTTTGTTGGGCTGAATGGCCTGCTTTCTTCAAAAATTTTCTTAGCGCTCTAAAACAATGAATGGGAAACCAAACAACAGAAGAGCTGAATACACAGAAGAAGGATTCCAAATGCATTTTTCATACTCACGAAACTTTCACAAGGCTCAATTTTCACTGTATGAACACCCATTGGTGGTGGAAAAAAGAACATAAGAAGCAGAAAGTGCAGTAACCACACCAAAGTGGTTCCTCCTTGGCTTAGGTAAACAGTAACTTCCGTATTTCAGAATCCATCTAATTTTTAAATGCTTATTGACAGCTATAGTTACTCAAATACATTTCAACAAAGCAATGATACCAGTTATATACCTTTGGTTGCCTCACATCAATAACAGTTCATTTAATGTGTAGTCATTGTGAGGATTTCCATGCTTAACAAGAGATTTCCTGGCTTTGTTGGTTCTTGACCTTGGAAACCACTAGGTCAAGTTTCCAAAGATGCTTGACCTATCTCTTTTTACATAGGACCTGGAAATTCACCAGTAAAAATGCAAAATAACATGTTTGAGAAGAGGTATAGTGGAAGTTGGGGAGCGATCAAATATATACAATTTAGATAGAACCTCTTGAATGTGAGAGAAAAGATCTAGAAAACACAAGCATTTTAATGGTGTACCAAAAACGTAAAATATTAAAATCTATACATATAAATTATATTTTATACCCATATTCCAACTGGCATACAGTACATAAAGTGACATCATGGAAGCTAAGTAAGCCATCTGATGTTTTAGGCAGAAATTTGAGTGTGAAGGACAGATTGAGTTTAATACTGATGTAATGGTATAAATGCAAGATATAAAAAAACATAACTAAACAGATGAACATATTCTTGTTTATAGTTTTTAAAGACTGGACAACTGAATGGATTAATGCTCTTGAATTACTTAGTTTTGAATCTGTGGGAATATTTTTTTCTTTCTTTTTACAGTTGATAAAGTTTTAAAGTCTAAGACAAATTATTACAAATAGCAAAAACACTGATTATTGTAGTAGGAAAGTGGTCTGGGATTTGTGGACTTTTACTTAAAATAACTGCATTAGAGAAGAGCCAGCGGCTGCTGGGGAGCGGACAAACAGATCTAAAAGGTCACCTTGCAAGTCAACTTAGGACACAGTGTGATGTTAAGTTTCTGTTGTTAGTAAATAAATAGCAAAATTCAGAAAACTATTCAACACTTTAGCTCAGGTGTCCATTTTGCATCTTCATTGTGATAACACTGTAGGACCTTAGTATGCTTAACTTTAATTGTTTTGCCATTAGTCAAAACACAAACTCTATACAAAGTTTTAACATTTCAGCATATTCCTTTAAATTATTATGAAGTACACTAAAACACAATATTTGTGTTTCATGTATTTAGATAGCCTATAACACTGCAAAACTGTTGAAATTGAGCCCTCCTGTTTCACTAGCGCACACAGGTTAATCTCAAATTTTTTGCCATGGCCCAGACACTAACATCAAATGTAACACATGTTCCAGTCTAACAAGATGAAACTTTTAAGTGTGTGGTCTTGTTGCTGAGGTCTATCTTTGGTACACCACACATCAGCCAGAGAATACCACCATCTCTTCCGTGAAGTATCATGATGGCTGCATTTTGCTACGAGTATAGTTCTCTGAAACAGGGCTTGGAAGACTTGTAAAGAGAAAAAAAACTAAGAAGTTCTAAAGGAAAACCTGCTTTTGTCTGTTGGAGGCTTGGAATTTTGAAAAAAAGGTAACTCTCCCAACAGGACAATAACTGAGAACATAAACACAACTGACTGGAAATATTTAGGAATCATCATTTCAAACTCCAGACCCCAATCCCATCATTAATATTTGTCAGGAATTAAGATTTCTGATAAGCAATGCTCACCATCAGACTTTGACAGAGACTGGGCGACTTTGCAAAGGAGAATAGGCAGACATTAGAGAGCAGGTGTGATCAAAGCAAAACCCGTTATTGATGACCCGTGATTATAATTTCTGCCAAGGATGCCATAATCAAACAGTATTTGTGAATAATAATGTTCTGCCTTCCTTTTTCTTTACTTAAACTTAATTCAGACAAATCTATAGAATATTGTTTTCACTTTGATATTATTAGATTTTCATATTAATCAGTGACCAAAATTCAAATTAAATATGTTACAGTTCCATATTGTAACACATTTAAATGTAAGAGTAATCCAAAGAGGTGAATACTTTTCTAACTTTTGAATGCGTGAAGAAACCAAGCCAGTATTTGTAACTATTAGCCTAGCTCAAATAAAAATGGAATGCAATACTAATTTAAATAAATACAGAAATCCATTTATCCATTCATTTTCTGTAGCCAGGGGTACTTGGACATGTAGTAAATTATGGCAGTAACAAACACAAAGATGTTACACACATAAATACACAAATGTTAACCAACCTAACACCATATCCCTAGACTATAATCGAACCTGGGGAAAAAATAATGCAATGCAGGGCACATTTATAAATATACATTACAATTAGAAAATAACATTTGGATCATGAAGCCTACCTGTGTGAGTGCGAACATGTGCAAGAAAAGCCATGGAATTGCTGCTCTTGCAGATCTTTCCGCAGTACTTGCAAACACTGCCTTGGTTCTCTTCCCTTTCCTTATTGATCTGTTCAGTGTCTTCCAAAATGTACTTGTTCACCTCTCGAAGGAGCTCTTCATGCTTTTCCTTTATGTGCATGAAAAGATCTTGCTCAGACTCAAAGGGATCATTGCATTTCACACATTTAAAAGTAGCACCTCCTTCTGGTAGCTCCTCTACGCTTGCTTGTTCATTTCTTAAGTGTCCAACACTTGTGAGGTGCTGGTGCAGGTTGCTTTCTGTGTAAAAGGATTTTCCACAGAGCAGGCAGTGGAAGTATTTCTCTTTAGAAGGATGCTTCATTGAAATGTGTACATTTAGCCCACTTAAGCCATCAGCCAGAAATCCACAATCTTCACAACGAATTCGTGCAGATTCAGTCTGTAAAGATCTTTCGGTTTTTCTTTTTCTTTTAACCTGTTGCACATTTGTATCACATGGAAAGGCACCAGGAGCACTGGTTTCTACACACAGACCTCTATCACTATCAGTATTTTCAGTGTCAGAACTGTTTTTTAACTGAACAATGCAATCATCAAATGGGACAGCTCTTGATAATTCTTTGTTCTGAACATGGTAGATATACCTTGACCCAGGTAATTGCAAATCATTACTTGTTTGTTGTGAATTGTCTGAAGCAGATTCATTTGTCCTCCACATGCTGTCTTTTATGGCAGTTTCTGCCTCTTGCTGTGCATCTAGAAGAGCCTTTTCCACAGTAGGCTCTTCTTGAGAATCAACTTCTTCATCTGAATTTTGTCCTTTTTGGGATCCGTCTACCTCATCAGCTCTTACCACTGGTTCATTGTGACCAGTATCCCCATTAGATGGCATCAAGTACGAGTCACTTATAACATCTGAAGAAATATATGAAGCATCTGTTGCTGTAGGTTGACTATTGATATTTGAACTACTAGTTGTGTTTTCATCAGATCTTCCTTCCTGTTCCAGTTGAGTATCTGCAAATACTCCAACAGTTTCATCTTTTTTAGTGGGAGTCATGCTCAGAGATTCTTTACTACCGTCCAGTTGATTCTCTGGGATACCCACATCCATTTTTTCAGTTTCCAAGTCACTAGAACACGAGGTAAAGTCCTCTCGATTTGTGGCAGTGGTTTCTCCTTCTTGAGTGGTAGCTTCAGATTCCACATTTTCCACAAAAGGTTTGGTTTCTTTATCTTTTGCTACTTGTAGATATGAAAGGCTTTTAAGTCTGTGCTTTTCAGTTGCTGCATGTCTTGAAATTTCCCGACGTGTAACAGCATAGTAGTTGCATGCCATACAGAAGTATTCAAAGTCTTTGGTATGTTTACGTTTTATGTGAAGATCAAGTGAAGAACAGGAATGAGCAACAAAGTCACAATGTGCACAGGAATTGGGCAATTCACCTCTTGCTTTTTTTTGTGGAGGGCTTAACAAGCTGTCATCATTTTTATTTTCATCAGTTTCACCTTCATCAGATTTTTCTTGATTGTCATCGACATTCTGGTCATGAGATGCATGGGTTCCAGGTGCCGTTCCTACTTTAATCTCCCCCGTTAACTGCGATATCACTACTTCTTTCTGCTTGCCATTGTCTGTGTCTACAATTTCCTTACTGGTTTTATCCTTTGTTGGTCTACTTGTGCTCTCCATTGCATCAGATGTTTTACCTTCCATCCCAGAATGAAGAAGTTCTATAAATCCATCCTGGATGGCCAACTCTTTACCAACATTTTCCTTCTTGGCAATTTCAGCACGATGTGCATGCTTCTTTGTTGCACAATGACGATCCATGTCTCCTTTAGTCACAGAATAATATTTGCAAATTTTGCAAAAGAAACTGTACTGGTGGCTGTGCCTGCGCCTGATATGAACACTAAGGTTTGTAACGGTGGAAGCAACCAAGCCACAATGGCTACATGTTGTAGAAGCATTTTCTTTAGGTCGTCCCCTTTTACTTTTACTTATGGTAGAAACATTGTTCTTCCTCTTCCTGGAGCTGTTTTTTCCAGATGGGCTACCTTTTAGGGATGAACAAGCTGAAGGAGGGAATTTTTGAGTAGATGTAGTTTTTGGAACTTTTGGAACATTGACACATACCTCCTCTACTATTTCTTCAAATGAAAGGCCAAGATTGCTCTTTTCAACCTGATGCCTATGGCATTTTCTTTTTATATGCTTGTCCATGCCATTCTGTGTCAGCATATAAACGCTGCATACTCTGCAGTAGAAAGTATACACTTTTGCATGTCTCAGACGAAAGTGCCGCATTATAATGGGTGATGATTTTGTTTTAAATGGACAGTTTTTGCACCGAAACCAGGTTCTAAGTTTTGCTGAACGCTTTAGTAAGTTTATAGCAAGTGAACGTATTAATGATGGCTTCCTATGAACCTCAGGTACAGCAACTTGAATGTCAAATGTCCTTTTCTCTTTTGGTTTTTTACCTAATCTACCTCGAAAGGTCACAGCCTTCAGGCATTTATGCTTAAAAGTGTGCAAGTGCTTTTCAAAGTAATTCTTTGTTAAACAAGAAAAGAGACACAATTGACAATAAAATGGCATTTGCTTAGACTGGCAGCTTTCAACATGAATTTCCAGACTCCATTTCTTCTTAAATTTTCTACTACAATAACTACAGGCAAGAGCAGGTTTCAGACCGGAGGATCTGACCTCACATTTGTCATGTGTCTTCAAAAAATCCGGCTGTGTGCTGGTTTCTGCTGCTTGCAGTTTAGCCTCCTCATTTTCTTCAGAAAGTGTTATTGATTCACCTGAAAGGACACTGCATGTTGGTTTCTTGTTCAATGGTGTGTCACTGACCATCTTGTGCACCAATTCCACCGGGACTATTGTTGACACTGGATTCTTTTGCTTTTGTTCTGTTTCTTTTTCCTTCCTTTTCAAGCCTTTTTTTAGTGTATTCTTCAAACCTGGGGACGTTTTTCCAGTACAATCTTCCATTGGCTTTTCTCTGTTGCAATTTTCCTGATTTGAAATTATATCATCTGCAAGAGGAGGAATTTTTCTTGTTGATGAGATGCTTTTCATTGCTTTGTTAACATGTGCCATTCCTTTAGAGATTTCTGTTTGCCTTTTTAGCTTTGTGTATCCAGTCCTGGGTTCCTTGTTCTGCTTGGATGTTGAAGCTACTTTGCGTTTTTGAATGGCTTTGCCATTTTTATAATCTGTGTCTGATGGTATTAAATCTATGGGCAGAGGTTTCTCATTTCCACCTCCAACAGAAACTGGACTATTTTTTTGACTGATCTTTTTAGCATTGGCACGAATTTGTCTTTCAGTAAGCTTTTTGCTTTGTTGCTTCAAAAGGTTTTCTCTCTTTTCTGCAAGATTCTGCCTACGGAGATGAGTTTTCCCAAGGAAATGAGAATGAAGAGATTCTTCATCAATGCACTGAAAGCAACAGAGATCACAGGTAAACACTTTCATTTGTTGAAGATTCTGTTTGATATGCTCCTCCAGTGCATTTGCATTCTCAACCTTGTGCTTCTCATTACTTGTTATTGCTGTGCAACTTTCAAAAGATGCATCTTCTTCAAAGGTTGCTGACTTTCCAGTTGATTTGGCCCTGGTATTTTCCTTCAACAAATGGCTTTTACTACCTGGACTTGTGTCTGCTGTACTAGTGCATGCAGAAGAACTGCCATTAGAATGCTTTCTTTTTAAATGTATCTTTAGTGCAATGGGGTTCTTAGCCATAAATCCACAGTAAGAGCACAAGCTGCCAGATTCAGAAGCATTTGCTTCTTTCTCATTTTTCTGATTTTGTGTATCTTGGTCGTTGTTACAGGAGGCTGTTTCCACATGCACAGGAAGCAACAGTTGACCTTCATTACTTTCTTCAACCACTGATTCATTACTCACACTGCTCGGTGGCTCTTCTAATTTAGGTTTTTTACCTGAAGGTGAAGTTTCATGACCAGCTCCCTCAGAGCACAAATCATCATTTTCATCAATATTTTTTACGTCTGCTTCTGTGTCAGTAATTAGTTTCCTTTTTGAATTAGAAGTATTTGGCATAGTATCAGTTACTACTGCTTGCTCTGCCTCACATGCAGAAGATGGTGAATCTTTGGTGACTTCCATGGCCAGGCACAGATTTCTTATGCTTAACACTTCTCCATTAGTTAGATCCAAAATGCCCTAAAATGAAACAAAATATACATTTTAATATCCAATATTTGACAAGATGCAACAATATATTTTCAGAAAATGTTTTTACCATTACAGGGTTATTTGCAACCTAGAGTCTAAGTCAGCAGCAACAGTTGCCAAGTAGGAACCACCCTTAATTGTGTCCTCAGATCTTTGCAAGACACATTCAAGTACACACACCAACTAACCTAACCTGCTTATCTTGCAGTTGTAGTAGAACATTTTCAGAGAAAACTTAGATGAACACAAGAAGACTGAACAAAACACAAACAATCAGTAATTGTGAAAGGAATTAAGCCCTGGTTTCTGGAGCTGTAAACCAGCAGCAGGAACCTCCATGTCACCATTTCAGTTATACTTACTAATTTTATTGATTCTATACTGGAAAACTATTGATTCTCATTTGTAAATGTTTTTAGCAACGCAATTAACTGTCATGTCAATGAAATGTTCCTTGAAAAGTGGAGAAAGTTGCACAACAGACAACATAGGAATTTGTTAAAAATTGGAAAAAGAAACTTTAAATGTCAGCTTGAATTCTTGAACTAATAACGAAAAGGTCAAATCATATCTGAATTTGATTAGTTGATCAAGCACAGTTTTTTTACATTTTCTTACATTTTTATTTAAGGTGGTTTAGAGTAAATGTATAAAAACTATTTTCTTTATAGCGTCTGCTTGCTAGGAGATTCTAGGTCTCCCAGCGTCTTTTTGCATGTTGTTCTATGTTTAGGTGTGCTTTTCAACTAATCCTTATTCCCAAGTACAGCTCACAGATGACACATCAGATTACACAAATTTGAATCTTGCACATATATTCCCAAGCAACGCATAGCATAAAGCTACACAACATCCAGAAATGAATGCAGTGTAGAAAGGAATGTGGTGAATATGTAGATACTAAAAACCACACACCTGAAACTCCAATTTGGACAACCCTTGTAACAGAATACAAATTTAAAGCTTGATGCAGATATGTGTGTTTATAACCATATTAATGCTTTCATTTGTGTACCACATATCATCATGCAAACACGAGTGTCATTTTCTCCATCTCTGTCACTCTGCAGACTTATCATCAACTGGTTTTACACAAGGCCAGGCATATGTTACTTGGCCAAGGACAATCTCAAGAGCAAATGTTTATGTTCTTGACACAGAAAAGCAAGAAGATCTAATTTCCAATGAAAACAGATGGTTTACTCAGAAAATTGTGTATAGGAAAAATATTTTTTTTTGTTAAATATATATATATAGTTTTGCAAGCGTACAAGTACATATAGAAAAGTTTTTAAACATACAAGTACCCATAAAATCATGCAAGTATTTAAGTTATTTATCCATTTCCTTATCCTTCTTTTGTACTTACAGCCATAAGCAGTGTGCGCCTATTGAATATTACAGCCTTCTGTCGACAGATGGCAGGACCTGCTATTATGGCTAGTTCCATATTATCTATAATACTCATTGTGGAAGTCAAGACGGTCTGGAATATTTAGAGCACTAGGTGAAATAAAACAAATAAAAACCCAATTCCATTAGGGAAACTACATATAATGATAACAGCAACATGAAAGAATTGAAAGTGAAAACCAATGTGTATTCAAAACAAAACAAATGTATTTAATAATGTGATAGTTTATGTCTTAACATCTTGATGCACTTAAGAAAAACAGCAAAGTACAATTGCTTTATATAAATATTTTACTGGAGAGCAAGTGGGTCAGGTGACATGCTCCACTTCAAATACTGAGTCAATTCACATACTTCTCAGGAACAGATACAGCTTGAGAAGTGGAAAAAAAATACTAAAAAATGAGGTTTTGGTTGCACTTTATCATGCATTTCTGCCCTACTTAACTATCTAGTGTCATTTTAATCTATCAAAAAAATCAAGTGTGGTAAGCTGTGTATTTCAGGTGCTTGCTCTGTCGATCAGCTTTTCACATCACACCACCAACCCATGCTCAATGTGGCACATCATGATTAAATAATTATGTAGGCTAATTATAGTCTTCTCTTGTTAGAAAGTAATAAATAAGATTATATTTACATTTTATGCTCAGTAATGTTGTACATTGTGGCACATTTGTGTAGTATGTTAATGTATTATTGCAGGTCTCTGGTTATTTACAACAACTATAATCAAAATGTTAACATATAATCTTTGATTGAACATCTGGTAACCTTACAAGACTACAGCAATTTGCATGCTTATGTTTTACCTAAACAATGCATTGTACTTTTCTTTAGACACCAATATTATCTGAATCTACACCCTACTTCCTTTTTTTATTTACATTAAACTGGTAGCATACATGGGCAATTTTACCACTTGATTTTAACAGGAGCCCAGATGTGCACTTATAGACATCTATCATTTGTGACAAATATATTAAATCTTTGCAAAAAAAAAAAAAACCACAGTTTAACATAACAATTCCTTTGTGAAATTTACAAGCAAGGGAAGTGTGGTCATTCCCTTTTAACTAGGATACTTTGAAAGGACACAAAGAGATGCTCTGAGAACCTTCCATGATCAATACAAAAGAAAAATCTAGTGTCCCATATGCATTTCATCTAACAAGTTTTTGGAAAAAAAAGAATTACAGTTTAAAAGATTTTTTTTTTCCCATGGCTGCATTTTATTTTTTGTGTTGAAGAAGCAGACTTTAAAATCAGGTAACTGGGTACTTGCTTTTTACTCTGGTTGGATTGCATGTTAATATGAGCCAACTTTCATTAGATAAAGAGTAGTTATACCTGATGGAGGGGTGGATCTTTCTTTTGTTCCAGGCCAAAAACTGCTCATTGTGATATTTGTAGATGGATCATCTTTTGATTCATTTGAAATAAGCTGAACCAAGAAAGCAATGCTCACCATTTTACAAAATTAAATGAGTTCTCAAAACTGGCAAGCAACGATTCATAATAATTGCAATTTCTGCCTTTCATACCTCTATAGTGTTCTATAATATCTTTTAATTACACTCACAGAAGGTACAGTAAGAAAATTCTATAGGAAAGTGTAATAAAGACACGAATCTTACATTATTTTAAGTTGGTATGAAAGGGGATGGTTGAAATTTTACTATAGATCTATCTTTGAATGTTATAAACGTTATTATAGGGACTTCGAAATGATGTCCTTCCAGAGTGTGCTGCACAAAACTCATCCTTGTGACTTTCAGCCACATGTCTCCTCTATTTCTTCAAACTGTCTTTTTTTAATACTCTACTTAAATAACAAAGTGTCCGGCACAGCATCACACTAGTTCAAACGCAAGTTAAAATATCAGGGCTTTGTACCCATCCACCTGGAGCTCTTTTTCATGAGCTGCCTGATGCCAGAAAGAGACATGTCTTTTGATACCTGTACTAAATGCATGGAGTGTTGCTTTGTTTGTTTGTGCCTTGAGCAGGACAAGCATTTTACATGTTATTCATTCACCTGTTTTTCAAACACGCTATATCCTGAGTAGTTTCGCAGGGTAGCCTATCCCAGCAAGCCTAGAGCACAAGACAGGAACGGTCCCTGGACAGGGCGTCCATCCGGTTCAGGGTGAACATATAAGGCATACAAGCATATACCTGTATATATGTCTGTTGATGGCGCTTTCATTTGATAGCCAAGATTCGGCCAACTTTTAGTACTGGCCTTAAACCTTACTTGTACAATGTCCCAGTTAAGTGTATGTTCTCTAGATTTAGTATGCGTATAGATCAGTGATCATGAGTCCTTTTTTCTGACAGCGTTGCGATGTTCCTGTATACGTGTTGCAATTCTTTTTGATGTTTGTCCTATGTATACCACTGGGCATGAACTCCAGCATATGCAAACTTAAGAAGAACATGTTCATAATAAATACAACTTTACAACCAATACCCGCCACCTCCCCCCCAATCACACTGACTTAGCCCCCATAATATAAGTCACCCGACCATGGGATATGCATGACAGAGCCCCGCCCGCCAACTCTAATGCTCCTTCTGCGTCCACCCTCGCTCTCGAGGCATGCGTACTGCCTGCTCATGTGCCTGCACGCCTTAATAGTCTTACTCCCACTGGCATGCCTCCGCATAAACTCAAAATTAAAATTGGTTCAGTCGTCATGTTTCTCAGAAACCTCCTGCCAGCAAGAGGTCTCTGTAATGGCACTAGACTGACTGTTACCAGCATTCACCGCAATTTACTGGAGTGTAAAACTATAGTGGCTGCTACTTCACAAACTGTCCTTATTCCCCAGATTTCAATGACCCCATCAGATTCAAATTTGCCTTTTACTTTTACACGCAGACAGTTTCCTGTTAGATTGGCCTTTGCAATGACAATTAATAAGGCACAGGGCCAAACTTTCAAAAAAGATATGCCTGTATCTGCCAAAACCAGTTTTCAGTCACAGACAATTGTATGTTGCTCTCTCCAGAGTTCCATCTATTCATTCACTCACAGTTGTATCCTCAGACCCACCCCATTTGGACAACTGTGTCTTTCAGGAAGCCTTCACCCATCAGTGAATAATTATGCGGCGTATGCTACGCCGTGGGTTGGCTAGTATTATATATTATATTAGACTATGAAAGGCAACCAAAGCCCCAACAGGAAATCCATACAGCTTTTACAGGTTAGGTATGTGCATATTTCTCAATTTTCTTCTTCTTCTTCTTCTTTCGGCTGCTCCCGTTAGATGATCCGCTGTGGCAACCTCTATTTCCATATCTTTCTGTCCTCTTCATCTTGTTCTGTTACACCCATCACCTGTACGGATGTGTTGAGAGAGGACATAAACCTTCTCTTAGGCCTTCCTCTTTTTCACTTCCCCGGCAGCTCTATCCTTAGCAACCTTCTCTCAATATACCCAGAATCTCTCTTCTGCACATGTCCAAACCAAAGCAATCACACCTCTCGGTCTTTGTCTCCCAACCATCCAACATGAGCTGACCCTCTAATGTACTCATTTCTAATCCTATCAATCCTGGTCACACCCAGTGCAAATCTTATGTGTATATTTCTCAATGCTTCTTTCTTTTAATGAATGGGAATTGTAACTGCACATGCAAGGCAGTAAATCAACTGTAAACATCTAGTTACTACAACTACTATCACACATCTAGCATGCACTAAAATGATCCACGAACCAGTTGTCACTTCTATCTTTAGTTGTGTGTATCAACAGATCTGCGATTAAATGAATAACTCTCTTCTGAACGTACATAGGTTGCCATCTAGTGGTCACTCATTTAAATTACACAATAACTTTTCATAAATACTGTACACTCGAGCAGGTTAATGGTATAGGTTTTTAAAATAATATTCATCCCATACCGTCCTTAAACTATTATTCAACTAGGAAGTAAAATGCTATTTTGGAAAACTATCATTATGAATAATGGAAAGTTACTTCTGAAACAAACTCTCAATGAGCAGCCCAGTTAGCCGTGACTTCCATGCATTCGGTATTCACTCCGCTGTCAATTCAAATTCCGCCGTTGTTTAAACCATGTGTTTCAGTGAAAAGCATGGCAATACTGTTTACTCCACAGGCCATGCCTAACCCAGAACCTACAGAAATTTCTAGAATGACTAGTATGAAAGAACAAGCTATTAAACAGATCATGTATTATCCATTAAAAAAGAACTTCTGGTATAGCCTACAGTTACTTATTAAGCAGCTTACAAGGTGGACAAAATGCAGAGTAACCACAGAAATGCACACAATGTGTTTGAAGTTTTGATTGAAAACAGAATGTCAAGCGGCTAAAGATTACCGGTAAGTTACAAATAAAAATAACACTGTTTAGTAAAGAGTTTGTCACAGAACAGCTAATATAGACCCATATTAAGTACTTTTATAAAATTAATTTGGGGATTGATATGTTTTATTGCTATTTGTGAACATTTTATAACTTATATTAGAAGGACATAAAATGTCTTTTTAGCAGAGTCTGAAGGCTTTAACGCGTTTGGACTCGGATTCACATATATATGAAACACATTTCCTAGGATTAGCGATGCAATTATCAAAGAATGAATTTTTGCAGAACCTCAAATCAGTGAATTTATTCAAAATAAGAATTTCGATAACCGGCAGACAACATAATAAGTTTAAAAAGCTGCATGTCAATACTTTAAGAGTATTTGCAGGCATTTCTTGGGGATTATAAAGCAGACAACAACCAAGAAACAGTGGGTGATCTTCTAAAGCTGTACAAGGCCTTGGAGATGTAGCATGTCTCTAAAAATTCATTTTTTGGATTCTCGTCTAGACTTTTTACCTGGACATCCAGGAGAGGTCAGCAAAGAGCGTGGTAAATGGTTTCGTCAGGACAACTCTAAAATGGAAAAGCGATGCTAAGCCAAGTCCCAGTATGCTTACTATCCCCATCATGTCTATATAGCATACATATATGTTTACTGTACATTTTAATCATGTGTCACTTAAAATCTTTGTGTAATAGACAAAGTCCGATTAGATATTTGAATTCGGTATGAAACATGCTGTAAGATTTGTCTATACTGAATCATGTGACAAAAAAGTTACTTTGTGTAATCACATACTTTAAAAAATATTCTTTTTAAAATGACTAATTGGATAGCAAACAATCATGTCTATACTAATAAAAACGGTATACAAAGGATTTAAGAGTTAATGTGCTATTTTTTAGTTTTATAGGAAACAAAACCACTGTTACTTTTCCTCCAGTTTCAGTTTAAAAAAAAAAAAAAATCAGATCACTACTTGATTTACTTTACACGTTACTGGAATTTCCAGTTTTTGTTATTTACAGAGTAATCATTCCACTGAACTAGTACAATTTTAAAGAGTATGTTAGTTTCCTTAATAGAAAGTGTTTCCTAAAAATAAAAATTAAAAAAAAAACTCAATAAAAAACGGGTTGTTAAGAAACCTTTACTTTTTTTCCTCCATTCGATCTGTATAAATGTCCTGGACTCAAGAGTCATTCAGTCCCATTCTATGCTACTTTGCACAAACACATCCTCACACTTTAATCTGCGGGCAGTGTCCCAGCGTGGCGCCTCCGTACAGCCCAAACAGGCTATGTAATTCACTTGGCCACTCGCAGACAACGCTGCCACGTTTGGATTCAAGAATGTGTGCTGGGTTCACTTTTCTCAGCAGGGTTCTCTTAGAAGTACTGTACCTGAAATTATCCTCACAGTTATTTATGATTTTTGTTTTCTGCCTTCTGTGTGCCACTGAGTTCCTGTGTCCGAGGAACGAGAATCGTGTTCACTTACTTGCCATTACGTATAGTATGAATTCTGTTAAGGCAATGGACTCCATCACGTGTGGGTCTTGTCGCCGTTCCGGTTCATGATTTTAATGCACAGAATATCAAGACACACCTGAGGCTGGTGGAGCAACCAATCTAGTCTGAACACCTAAGTGGTGCATCTCTGCTGTTTGCAGGCGATATCCTCTTGCTGCCATCTGTGATCTCATGCACACACGGTACCAGTTTACAGCTGAGTGTGTTGCTGTCAAGGTGAGTATTAGCACTTCCGAACCTAAAGGTATGGTTCCTTTCAGGTAAGGATTTGAGCAGCTGTCTCACATGGAGAAGTTCCAGTGCAATACTACCAGTGCAGTGTAAGTGGTTTTGCAGATGTTGTAGCTGACTTTAGTGAAGAAGCAGGTGGTAAATATTCAGACAAAGCTTTTAACATACCTGTCAGTCAAAATCTTCCTGCTCACCTAAGGTCATGAACTTTTAGTAATGGCTGAAAAATTGAGAGGAAAAGCATGAAGAAAAACCTTCTGAGATTTGTGGAAAATCTGTCCTTAACAAGTTTCCAACTGTGTTCATGTTGAAAATTTCATTTTAAAGTAACAGCTAGCATCCACTGTACTCGCTCCTTTCACATGTTTAAACACTTCACTCATGTCAGCTCTTAATCTCCATCTGATTAAACTCCTTCAATCTGTTCTCATACTTCATACCTCTCAGTTCCAGAATCAGACTAGTTATGCTTCTCAGGTCTTTCTCTATCACTATTGTCATCCATCCATCCATCCATTATCCAACCCGCTATATCCTAACTACAGGGTCACGGGGGTCTGCTGGAGTGTCATTTTTTTTTGTAATATGGAGATCCAAACAGTACACAGTACCCTAGGCGAGGCTTCGCTAGTATTATAAAACTTAAGCATAACCTCCCATGAGTTGTTCTCCACACATCGTGCTATATAACCTAAAACCATATTACCCTCCTTGATTGTTTTTGTAGTTTTGATGTAAACACCCTTGTTGATTGCTTCAGTACACTGTTTTGATATTGATAGTGAAAAGTCCAATATGACTCCTATGTCCTTATCATAAGGGGCACTTTCAAATTTTTTGAACTCGCATTGTATATTCAAATCTAACATTTCTGCTCCCTACATGTACCTACATTAAAATTCATTGTCCCAAATCTGCTCAAGTTTGTATGATATTAGCTGATTGTTGTTGCCCTTCCACCTAGTTCAGTATCATCTGCAAACTTAACCAGCTAATTATGTTCTTATCTAGATCTCCATGACAGGTTGAGGTGCTCAGCAACACTCGAGGACTTTGTAGAAGAACTGATGCTTTTCTGGATTGAGAAGAAACAGTAGAGATTGTTTAGACAAGCAGTTAGGCTGCCCCCGGACACACTGAATGAGGGAGGTGTTGTCAGACACAGCCCACTAGGAGAAGACCAATGAATACACTGGATGGAAATATATGTCTCTGTTTGGCTGGGAGTACCTAGGGTATCCCCTGGAAGAGCTGTAAGAAGTTGCCGAGGATAAGATTTCCCAGTTTGTCCAGGAAAAGTGGACCAAAGACAAAGATGATGGCACTAAAATGCAATTTAAAGTTGTTGGTGGGAAACAACTTGCCTGTAAGTAAAGCTTGTTTAATTTACTATAATACCCTTTTCTATGAATTACACTCAATTTTTATGATAATGCCTGCTACAACAGCTTATCTTTGTTAATTTCCTGAACCTTACTTATCACTGCAGGATTGTGGGAATTAAGACAGAACTGAAATATAAAAGTTAAGAGACAATGTTAGTGCAAGCAACCAGAGCTCAAAGCTGGGTCAGTGCTCAGAATGTTTCTGGTAATCAACACATGCAACGTTTCTTATGAAACCCAAAGATAAACTGTCATTACAATACAATGATGCTGGAAATTGTTCAAAATTTATTGTATTTTTGGTAGCCTGGCAAGTATTAGTATAGTCAGCAGGATCCTTGCAGTTAAGGCATCACTTGGAAAACAGCAGCAATTCTGAGAGTGTAGTGAATACTTTATCCAAAACAGCTTATACTCAAAAAAAAAAAAAAAAAAAACTTATTATGCTCAAATAAGACCACAACCCAAAAAAGGCTACATATTGGCCATTTTATGTAGCTCTGTAAATTATTTATGTAACAAAGAGGAAAAGACAAAATGCATTAAAGTATTATTTCATAACTCTAAGAAGGCATCTCAGGGAACTATGAGGTCATAGAAACACTAGGACTGCTATTTAGCCCTCTACTGGAATGACATGCTCCCATGATGTCTATTAAAATCTAGCCTTAAGGTAAATCAGCTTATGTTTAGAATATTAATTAGTGAGCCTTGCCATCCAAAAATACCATTTCACATTAAGAGTCAATACACAAATACAAACTCATTGGGTGACAGAAGAAAGCAGGGTATTCGCATTACCTTTTTCACTCTCTGTCCATCAACAGTTAAGTACACTGTTCCTTTGTAAATGCCAGATAAAAATATATTAGGACTCGCAAGTATCAGAAAGTCCATTAGACAACAAGAAACAAAACAATACTGAGAACAGAGGGAGTATACATGTTATCATTTTAATAGATAACTACTGGAAGTGCAGTGAAAAGGGGTTTAAAGAAGTATATTAATCAATGCTTATTTTATAACACAAACAAAGCAGAAAAAAACTAACATACAGGACATTATTAACATATATTTAGAATTAATAAAAGGAATAGGCACTTTTAAAGGGATAGTGTCCTTTTGACAAGAAGATATTGAGAACTGGTGCTCTCAATATTAATCAACATTCTACCATGAGATTGTATAAGCTGTGATGGATGTGTGCCTTCTGTCATTCCCTTTCTGCTCTTTGATTAGGGTTTTAATATTTCACAAAAGATAAAGATGTTTAAAAATGTGCATTTCACGTTTTGCTACTGAAAATAACTGCATGCATCAACAACTTCTTGCTAGAAGTCAGAAGGCCTTTTTTTCTGCCATCACTCCCCTTGCTACACTAATTACTTGAATCATTTTATTGGAAACTTCCACAGCCACTATTGTCTGTTTTCCCTTGTGTACCAACAAGTCATTTTTTAGGTTTTATGCAAAACAGGATCTGCTGTTTGCTAACTAAATACTGAAACAGAGACAAGATAGTTGTGCACTTGGCAGGTAAATGTCACTTTTTCTGAAGGAGACCCAGCTAATGATAGCATTATGAAAAAGAAAAAAAAAGGTCACATTGCTTATAATTTGCAATATTGATTTTCAAAATTCATCTTTAAAGGTAATTACTGTTATGTAGACAAGAGATTTTACAGATCTCTTTTTGTATAGAATATTGGATCTTTTGAAAGGGAAGCATTCTTTATAATCATTACTTTTATAGATATAGATGATGCAATCAACATTTTTTTTTACCAGACAAGATAGAACTATACAGATACAGAAGCCTGTACAGAAGCCTTTACCTTGAAAAGGTTGGCCGTGTCATTCTTGTAACATAGATGAAAGATGTGTTTATTTGTATAAAAATAGGTTGTACTCATCTGCTGCCATTTTCCCTTATAGCAGCCCTTCTTAACACTGAGAAAATTAGGTATGAAAGAAAAATAATTACTTTATAATGGCCTGGAGCAGCAATGTGTAGCAATGGCTTCAAGAATAGATCACTATGGCTCATTAAGCACTAAAGCAAGGGACTTCTTAAATTTACAGTGTTCTAACATTTTCTGGGTGATTTCCATTACAGAATTGGAGTTAACAAAGTTTTTACAAAATATATAAATGATATTGATGTGTTTACAGCTCATGGTGTCTTAATTAGACATTTGCAGATCCATCTACAGTATATCTGGATTTGACCAGAATCTGGATGCCCAAGCACTCCCATAATCATTTTTCTAATTTAAATTGTATTAATTTAAGTAATTCAGCTATTGTATAAATTCTTAAGCGTCTTCTGTCAGACAATTAATTGCCATCTTATCAGCGCATGCTCCAACCTCCTCCTCCTCCTCCTATCAAGACTAGCACCATGTGCGAGAAGCAACCATGTACATCTGAAGCACATAACATAACAAACTGCATATTTACAGATTCATGGCCACACCCAGGCCGAGTCAGAAATCTGAATCTGGCTATAGTTCAAACGTTGTGTTTTATGCCTTTTTGCAGCTAAATTCTGCTAAACTAAATAAAAACTGCAGTTAAATTATTGATTTTTTCTGTTCCACAGGATTTATCTTTTTATTGTCCATGAATTATGTATCGATTATAAACTGGGATCCTGTTCTTTTCTTTTGTAATGATTATGAAAGCCAGGACATAGTATACATTTATTTTAAGTGTATCTTAAGTTCTCTCTGCAAGGAACCATCAGTGATTTATATAACATTACCATTAACTAGCTTCTATTTTCATCCATGGGTCCTTGTCAAAAAAATTAAAGTAAAATGTGGCCTGCCTATTTCCCTTCATAATCTGAAACAGTGCTGTCATTCCCCCGCTTTTATTCTCAGTTTACCAACACATAAAGGATTAAAATCGCTCTAAAATATCCCATAACGAGGCAGCCCTGGAATAAGTCTATTAGCTCATCTCTGCATTTTTTCTACAGGTAGTGAGTGCAGTTATGTTCTTCTGCTAAAGCTACACTTAATATTGCACATGTGGCCTCACAAGCACATTCCAAAGCATAAACCCAGTGTTTCTTGTAGTGCACTGCAAATTTTAAAGGCATCCCTAACAGCACAGGTAATTGTTTCTGCATATTTTTAATTAATCATAGTAATTGCTTGATTATTTTTTTTTCTATTACTATGTCTTTCCTGTCTTTTTTTTTTCCCTTCTTAATATCCCTGGAGGCACTTAGTCGGCTTGAGGAGCTGGGTCATCACATATGATGAACTTGTTTTTGTTGTGTTACATTCTGGATTTATGTGTATTTTCTATTTTTGTTAATCTTGAATAACTGTGTTATTATTATTTGTTAATGACACTTTGTTCCCATAAATGAGCAGCTATTACTTTCACTTCATGGGTGAAGCCCCAGAAAGGAAGGCCACCCTGATGTCATAACTGCAAGGTCCTCCTTCTGGCTTTATAAGTAGCCCAGAGAAAAAGATTGAGTAGTGGTTCACTGATGCTTGTTGAAGTCTAACATATTACATAACAGGCCTCTTTTCAAATAAAACTTTCCAGTTCTACAGCCCAGTGTGTTACTAATCCATGATAACAAACCAGTCATAAGGATCAACTGTATAATGAGTTGACCAACCTGATTAGCCACAAGAGAAACCAATGTACAAGGAATGAAATAGGGCAAATACAGACAAATTAAAAGGTGTGGGGGAAGCAAATAGGACAGTCTAACCTTCAAATCATCTATTCTTACATCATGGCAAAAGTGAACATTGCAACAAACACAAGGTGATCAACATGCATCAGCAGGATCCATCCCAAACTGAAATTTGGTAGCAGGAAGGAGTTGCAAGATGATATATGTTGTTAGCTTGTTAATCAGTCTACTGAGGAAAAAAAGTCAACTTCACATTCCTCTAATATTTCTACAACCACAACATAATCACTGTAACACTCAGATTTCTAAAACTAAAACTTACTAAGCAAGGCTCATGTCAAACAAATCTTCAAAACAGCAAATAATTCCATAACTGTTAAGCTAATATCACATTATGTGACTTCTCGTGGTATGTCAGACTTGCTGACCGCAGTTGCTGATTTTGTAGTTGGATATGTCAGTTTAAACACCTGAAAAAAATCGCTGAGCAGGTCTAATTTACCAACTGAATGGTGACCTCCCAGCACACTTGTGCTTGCCCCTGTTTGATTTTACTGGAATGACTTGCACACTGGCAGGAGTATGTCGCTGGGCATATCACATTATGTGAATGAAAATCCCAGGAGCGTGTTACCAATTGCTTCTGACTCACTATGATTATGTAAATGAAGACCTAACAGTGTATTTAAAAGAATATTTCACTCAAAAATTTATTTTAAAGAAAAAGAGGAAACAAACAAATGAGAAAATGACAACCATCAATAAGTGAAAAAAGAAAAATCTCCAACCCACACCATCAGCCCCATTCCTGAGGTGGCAGAGAGAAGAAGCAGAGAAAACGAAAGCAGTGCTGTGCTAACAAGATGCCTCCCTTCACGCCCCAATTAAAGCAACACAGATGGTTCTTAATGTGTCCAACCCCTTTCTCAAGGGATGATACAGTAATTGAAGAGGACAGATAAAAGCGAGTGGCTGAATGTTCTAATAAAACTAAGATTTAAAATAAATTCTTCCTGGCAAGTAAAGTCTGTGGAACTCTATAATTCTAGTCACTTAGTTTTTGTCACATGCCTACCGGTGGCATGTTTCACAAAAAGTGCTGTATACAGAATGACTGGTTATCATGTCAAGCAGAGGCAGCATCATTCTGAGAGTATGAAGAAAAATGCAATAGTATACATATAAATCTTGAGAGGAAATACAGAAAGCATTCAGCCAAAGACACCTCCAACTAGTGAACATTTTGAAGCAGCCCAGGCAAAGCTCATAGCTGGTAATTAAGAGCTTGTGGCTGAATATGAAAACTGCAGCTTGATAAAGCTTGAAGTCGTCTGCTAAAAAAAAAAAACCAAAAGATAACAATTCTCCTGTGCAAAGCTGGCTGAGGATTATTATAAGGGAAACACTCATGGATGGGTGAAATATAAAGCACTATTAGATAGACAGATAATCAACGAATAAAAAAGTGCAACCTATTGTGTGCAAGAACTACAAAAATATACACATTTTCATAATGGCATAATACTGTAATATAACACAACACCATCCCTTTGCCAATATGTCTATTATATTGTAACTGGCTAAGGGGATAGAGGTTGTTATTGTAAAAGGTGTTATACATTATGATGAATTCAGACAAATACAGCTCCCGTACAGTTTCTTACCACATTAGGATGAAAGGAGCTGCCAACATAAAAGACTTTGTGACCATACACAATGGGAATGATGGGCAGCATTAGTCATTACAAATTACAATGCAGTTTCACTATATACAACATCAACAAGATCAAACTATGTCTGGTACAGTATGCAGCACAACTCCTGGTCCAGGCTTTGGTCTTGCAACTCTCAGCTGGCAGGAGTACCAGTATGTGTCATCAAGCCACTATAGATGATTTAAACTGCAGCAGCACTTCTGGTGTTCAACCTTGTGAGATGGGCACATCACTCCCTTTATCTGATTGTTACACTGGCTCTGTGTAGTGGATGTTTAAGAAATGTATATTTAAGAAATGTTTGAAGACTCTCTTCTTTGGTGAATTTCTGTTTGATAATAGCTGTAGATTTTTTGTAAGGAACAAATTGTAACAATCCTGTATTTTGTTCTGAGCTCTCTCTCAATCTCACTTGTATAGATCAGTTTTATAACCCTGTCCTCTTTCCCAAACAGTCCCCCTAGACTTATGTGCATTCAATTATGTTGACTTCTTTTATAAGTCAGTTTGGATAAAAGCATCAGCTAATCAAATAAACCTAAATATTGTGATGACCTCCAATTTTTCTACTATCATCCTTTCTACCTTCCCGTTTATTGAGATGTCCGATATCCCCTTAATTACTGTTCCACTTAAAGCAGATTACAGCACAGATCTCGGGGCTAGACTTCTACATAAACGTTGGGTGAATAGGGTGTAAACACTTATGGGTACTGACAGTGCCTTGTTTTTATTTATATGTGAGCAGAATCTGGAAGATGATATTTTAACTGTCGAATAAAGTCCAGTGGTTAGCGAATTAAAAGACATTACATAGGTGCACGATGTCTAAAGTGTTTTGATTATTTCATGTCATTTTCATATATTTTTGGGCACTTTTTAATGTTGTACTTATGTGACGTCACGGCTACACTTCAATTACATTTGAGTTCAATGCAAATAAAAATAACTACAGTATATAATCCAAATGGCATATTATACAATAATGTAAGAAAACTGCAGGTAGTAAATGCTTTTCACTGACGCTATAGATTTCAGACATAAGGCCGATTCCACATTTCCTAACTTATATTAACTTGTCCGAAACCGAACGATCACGTGATGCGTGAAACTAGTGAGAAGCTACTGAAAACTGCAGCCATCAACTTCATAATTTAAGGGTCTCTAAAGCCTAGCGTTTTAATTTCAGAAAGCAGTTTCACAGAAAACTGTTGATTCGAGACTGACAGCAAACAAGTACGCATGCGCTCCTCTTTAGCAAACGATATTTTTCTCTAATTACCTCATCTCTAGTAAATGAATATTTTCGGATAACAATACGTTGCTCTATCATGTTTATTTAGCTACACAGATCTACCTCCGATTCCAAGTTTGGATACACCTAAACCCTAAATATGCTTTGAATTCGTGAAGTAAAGCCGTCTCTATCTTTATAACCGAATAGCACCGCGAGCTGTACTCGGACGGTGTCACGGACGCCACGTTTTCTTTTCCACCCAAAGGCTCCCTGAAACTACTACAAAAGTTAAAAATTTATTCCAGGTTCGTACGCTCGGATATCCAAAAGCGGCTTCCTCTGAACCACTCCGGTTAAGGTCTTCACACCTCAAAACCCCCAGCAGAACCTGTTTGAGTGACATGGACTCAACCAATAAAAACTCGAGTCTCTTTTCCCCTAATACCAAGCCACCCAATCCCCAAACGGGAAGGCGTAGGCCTAAAAGACTGGCCCAGAAAACGACGGCAGCAGAGAGGCCCAAAAAGCCTTAGTGGAAAGCGGCGGCACAAGCAAGTTAAACGTCAAACCCTTTCATGAAATAGAACCTTCTGTGTTCTCTTACAAGTATAAACAAATTAATTCATATATAACAGACACGCTGTAATAATATGATACTCACCGAAATGGCGATGTTTCCTCAGTCCGCTCGCTATGATCTTAGTCACAAGTGGCGTGCCGTAGACGGAGTCCTGCGTCACTACTCCGCTGATGGCGGGCAAAACAGTTCGCACCGCAACTTCCGGTTCCGTCCTACCGCGACAGCGGTAATAAACGAAACGAGCTCCAGGGACGAACGTTTATTTTGATAGGTTAAATTAATCTCATGGCATTTAGTTAATCTGTGTGTGTGTCAGTGTGTCAAGTGTGCGTAGCGTATTCAATTACAGAACACCAATATCACAGAATTTACAATGAAATCAATGCGGTTAAATGAAAAAGGAGAACAGGCTTTCATGGGAAATGGAGTCTTTAATTTTTCGCAAATCGTGGGTAAACTTCGGGAGTATTGAATACACGTTACAATTAGTTCGTCTGTTATTTTGTATTCTTATTTATTTAAAACTTTCACAAAAATAATTAACCAGAACAGGTTTTCATATACTTGTAGAGGTTTAAAACATTGTTAAAATAAATTGTCATAACAAAGCGGTTAACATACATCCTCAATGTCATTTCTGATGGTAACTGGAATATATTGTATACATTACCAGTATACAGTCTTGGTACACGAGAAATGCCATGTTTTCTTTTTATAGAAATGGATACATTTTTTAATCAAGATACCATTAAATATGCTTTTTGTTGACGCCGTATGCTAGACTTGGCTATATTCAAATGGTAAAACCTTTAAATTTACAAATGGACAGGTCCGACTATCTTACTGCCACCTACAATCTGTTATTGACAGCGGCGCAATGTTATCCAAGCCAGACGTTTCTATGCCTATATGTATTGTTTGTCAGTCAGTCATTGTCCAACCCGCTATATCCTAACACAGTGTCATGGGGGTCTGCTGGAGCCAATCCCAGCCAGCACAGGGCGCAAGGCAGGAACAAACCCCGGGCAGGGCGCCAGCCCACCACAGGGCACACCCACACACCAAGCTCACAGTAGGGACCATTTAGGATCACTAATACACCTAACCTGCATGTCTTTGGACTGTGGGAGGAAACCCACGCAGACACGGGGAGAACATGCAAACTCCACGCAGGGAAAACCTGGGAAGTGAATCCAGGTCTCCTTACTGTGAGGCAGCAGCGCTACCACTGTGCCACCATACTGCCCGTATGCATTGCTTGCCCATGTAATATTTAATAACATATATAACATATAAATATTTAATAACATATATATATATATATTAGACATATATATATACAAAAGACCTGTTTGTGTTTGTGTGTATGAAGCAGTCCACTCTGTTCACACTTAACCACAGCTACTAGATGGCATATGCACTTTTAAATATTTTTAACACTTGCATGCACCTCAGTTCTTAATATAAAAGACGTGTGTGTGTGTGTGGCTGTGCTCATGCTCAACCAGAGCCACGGGAGTTGGTGTGAATTCTACAGATGATGTAGAAGTGTACATAAGTGTGACCTGCAATTGGTGAGATTGCACATGCATGCACTTTTAATTTTTTTCAGTGCTTGCATGCACCTCACTTCTCGTTCAGAAAACAAGCTACCATACGTTTACCTAAGACACGTTCCAGCCTCTCCCGCTCAATTTGTGCCACAGCTGCACTCAATTACACGTCCATCTTGGACAAGATACAACCTGTCCGAGCACACTTAGCTGACTAGGGAGTCTTTGGGTGTGGTTTGTGTCCCAAAGACCACATGTAGCTAGTATATATATATATATATATATATATATATTTATATATAGTGGCGAACAGCCAGGGCCCTTGGTCGGCCGGGACGCCTCCAGGCTGGAAAGACCAGGGGAGCAAGTGTGACCAGAACATTACCTCCCCAGAACACTAGATGGCAGTCCCCCTGGGTTGCAGCGGTGGCTTGGACTCCCGCCGGGCTTCATGGGAGTTGGAGTTTGGTACAGCCCTGTTGGGATTCCTGGCCGTCACCAGGGGGTGCTACAACTGCTGCAGAGCCATGGAGAGCAGCTTTTCTGCCACACCCAGAAGTGCTGCCGGAATTATGTCATCAGATACCTGGAGCACTTCCGGGTGCCTTATATAAGAAGAAGGTCAGCAGACAGCACTCAGGGAGCCAGAGTCGGGAGGTGGGAGATAAAGCTTGCTGAGGAGGAATGGAGGAGAAAGAGAGAAAGGAGGACTGAAAGATAAAGAAAGAGAGTGAGAGACAAGGAAAGAAGAAAAGAGGAAACGTGTGTTTGGGCTGTTGGGGTCACTGAACTGTAAATAAATCACGTCTGCTTTTTGTACTTGTGCCTCCTGCGTCTGTCAGTGTTGGGTTAGCGTGGCTATAGCACCATCTAGAGGCCACTATATATATATATAGAGAGAGAGAGAGAGAAAGAGAGAGACCACCTCAGTTTTTTCAGTTTTTATGGAAATGCTTTTATGTCTTAATGTTTCATGAAATCAAGGCATAGAACAAATAAACAATGGCAAAAAAGTAAGTCGAACAATCATTAAGTGTACTAAATATTATTCTTATTTTTGATTCATCAAAATAGACACCTTTTGGTGAAATAACAGCCAAACTGTGGTAACCCTTTTGATTCAGAATGCCAGTCACGCAGTGCAAGTCATCAACTCTACCTCCAGCAAAAGACCCCAGTCCATCACACTTCCTCTTCCATGTTTGACAGCTGGCGTCACACGCTGAGGAACCATCCTGTCACCAACAAGCACCTTGCGCGATGTACCAAAGATTCAGATTTTGATTCATTGGTCCCATCTCACAAGCTGATGACCCTCAGAAACTTGTCTTCCAGTTGGGTTGTGGCTTTGGGTTTGCCAGATCTCTTCCTATCAGTGCCTCTTCCAGTTTCCAGTTGCCTTTGGATTGTGTAGGACACCACCGGACTCACTGATGCTTTGATTTATTTTTGCAATTTCTCTAAATGAAAGGCCTATATTCATAAGGGTAATAATGCTCATTTTCTTGACATTATCACTGGAATATTGTCCAAGTCGTACTTCATAGGGTGTAATAACACAGGTTGTTCCAACTCTGCTTTAAGAATGACAAGAGATTTTAAAAATAATCAGCATAAGTCGGGACACCTGTGCAAATTGTTTGCTTCTACTTTCAAGGCTTCATTTACTTTAATTGCTGCAGAACATTTGAAGGTTGTAACCTATTAGTTGTTCCCTGAAGACAGCGCATTTGTAATATTCTGATATTTCTTTTTTTATTAGTTTTTGCTAACCTAAATTTTAAATTTAAATCTCTGGCAGTATACTGCTTACCTTTTCACCATTTTAGGTCATACATTGCATTTCAACTGAATAGATAGATAGATAGATAGATAGATAGATAGATAGATAGATAGATAGATAGATAGATAGATAGATAGATAGATAGAT
>JANRMT010062845.1:2870789-2893223 GCA_026402145.1 Polypterus bichir lapradei | reverse complement strand
TATATATATATATATATATATATATATATATATATATAATTTAAATTTTAAGAAAAACTGGAACAGCTGATGTGCTCTAAAATCTTTGACTGGTTGAGCATATATTTTTGTACAACATCATCCACATACAACTGGACACCCTCACATCTGCACCCTAATATCCTTTCCATAAAAAACACACACAGTAGTAGTGACAATAAACAGCCTTAAAGAAATCCGACACCCACAGTTAATGAATTTGACTTAACACCACGTATTCGGATACAGCGCTCACTGCATTCATATAGGGAATGAATAGCACACTAGAGCGACTCCGTATTTCTGTACAGTGGCATCTTCCACAAAACATGTTGAGGGACATCGTTATATGCCTTTTCTGAATCTACAAAACACATGTAAACTGGGTCATCACACTTCCATGCACTCTGCAGCATTCTTTTGTTTTAAGGAATGGTAATGATTACCAATGAGTACCACTATACAACTATTCCCAGACAGTCCAACTGCATGCTTTTTAGATTCTAAAATGTTATCAGAGAAGATGAAGGGGTCTTCTGTCCCACTTTATTACACTTATGATAGTCTTTTAGATCTGACTAGTGAACACACAGACCAACAATCCTAAAATAAAGGTGGTTCTTATACAGACAGCTCAACTTTTTCAATATGGCAAAACATTGATTTCACTATAAAAATATACAATTTCACTGTGATCACATTGGTGATGTAACATTCCAAACTAGTGCTTGTTTCTTAGCAGGCATTTCTCTTTTATTCTCATTCATGCATTCTGTATCTTGGATTGTGTCTTGCATACCTCTTAAGCATTTACGTCTGCCTGCTGTTCAGCTCCTCTATCTTAAGTACTTTCTGTGAAGTGCATGATGCTTAGCAGAGGTCACTGCTGTTCATTTTCCTTCTACCTATTATGGAGTTCCTCATTACCTTCCATGACCAATAAACATAATACTTACACTTGATTTTGAATGCTTAACACAAATCATATTATGTGATAACAAAAATCATATTATTTGTTTTGTTCTTTATTTCACCTTATACAATTTCTTGTATTAGGAATTTGTTAATTTTTGCATACTCCTTGGGGTCAGAGCGCAGGGTCAGCCATTGTACAGCACCCCTGGAGCAATTACAGGTTAAGGATCTTGCTCAAGGGCCCAGCAGAGTAGGATCTCTTTTGGCAGTGACGGGGATTTGAACCGGCAACCTTTGGGATACCAGCACAGATCCTTAGCCTCAGAGCCATCACTCCACCCTTGTTATGTGATATCATCTACTGTTAAATTCTGCTCCATACTTGTAAAATTTGTATTTTTATACTGTATTGAGGATTTGTTCTGTTTTGTGTATTGTATTGTATTGACCCCCTTCTTTTTGACACCCACTGCACACCCAACTTACCTGGAAAGGGGTCTTTCTTTGAAAAGCCTTTCCCAAGGTTTCTTCCATTTTTTCCTTACAAGAGTTTTTTTTTTGGGGAGTTTTTCCTTGTTCTCTTAGAGAGTCAAGGCTGGGTGGTTGTCAGGAGGCAGAGCCTGTTAAAGCCAATTGTGGCACTTCTTGTGTGATTTTGGGCTATACAAAAATACATTATTTTGTATTGTATAAATGCCACGTTTCTTGAGCGATTATCAAAAGATGGGCATAGGGAACATGCTTTTATTACAATAAATGTTTCAGCCCACAAGTAAAATGGCCACCAGGTTGCCACGCCCTAAAACGTTTTGAATTTCCAGCACATATCAGGTAGTATTCATAATTACTTCTTGCTTGCCTGTGTGTCTCAGCATCTCGGCTGCTTACTCTTTCTCCGTCTTTGTCACCTAATTGCCTTCTGTGATGCACTTGACATTAAGCAGATGACTCCACTCCTTATTCTTCTTCCTCTTTTGGTTTTCTTCATCACATAATCAGTTTCTGTGACCTGCTTACCACCAGTAAAGTAGACACGAGGTTGCCATGCCCCATATATTATTGAATGTCCATAACAATTCAGGCTATATTCAGGATAATTTCTTCCTTGCCTTTGTGTTTCAGCATCTTTTACACACCTGAACACCAGCAAAACCAAGGAGACCCAGGCCCCTCATGGACCCCGTGATCATCAGAGGTGACTGTGCAGAGGGTACAGACCTATAAATACCTGGGAGTGCAGCTGGATGATAAATTGGACTGGACTGCCAATACTGATGCTCTGTGCAAGAGAGGACAGAGCCGACTATACTTCCTTAGAAGGCTGGCGTCCTTCAACATCTGCAATAAGATGCTGCACATGTTCTATCAGACGGTTGTGGCGAGCGGCCGCTTCTACGCGGTGGTGTGCAGGGGAGGCAGCATAAAGAAGAAGGACGCCTCATGCCTGGACAAACTGGTGAGGAAGGCAGGCTCTATTGTAGGCATGGAGCTGGACAGTTTGACATCCATGGCAGAGCGACGGGCATTAAGCAGACTCCTGTCAATAATGGAGAATCCACTGCATCTACTGAACAGGATCATCTCCAGACAGAGGAGCAGCTTCAGCGACAGACTGCTGTCCCCGTCCTGCTCCACTGACAGACTGAGGAGACCCCACACTATGCGACTCTTCAATTCCACCCGGGAGGGTAAACGTTAAACGTTAACATTATACAAAGTTATTGTCAGTTTTACCTGCATTTTTATCACTCTTTAATTTAAGATTATTTTTATTGTTTTTTATCAGTATGCTGCTGCTGGAGTATGTGAATTTCCCCTTGGGATTAATAAAATATCTATCTATCTTATCTGCTTAGTTTTTCTCAGTCTTTGTCATTTCATCACATTCTGTGATGTCCTTGACATTCAGCAGATGGCGCCACTCTCTTTTCCTATTACTGTTTTCTTCATCACATAATTGGCTTCTGTGATTAGCTTGACACTCAACAGATGTCACTGCCCTTCTTTTTCTTTCTGCCATGTCATTTTTTTGATCGCTTTACCATGACAAACCCATCACCACAGATCACTTTGACAAGGTTGCTGCTACATTAGATTTTTTTTTATTTTCACAATGTATCAGGTCAAAGGCTTTTGATTAAGACCAGAATCAAGATTCTAGCCCCAGCAGTTTGCAAGTGTTTGTGCGAGAGATGGACTGACCTTAGTATATTATACAGTACATACAATTTAGAAGCCTGGTACTCCACTTCTTGAAAGGCATTTACATACATTATACATGCTGTGAATGAGAGAGGGTGCTTGTGAGCCAACCTGGTACTCAAAAAATGTTGAGGAAGTTAAAGAAATAAATGATGTGTTTATGATAAGAATAAAGCACAGAAAAGAGGGATAGCTACAATAAGTAATACAGTACACAGAAAAAAATAACCCGTTTAATGATAATCATTTTTAAACATGATTTGTACTCCTTCTTCTGTCATCTTTAGCCAAGTAGTTTAACTTTACTTTTTTCTTTGACTGAATTTTTTTATTAAGATCATTGATTATGTTTTTGTCCTTTTTAATGTTACATTTGGAATATTGTATTGTTTATTTTTTATGTTTTTGCATATTTAATTATGTGTCCTGTGCATAAAAAAAAAAAAAAAAAAAAAAAAAGGCATCAGGGAGTGCGGCCACCATGACATACTGCCGACGGACCATCCTCTGCCTATTTAAGTCCAGGCAGTTGATCAGGTCCTGTAGATGAGCATTAAGTGTTTGGGAAGTAATTTTCTGATTTTTGACTTTCCCCTCCTGTTTTTTGATTTGTAATTTCTGCATCGTGGACTTACAGTACCTTGTTTGTTTCCAGGTTGCCTTTTTAGGAACACCTTTGGTCAACTCTTTCTAACATTTCCATCCATCCATCCATTATCCAACCCGCTATATCCTAACTACAGGGTCACGGGGGTCTGCTGGAGCCAATCCTAGCCAACACAGGGCACAAGGCAGGAAACAAACCCCGGGCAGGGCACACACACTCCAAGCACACACTAGGGACAATTTAGAATTGCCAATGCACCTAACCTGCAAGTCTCTGGACTGTGGGAGGAAACCCATGCAGACACAGGGAGAACATGTAAACTCCACACAGGGAGGACCCGGGAAGTGAACCCGGGTCTCCTAACTGCAAGGCAGCAGCGCTACCCACTGGGAACAAATTTGTATACCTGTGCCAAGTCCAAAAAATGCCCCCTAGGGGCACCTCCCTAACAAAATGCAGTTCCTCAAAGGGAAATATTTGGGACCGAAACATAATCTTTCGTCTTCCCCTTGTACAAACACAGATTCTGTGCAAAATTTGGCCAAGACAGGTTCAACAGTGTGAGTCTGCATACTGGCCAAACACACATTCAGCTTTATATATTAGATACAATATATGATTGCTGGCTGTTCAGTTTAATGCTCTGACCACACCCAAAGTGGGTAATTTATTCTTCACCTTGTGAAATCTAATACAAAGTCCACCAGAGACATTTGTCACATATCTTAGAATTAATTAACAGCACAAACTGGGTTGCCATCACTTAAACACTATGGGTATATAGTATTGCCTCAAATAATAAAACTATCTTATCTCTCTGTTGATGAAATATCTCAGTACTCCAAAGATTCTAGCTTTACAGTCCCATTGAGCAAAGACTCTGAACCTTTAGATAACCTCCTTTAGTATTAGACCAGCCTTGACTTATTAAAAAATGACACATTACTGAACTCAGTACCGTATCAATAGTGAAACACAAAGGTACGCCTAATGAAAAAAACCAAGTCAAGTTGATTACAGTAGCCAAGAAGATTGACATAGGTTCAGCAAGTCGACATGTATTGTCTTTGTGAAGTGCATGAAGTTTAATAAAGTGTACCTAACCTTTAGTTTACAAGGAAACTGTATGTTTGTAAGCCTACCCAAAGCACTCATTGATGGCAGAAAAAAAAAAGAGTGAAGAACTCTAGAGAAATGTCACTCACCAATTATATTAAATAAAACATCTCACCTACTCTCAGTGCCGGTGCTCGGTTATTTTGCGCCCTAGGGCAAGGTTTTTAGTGCACCAACTGAGTGTTTGGTAGCAAACCCGGAACCCTCAAGATGATATGCACGCTAGACGAATGCCTAAATCACCTTAATGGTGACACTGGCCCAGCCTTCTCTTTGAACAAAATTTTAAAAATACTATTATTTTATTCTCAAAATAGCAAGTACATTAATTAAAAATTCCTTAATATTTAGCACATTTTTTTTCTTACATTAAAGGCATTAAAAGGATAGTATATATTTTTCCTGCAGTGTTTCAGGAACATTCACTTGTTTACCTTGATCTAAAAAATTTGGAGAAATAAATAGCAAAAAGTCACACAATTTGTCTTTAGGTGGCCACTTATTCAGAAGACTCACTATATGAATTCTTAAGCATCTTCTGCATACAAGAACTGACAAAAAAAGGTAAAAGTTTATACTGTCAAATGTACAGAGTACAGTGAAATTCTGGTTTACATGTGCTAATCAACATATAACACGTCACCTCTCTCCAGTGACATAATTAGTGAGTAAAACTACCTCACCTCAAACTTCTGTCTTTCACACTTGAAAAATGTCATGTCATTTTCTAACCCAGGACATGGGGGGCACTGGAGAATATCCATGTTAGCATTAGGGGGCAAGACTGGAACAAACCCTGGACAGGTTTGCCAGTCCATTGCAGGGTGAACAAACAAACACACACAAACACACCCTCAAACACAAACTAGGGCCAATTTAACAGTGCCAGTTCACCTAACCTGCATGTCTTTGGACAGTGGAAGGAAACCCATGAGGACATGGACAGAGCATGCAAAGTCCATGGAGGGAGAATTCGGAATGCAAACCCCGGTGTCCTTTCTGCGAGGCAGCAGCGCTACCACGGTGCCATTGTGCTGTCTCTCACTTGAAAAATCTAAGAAAATACAGTGGTGTGAAAAACTATATGCCCCCTTCCTGATTTCTTATTCTTTTGCATGTTTGTCACACAAAATGTTTCTGATCATCAAACACATTTAGCCATTAGTCAAATATAAACACAAGTAAACACAAAATGCAGTTTTTAAATGATGGTTTTTATTATTTAGGGAGAAAAAAAAATCCAAACCTACATGGCCCTGTGTGAAAAAGTAATTGCCCCTTTGTTAAAAAATAACCTAACTGTGGTGTATTACACCCAAGTTCAATTTCCGTAGCCACCCCCAGGCCTGATTACTGCCACACCTGTTTCAATCAAGAAATCACTTAAATAGGAGCTGCCTGACACAGAGAAGTAGACCAAAAGCACCTCAAAAGCTAGACATCATGCCAAGATCCAAAGAAATTCAGGAACAAATGAGAACAGAAGTAATTGAGATCCATCAGTCTGGTAAAGGTTATAAAGCCATTTCTAAAGCTTTGGGACTCCAGCGAACCACAGTGAGAGCCATTATCCACAAATGGCAAAAACATGGAACAGTGGTGAACCTTCCCAGGAGTGGCCGGCCGACCAAAATTACCCCAAGAGCGCAGAGACGACTCATCCAAGAGGTCACAAAAGACCCCAGGACAACGTCTAAAGAACTGCAGGCCTCACTTGCCTCAATTAAGGTCAGTGTTCACGACTCCACCATAAGAAAGAGACTGGGCAAAAACGGCCTGCATGGCAGATTTCCAAGACGCAAACCACTGTTAAGCAAAAAGAACATTAGGGCTCATCTCAATTTTGCTAAGAAACATCTCAATGATTGCCAAGACTTTTGGGAAAATACCTTGTGGACTGATGAGACAAAAGTTGAACTTTTTGGAAGGCAAATGTCCCGTTACATCTGGCGTAAAAGGAACACAGCATTTCAGAAAAAGAACATCATACCAACAGTAAAATATGGTGGTGGTAGTGTGATGGTCTGGGGTTGTTTTGCTGCTTCAGGACCTGGAAGGCTTGCTGTGATAGATGGAACCATGAATTCTACTGTCTACCAAAAAATCCTGAAGGAGAATGTCCGGCCATCTGTTCGTCTGTTCGTCAACTCAAGCTGAAGCGATCTTGGGTGCTGCAACAGGACAATGACCCAAAACACACCAGCAAATCCACCTCTGAATGGCTGAAGAAAAACAAAATGAAGACTTTGGAGTGGCCTAGTCAAAGTCCTGACCTGAATCCAATTGAGATACTATGGCATGACCTTAAAAAGGCGGTTCATGCTAGAAAACCCTCAAATAAAGCTGAATTACAACAATTCTGCAAAGATGAGTGGGCCAAAATTCCCCCAGAGCGCTGTAAAAGACTCATTGCAAGTTATCGCAAACGCTTGATTGCAGTTATTGCTGCTAAGGGTGGCCCAACCAGTTATTAGGTTCAGGGGGCAATTACTTTTTCACACAGGGCCATGTAGGTTTGGATTTTTTTTCTCCCTAAATAATAAAAACCATCATTTAAAAACTGCATTTTGTGTTTACTTGTGTTATATTTGACTAATGGTTACATGTGTTTGATGATCAGAAACATTTTGTGTGACAAACATGCAAAAGAATAAGAAATCAGGAAGGGGGCAAATAGTTTTTCACACCACTGTATGTATCATTAACAGACAAACAACAGGTAAATTCCAGGAATAACCAATATAAAAGTATATAAACCAATTATAAAATGTAGGAATGGCATGATATTCAGGTGTGTTCAGGACTTAATTAAAACTATTTTTAAAGTTGGAGCATTTAAAAAAAATTTAGTTATATCAGCAGAGAGTCAGTTGAAACATTTTTGTTTATTAAATGTTTCTTAAACAAGTCATATTCAAAAATAGCAATGATAATAGAATGTAATTACACAGTTGTACAGTGAATTAAATTCAAGCTCTTTAACAGCACTTTACAATGTCATGTAGCTAAATATCCATCCATCCACCCATCCATCATCCAACCTGTTATATCCTAACTACAGGGTCACGGGGGTCTGCTGGAGCCAATCCCAGCCAACACAGGGCGCAAGGCAGGAAACAAACCCTGAGCAGGGCGCCAACCCACCGCAGTGTAGCTAAATATGTAGCCCAAATAGACTTGTGGTGGCTCAATAGCTTTCATACACAGCAGAATCCAATTCGAGATATGTAATGGCATTGATTGATGCCCATTTGTTAGTATGCGGGTATGGTGTGTTTATGGCTAATTGTACATCAACTATATGAACCATAACACTTTTGAAACATGTGGTCAATGGTGAGTTAAAATATGTGTTTAAGTCTCAAGGTTAAACAGTTAGCAGTTTTGGATCATGGCAGAGAGCGGGTCTGAAGCTTCATAGTCAGTCAGTCAGTCATTGTCCAACCCGCTATATCCTACCACAGGGTCACAGGGGTCTGCTGGAGCCAATCTCAGCCAGCACAGGGTGCAAGGCAGGAACAAACCCCGGGCAAGGCGCCAGCCCACCACAGGGCACAAAGCTTTATAGTGTCAGAGAAATACTGAATTATCGTAATGTGCGGATAATGAAGCCTTGAGTTTAGTGTAACGTAATTGTGCACACAGTTTTGCTTACACAACTTAACAGGGCAATGCTTGCAGAGTTCCTTACTTTTTACATTAATTTCTAGATAAGTGGCTTTTGCCCTTTTCTTCTTTATTTTTACGGCTAACTTATGTTACATCAAGCAGCAGGAGAATCGATTAGCTGTACTAGCGGTCTGTGTGCGCACGCCTGTCCCAGCATTTGACTAACGTGTTTTGGGAAACTGTTTTGCCATCAGGAGTAAAAGAGGAAAATATACAAAATTATCAGGTGTGACATGAATGAGTGGATAAGAGTGTCCAGGACTGAATGAAGAAGTGCGTCTGTTGGAAGTATTTGAGGCTTTTATGCCTAACAAGGATCACCACATCCTTGCATCAGCCCAGGTTTTGCACTGTGCTTAATTACTCAGTATTATTACTGTAAGTGTTTATTAATATTACATATTATTTGGGTGATGTCTTTATCCAAGGAAACTTAACTGCATTTTAGACAGTATCGGTTACATTAGTTTTATTTGTCTGGTGACTCTTCCTATGAGGACAGTAGACGGATTGGGAGAGTCATGAGGAGAGTGTGTGGCGCTCCCAATATATATGCAAAAGTCTTTAGAGTCCTGGTGCTTCCTGTCTTACTTATGTGGTTGCGAGAGATGGACGCTATCCAGTGACCTGAGACAAAGACTGGACTCCTTTGGTACTGTGTCTCTTTGGAGAAACCGCTGGTTTGACTTTGTGTCGAATGAGTGGGTGCTCATGGAGTCTCGAATGAGGCACATTACCTACAATGTGGGGGAGCATCAGTTATGGCACTACAGCCATATGGCAGGATTCCCCAAGGGTGATGTGACATTATTGAGGACCCAAGAGCCTGGACTAGGCCAAGGGGATGCCCATGTAACACCTGGCTGCGGCAGATAGAGGGTCATTTCCAGAGGGTTGGACTGGACTGCGTGTCTGCCTGGGGGGTTGCCAACCAGAATCCCAAACTGTTTCATCGTGTGTTGGGTGCAGCAACGTGCTGTACCAGTGCATGCCACCCAGCCTGACCTGACCTGACTTTTGTTTCTACAATTGCAGCACAGGCAGGTGAAGGGACCTTTTTATGGTCACACAGTGTCATTAATGGATTTGAACTGATAACCTCAGGGCTCAAATTCCAAAGTCTTAACCACTACGTTACACTATCTAAAGTCATAAAAGCTTTCTATTGAAAATGAAAAAATAACACCATAGAGAATTTGGCAACTTTCATTCAAATTTCTGCCTAAACAGAAGTTAACACTGAATATTCAATAGAGGGGCTGTGTACTTCCCATTGCACATTTAGATCATTCACAAAAGTAAATAACAAACATCGGGTTTCTATTTTTTCTACATAAAAGAACATTTTTTGTTAAAAGATCTGTGCATGCTCTTTGGTGAGGTACTGCCAGTGTTATACCCCTTTCTCCCCTGGTGAATCAACATTTTTAATAAATGGGAAAAAAAGTGCAGTAAATGAAAACTTTGTTTTTTTTTCTGTACAACTTTGAATTAGACAGATTTTTAAGTTTTTAAAGCAGATTATAATAATGCATATTAAACACATTAATTGCCCATGTGTATGTTTGAAGGGTTACCAAGCTTTCAGCGAAGCTGAGCAAGTTCATAAAAGAAGGCTGCAAACAGCTTTGTTCCTTCAATGTAGTTGGACCTAAAACAAAGACATCATACAAGAATAAGAATAATTGCACTGGTTTATTTGCTTTAAAAAGCTATGACTAAAGATTTCTAAAAAAAACCAAACTTTTTTTTAGTAGTCTCTTTGGTTTTAAACAGTTTCATTAGGTCAAGAATTTAGGAGTAATTATTGACTCTAACCTAAATTTTAAATCACATATTAATCAAATTATTAGGACAGCATTTTTTCACTTAAGAAATATAGCAAAAGTTAGATCCCTTATAACTTTGCAAGATGCTAAGAAATGAGTTCACACTTTTGTTTTCAGTCGGCTAGATGACTGTAATGCATTCCTCTCAGGACCACCCCATAAAAGACATCAATCGATTACGACGAGTGCAGAATGGAGCTGCCAGAATCTTAACTAGGAAAAGAGAATCAGAGCACATCACACCAGTTCTGATGTCACTACACTGGTTACCCGTGACATTTAGAATTGACTTTAAAATACTGCTGATGGTTTACAAAGCCTTAAATCAGTGTTTCCCAAACTCGGTCCTGGGGACCCCTGTGGCTGCAGGTTTTTGTTCCAACCCCATTCCTAATCAGTGACAACATCTGACAGCACTGATCTCATTTAATTAGATGGTATTTTTTTTTCTTTTATTTGACGTTCAGAAATGCATAGCAGCCTGATTTTTACATTTATAAGACATTTAGAAATATTTCTGCGTTTCCTATAGATTTAAATGCTTAACTCTCTTTTGTTGATTTCATTATATTTTGCCCTTTCTCTTGTGTAGTTTTCCCCCTTTGTTGTATCTTAATAATGACAATTTAAAACGAGCAGATCAAACACACTGAATAATCAAAGGCTGCAAGTGCTTTAGCGTCAGACCCACTAAATAGTAAATAATGGATTAATTAAACAATTAGAACACCTTGAAAAGTAGAATGAAAATCAAGATGAAAATACTGTTAAAAAGAAAACAAAATACATTATTTCTATATAACTGCTTGGTACATCTTAATTTTTTTCTTTTTGGCAAACTTAGTTTTCTAATTTCTATATTGTTCCCTAAACACAGAACTTGGGAAATATCAGTTCACTCGATTAGCCCAGGAGTTCAATTAAAAACAGAAGCTGGTTGGAGCGAAAACCTGCAGTCACAGGGGGTCCCCAGGACCGAGTTTGGGAAACACTGCCTTAAATAATCTGCTCCATCATATATTTCAGAATGCCTCTCACCTTACACTCCTAATTGTAACCTTAGATTTTCAAATGAGTGTCTGCTTAGAATTCCAAGACCTAAACTTCAAAGAAAGTGCTGCTGTTGTGCACCTAAAACCTGGAATCGCTTACCGATAGAAATTCGCCAGGCTAATACGGCGGAGCACTTTAAAAAAACTGCTAGAAACTCATTATTTTAACATGGCTTTCTCGTAGCTTCATTTTAGTTTAACCCTGATATTCTGTATATGCATTTAATTATCATTATCATTCATGGTGGCTCCATGATCCGTACTAACCACTAGTTTCTCTGCTTTTTTTTCCTGCTTTTCTGTGGTTGCGATCTGTGCCACCACCACCTGATCAAAGCACTGTGATGTCCCTACATTGATGGATTGAAGGCCAGTGGTCCACATGACCGTCATCATCAAATTCTTCCACGTGACGCCTGAAAAGCATGAGGACTGTTTGAGCTCATTGATGTTAGGTAGAATGCCCAGCGGGTGGTCTCGTGGCCTGGGACCCCTGCAGATTTTGTTTTTTTTTTCCTCCAGCCGTCTGGAGATTTTTTTTTTGTTTTTTCTGTCTTCCCTGGGCATTGGACCTTACTATTATTCTATGTTAATTAGTATTGCCTAATTTTATTTTTATATTTTGTCTTTTTTTCTCTTCATCCTGTAAAGCACTTTGAGCTACATCATTTGTATGAATATGTGCTATATAAATAAATATTGTTGTTGTTGCTGCAAGTGCAGCTATAATACAATAATACAAAACCTGGCCACTTTGTAAAGTGAATCAACCCATGAGCCGGCTCGTCACATATCTACTATTAGTACATCCCAAACAAAGGGTCAACATTGCAGAGACAGCAATGCTGGTGCACAGAAACTCCAATGTGTCCTACATTTAACACAAATTAGGTATAGTAGTCATATATTTAGTTTCATTTTGCCGGGCTGAACTTTAATCAAGTGACAGGGAAGGCCACAGCATTCAGCTGCATTCACTTATGTGTTCTGGGATTTCCCTAATCTTGTGGCATGTGGCAGTATCCCCAAAATACCTCATTAGTAGATAGATAGTTGGCAAAGATATGCTGCTCTGCTTCTTTCATTTGACACAATTTGTGCTAGAAAAACTGTTGCCAATTTGCAGAATGGATCCAAATGCTCTTGGTTTTCAGCATACTCTTCTCAGACCTCAGCATGATTAATGTGGTACAGCACTGTGTTTCCAATTTTCCTTAGCTCATTGTAATTACATTTTTTTTTCCTTTGTCATAGTCATAATCACATTTTAATATCCTAAAGTATTATTTTATGCCTTTTTACCTTACTGTGCACGATCTTGATTTTATTTTTATAAAGCATTGCTCTTGGTACGGTTATATTAGTCTGTTTCTCCATAATTGACATCATAAAGTTTACCATTGTCATGCACAGTTGGCAGTCATGTGACTAGTTATGGGACCTCTGGATTCCTGATGGCATCACTATAAAACATGGTGGGACAACAGTATCAGCGTCCAGGTTTTGTATTCCCTACATAACTATTCATTCCTTTCTTTGACTTATACTTTCAAAGAGTAGAGGAAAATAAAAGGAGCTTGCAAGAATTCAAGGTTAGGACCATTTTTCAACTTCATTTCCTAACTTTATGTCTTTCTGCCTCACAGTTATGACCTCTTGCCTCTTTGTTTAATTGACTCTTTTCATAGTCCCAGTATGCCGCTCATCTCCTGGCCTTCGTTAGCAGTTTTCTTTCTTGTTAACTCCAGAGCCTACCAGGCTCCTTTCCTGTAATTTCACCCACTGACAGGACTAGAGTCATCAGGACTAGAGTCATAGAGTGTGGAGTCTTCACACACTCCATCTGTTACAAGGTCCACAAAGGCTGTAAATTCTGATAGACATTTTTTTTTTGGTACTTCAGTTGTACTCAGCTGTCACATGACTGGAACAAGTTGTGTCAGCCTCCATTGCCCTCTTGCCAGAAGTCTGTTCCTGACCACAAAACTGCCATTAGTTGAATGTTCTTTGACATTGAACCAATCAATCTCAGTTCACCAAGATACTGCCATGCATGAATATCAAAGAAGAGCTGCAACTACTTGCATTTGGCCACTATAAAGCCATCTTCAAATCCACTTAAATGTTTATAGTCTTGTTCATCATCTTTATGAATTTCTAACAAACAACTAACTGGTGAACCACTCACCTTTTTGAATCAACATTGTCTATATACAGTACAGGCCAAAAGTTTGGACACACCTCCTCATTTAATGTGTTTTCTTTATTTTCATGACCATTTACAGCACTCCATCACTCTCCTTCTTGGTCAAATAGCCCTTACACAGCCTGGAGGTGTGTTTGGGGTCATTGTCCTGTTGAAAAATAAATGATCGTCCAACTAACCTGACTTCTGCACAACACAACTGCTGGTCCCAACCCCATTGATAAAGCAAGAAATTCCACTAAATAACCCTGATAAGGCACACCTGTGAAGTGAAAACCATTTCAGGTGACGACCTGTTGAAGCTCATCGAGAGAATGCCAAGAGTGTGCAAAGCAGTAATCAGAGCAAAGGGGGGCTATTTTGAAGAAACTAGAATATAAAACATGTTTTCAGTTATTTCACCTTTTTTTGTTAAGTACATAACTCCACATGTGTTCATTCATAGTTTTGATGCCTTCAGTCATGAAAATAAAGAAAACACATTGAATGAGGAGGTGTGTCCAAACTTTTGGCCTGTACTGTATATAATAATATCACTTTGAGATAAAACAGTGGGAGGAGCAAGTAGCCTGAACTTAGTGGCCAATCAGAGTAAAGTACCTATTACTGTACAAGAATAAACTCAGTGATCAGGCAGTCCCTTCCAATGTCACCTACATTTAGGGTTTTGAGACTTCTCCCTGCCAATAATATCACTACTTTAGCGTCTCAAGTCAAGTTGGGGAGCATGCACTGGTACAGTGCGTTGTCGTACCCACTACACGATGAAAAAACTCGGACTCCCAGTTGCCAACCCCCCAGGCAGACATGCGGTCCAGTCCAACCTTCTGGAAATGACCATCTATCTGCCGCAGCCAGGTGTTACATGGGCAAACCCTTGGCCTGGTCCAGCCACTCGAGTCCACAACAATGAGAATCTTACGAGCAGGATCACCCCCGGGGAAACGCGCCACACGGCCGTAGTGCCATAACTGACGCTCCCTCGCAATGCAGGTGATGTGCCTCATTCGGGACTCCGTGAGCAATCACTCATTCGACACAAAGTCAAACCAATGGTACCCAAGGATTTTCCGGAGAGACACAGTACCAAATGAGTCCAGTCTTCATCTCAGGTCACTAGATAGCGTCCATGTCTCGCAACCATATAGCAATGAGGTCACTCTAAAGGGGTGTGTGGAGCTCCCGATATCATATCTATGCAAAAGGACGAAGGTCCAAGTCTTTAGAGTCCTGGTGCTTCCTGTCTTGCTGTATGGTTGGTTTAGTGTCTACTTAGGATTTAATTTTCCAGGTTTGCTTACCTGCTGATTTTCTCTTTTTCCGAATGCTCCCCATCATCTGCCCCACCGATTGGCAGCATCATTACACTTTTCTTTGTAACATCTTGGAAATTCCAAGCAATCGGAATGGTGGATCCCTCTCTGATCATGTCAGGCTCTACCCCAAATACTGTTATTGGAGGGAATGAAAAATGACAGGGTTGTGTAAGGACTGCACAAATATTTTCTTAAACTCCATTAGCATTTCATTTCTCTATATATTCAGTATGCATATTTATTTAGCTTGGTGTAGAAAAAAACATATTAGTTAAACCAAAGTAAAGCTATGGAAGATAAAGACTCGATGGGAGTAAACCACAGATAAAGAAGTAGGAAGAGACTTTTCCAGAAAACGTTGCAGCTGGAAGTTTGCAGTTTTTTGCAACAAGTGGAAGGGGCTTTGGATAGCCATCTGTCAACTAATAGCCAATAGGAAAGGTTAAAAAGGCTACCTGCCAGCAAAAGACAAAAAGATTTGCCAAGAAGACAGAACAACTCTGCTGCCATACTTTTTGAAGACTCCTACCTGCTACACTCAAGAGAATAGAAAAAAACAAGTAAAAAATGTAGACTTAAGGTGGAGCGTTTTTAAAATGTTTTACTCAATTTGTCTAAGAGTTTGCTATCACAATTTTGTTGATTACATATTTTTATAACAGCGAGTCATATTTAAAAATTTGGTCGTGAGCGTCACTAGACCTTGTGCCCTAGGAAACAAGTAACTCGAACTGTTCTATAACATTTCAGTAATTATTTACCACTCTAATGCTAATCTTTCTGATCATAAAATAGGTAATTACGATAGCAATTGATTAGAAGAATTCATAATTAATTGCAGAATTATGGTATTTGAGGGGCGGCATGGTGGCGCAGTGGTAGCGCTGCTGCTTCGCAGTTAGGAGACCCGGGTTCACTTCCCAGGTCCTCCCTGTGTGGAGTTTACATGTTCTCCCCATGTCTGCGTGGGTGGGTTTCCTCCCACAGTCCAAAGACATGTAGGTTAGGTGCATTGGCGATTCATTATGTGCTTGGTGTGTGTGTGTGCGCACTGTGGTGGGCTGGCGCCCTGCCCGGGGTTTGTTTCCTGCCTTGCGCCCTGTGTTGGCTGGGAATCACTCCAGCAGACCCCCGTGACCCTGTAGTTAGGATATAGCGGGTTGGATGATGGATGAATGGTATTTGAGGGTTCGGTAACACTTTACATTAAGTGTCCATAATTACACTGTAACTACTATGTAATTACCTGTATAAGCAGAGAGTAACTATGAGTAACTTACTGTGTAATACAAAGCAACGTTATAGTTAATTACTCAGTTCTCATTGTTATTCCACAGTTTATATAATTACAACAATTTATCACTGATCCAAAAGCAAGTGTACTTACATAGTTACATTGTATCTGTACTTTCAAAATGTAATAAAAACATCAGGGTATGTAACAACAACTACGTAACAGATGTTCCATGGTCTGGGCAATTTTAATGAAGAATTGTAGTGATAACTGTATAGGTTTTCAATTAAATTTCAAGATCTTTTTTAAATGGGGAAAACACTTTTGCAAAATAGTTAACGCTTTTTCCCAAAATCTAGTCAGGCACCTCTTTGACATGTCTTGCTTAAACAAACATTTGTCACATTCTTGTAGTTGTGTTACACTATTTATTGTTGAATTTTTTGGGCTATTATACTCATCCGTAACATAATACTGCCAAACTTGCATCATTCAATCAAAGGTACACAGGGCTGCACAGCCATTCCAAGCATCACCAGGCACAAGGCAGGAAACAGCCCAGAATGGGGAGCCATCCCATTACAAGGTCCACTGACAAACATACCAGCAGTCCCGCTCTCACACATGTGGCCATGTAACCCAACCTACATGTCCCTGGGATGTGGCAGTAAAACCCATGAAGAAGACATAGGGACACATGGGTAGAACGTACAAATTTTACACACATATCTCCAGACAGAATTCTATCTCAGGATAATCGATCTGTGAGGCAAAAGCGTTAACCATTTTGCAAAGGCGTTTTCACCATTTAAAACAGGTCTTGAAATATCATCGAAAACCTACGCAGTTATCTCTGCAATTCTCCATTACAATTTCCCAGACCATGGAACATCTGTTACATAGTTGTAGTTACATACCCTTACATTTTGAAAGTACAGATACATCGTAACTATGTAAGTACACTTGTTTTTGGATCAGTGATAAATTATTATATTGTAATTATATACACTGTGGAATAACAATGACAACTGAGTAATTAACTATAGTGTTACTTTGTATTACACAGTAAGTATGGAGTAATAACTCGTAGTTACACTGTACTTATACAGGTAATCACATAGTAGTTACAGTGTAATTATGAACACTTAATGTAAACTGTTACCGAGGGTTCCTCTAGAGCAGTGTTTCCCAACCTCGGTCCTGAGGGCCCACTGTGGCTGCAGGTTTTTGTTCCAACCAGATTCCTAATCAGTGACAACACCTGATAGCACTGATCTCTTTTAATTAGCTGGTATTATTTTTCTTTTATTCTACATTCAGAAAAGTACAGCAGCATGATTTTTGCATTTATAAGACACTAGCAAAATACCCGCGCTTCGCAGCTGAGAAGTAGTGTCTTAAAGAAGTTATGAAAAAGAAAAGGAAACATTTTAAAAATAACGTAACATGATTGTCAATGTAATTGTTTTGTGACTGTTATGAGTGTTGCTGTCATCAAGGATTTGATTATCATTATTTCTTCCAATCAGGTCCGTATTTGGAGGATGTGTTCAAGTTACATTCCGTGTTTGTCAACCGTTGTAAAGATAACAGGTTTCATTCATCGAAGTGTTCACTACGCAAATCGCTACTCGTGAATCTAAGATGTTTAACAGGCATTCCCGGTATTAAGTTGTGGATTTGCCTGCGAATATTTAGCGGCAGCGTGTCTATGAATTTAATTTAAACTTACGCTTTACACCTTGCTTTCCTATTGATATGTCTACAAAGGCTTGTTCAGCTTCATAAGGTTGTTCCTCTCTTACTGCATCAATAAACATCTCGTCTTCCTCTTTATCTGAGACATCACACACTGCATGCACGGGTTTACCTTTCCCAGTCCTGCAAACTTTAACGAAGTGGTTCAATTTACCACATTTTTTACAGTGTCTTCCTTTAGCTGGACATTGACTTTTTCCACCGTGTGCTTTGTTTCCGCAGTACCTGCACTTATGAATATGCTTGTATGCGTCACTCGCTTCATATTCTTTTGCTGCCTTCTCAATTGTGTAATGCGTTTTTGGTTCAGCGCTCTTTGGAGCTCTTGCTTTTTGTGGGCGTACTGCGTTCACAGTCAGTTCATGTGAGCCGCTCGGAGTACATGCATCAAAGGTTCTCAGCTGTGGTTGTGCTATCTCGCGCGATCTTGCGATGTCCATGGCTTTATTTAATGTTAGCTCAGACCCGGCACTTAAGTTTCTCTCACACTTTCGCTGAGTTTGTGCCAAACACTAGTCTATCTCTGACCATCTCATCTTCGTTTGCATAAACACAGTCCTTCACCAGCAATTTTAATTCCGTTATAAAGTGATCAAAAGTCTCATTTATACCCTGCGTCTTCTCATTAAACTTGTATCTCGCGAATATCATATTCGTCGTAGGCATGACAAATGCCAGCGGCAGCATGTCTATGAACTTAATTTAAACTTACGGTTTACGTCGTGCTTTGTTTCCGCAGTAGCTGCACTTATGAATATGCTTGTATGCGTCACTCTCTTCATATGCTTTTGCTGCCTTCTCAATTGTGTAATGCTGACGGACAGCCTTATATGGGCAGGCACTCAATTACGTGGGAGGCGTGACGATGAGGGACGCAACTCCGCCTCATATGGCGACCGAGCTGCAGGCTATGGCTGTATATATGTACGCAAGTAGGTTCCAGTTATGACCGTTACACGTAAAATTTCGAAATGAAACCTGTCTAACTTTTGTAAGTAAGCTGTAAGGAACGAGTCTGCCAAATTTCAGCCTTATACCTACACGGGAAGTTGGAGAATGAGTCAGTGAGTGAGTGAGTGAGTCAGTCAGTCAGTCAGTGAGGGCTTTGCCTTTTATTAGTATAGATTTAGAAATATTTCTGCTTTTGCTATATAGATTTTAATGCTTAACTCTCTTTTGTTAACTTCATTATATAGGGTGGTCCAGATCTAATTATGCAATTTACATTACGCTATAACCTATTACATTTATTACATAGAAAATCACCCGAAAAATCCCGGACCATCGAGAAGTGTGCGAACTGGCGACATGAAGAATCTTCTTCGCACCAAACTGGAATCGTCCCCACATAAATCAAAGTCATCCAGACGATCTGGATCTGCATAATTAGATCTGGACCACCCTCTATTTTGCCCTTTCTCTGTGCAGTTTTTCCCCTTCGTTGTATCTTATTAAATGACAATTAAAAATGAGCAGAGCAGACACCTGGACAGACAACACTGAATGATCAAACTACTTTAGCGTCAGACCCACTAATTAGTAAATAATGGATTAATTAAACAATTAGAACACCTAGAAAAGTAGAATGAAAATCAAGATTAAAATATTGTTAAAAAGGAAAAAATACATTATTCCCATATAACTGCTTGGCACATTTTAATATACATATTTTGTTTTTACCAAACTTTATCAAAGTTTTCTAATTTCTATATTGTTCCCAAAACACAGAACTTTGGAAATAACACATCACTTAATTAGCCCAGGAGTCCAATTAAAAACAGAAGCTTGGCTGGAACAAAAACCTGCAGCCACAGCGTGCCCCCAGGACCGAGGTTGGGAAACACTGATCTAGAGTAGGGGTGTCGAGCTCCGGGCCTGGAGTGCCGCAGTGGCTGCAGGTTTTCATTCTAACCCTTTTCCTAATCAGTGACCAGTTTTCACTGCTAATTAACTCCTTTTCCCTTCATTTTAATCACCTTGTTTTTCAGTCCTCTGAGTTGATTCTTTTCTTCATTAAATGGCAGCCAAACAGAAATGAGACGTAAAATGAGACAACAGATGACCAGTTAAATTGGGATTTCAAACTCCAACCAATTTCACTCCAACCAGTCTCTTAATGAGAAGCCGATTTTTGCTGTTAAATAAACCCGTTATTTAATTCCATGGCTTGTTGCCGCTCTCATTCTGCTACAGCAGACATTTCCAAAACTGTTGATTTAATTTGTTTTTTCTAAGAACGCCGTCAAAATGTCTTGGTGACCTGAGCAGATCAACTTTACCGAGACCTTCACCTTTCTTTATCTTCAGATATTGTATGATGGCCACAGGTGAGTTGGTCATGTTTTGTGTCTCATTATTGTTTGGCTGCTAATTAAGGAAAAAGAGACAACTAAGGGGCCCGAGTCAAGTTAATTAAAACTTAAGGCAAAATAAGTTAACTAGCAGCAAAAACTGGTCACTAATGAAGAAGAGGGTTAGAATGAAAACCAGGAGCGGAGTTCGACACCCGTGCTCTAGAGCGCCTCTTTCTCTTGCACGATTTGGCTCAAAAACGCATCAGTATATCATCATTTTATAACAGGTTTAAGTTTCAAGTTTAGTGTTTTCCCATCCAGCCATTTGAGCTCTAGGTAGGCTGAGTGAAAACAGAGCCAAACAGAAAACCTAAATAATTAAAGCAGCCAGAATTGAAATAGCTGATAAGCTGAAGTTTGAAAGCATTGAAAATGTGTGACCAATGCAGCACACGAGGACATTTACACCCATTCTTTATATAGTTACAAAAAAGCAATTATTCTGAAGAACGAACAGCAGAACCATTTGCAGTGGTTATGGTAATGTCTGCTGGTAACTTCTGATTTCATTAATAAGCAAGCCTGAATATTCTAAACATATGAAAATATGGCAGCATATAAATATGAATTGTACCTGTCTTTATTGCTCTCCTGGCTGCCACATATTGGGGATCATCGACATTTGCCACCCATGGCTTTGCTGCAATAGGCATCGAGATTTTAAGGGTGTTGCTGCTATTTCTTTTTGCAAAAATCTCATGAAGATATTCTGCAACCTACAGTGGAAAAAGAGAGCTTCAACACAATCCTTAGTAAACATAGAGGCACTTTTGAGTTAGAACGCAGATAAATGTCAAGGAAGCCAAAGTATGTGAAAGAAAAGCTTTTATTATCACATAAGTAATCATAAAAGATGGATGCAGGGTACTGAGGAGAAAAGGTACAAAATAACAAGGAAACAAAAGAAATCTACAGCCTGTAACAACTATTAGTCTCTGTCTAATACTAATTGAGCCCACAAGCAGCTGCAGTGTTCCACATTTATTAGTGGATTGCAGAAGGATAAAGAATTTAGGATTGTTAAGCCTAACAGGTGCAGTACTAGTAGATGAAAGTAAATTCCAAATAGAATGTTGGTGAGCAGAAAGTGTATTTCAAGTATTGGAAATTTGTCAGTAGAAAGTGTGTTCTTGCTTCACTAGTTACTTTTTTGAAACAAGGACTCCCATAAAGACATAAGTAACTGTCAAAGTCTTATTACGCTATGCCCTGCACAGACTGAAGATGCCCACTTCTCCCTGTGTCTAGGAAATTGCCCCTAAAGATGGACATATAATCATAGAAGGGCCCAAGTGAAAAATTGTAAAACAATTGGACTGTCCTATAGGCTTCCTTTACTTGTTTATAGCTATAAGAATAAAAACTGCATTTAAAAGCAAATTAAAACTACCCTTTCTTTTGTAACATATTTTCTTGTTTTTTATATTTCTACTGTGGTTATTGGGGTGGGATACATTGGTTCTAGTATGGCTGCAATATTAAAACAACACACATCCTGCTAGATTCAGTATTAGAGTAGTCAAAGAATGCTGATAACTAGTTATTTCAGGTGTCTTGTTATTCTTTTGCTAATTATTAATTAGTTGAATGATGTATAACATTTTAAGAACATTTGCCTTCATACAAGCGCCAATGCCACCGAGGCAAATAAAGCAAAGATTTCTTATCTTCATAAACTTAAATATTTTTTTGCAGATAACTTTAAATCATGTGTTCATAATGTATCACTAACTGGAATGTCTGATTTAGCAGATTATATTCCAGAGTCTTACAGAAAGTTAGGTTACCATTTTTAGACAGTGTAAAAAGATGTTAATGCCAGGTACTTTAAATAAGAAAGATTCAAGAATGTGTAATGATGCCACCCAGTGCCATTAAAAAGCAAGTCATTACACAAGCTCACCCACCATCATTGAAGCATGGATGAAGTCAAACAAATCGGCTTGAAAAAGAGCCTTTCACATTAACTGAGGAATCTCATAGATAGATAGATAGATATGAAAGGCACTATATAATAGATAGATAGATAGATATGAAAGGCACTATATAATAGATAGATAGATAGGTAGATAGATAGATAGATATGAAAGGCACTATATAATAGATAGATAGATATGAAAGGCACTATATAATAGATAGATAGATAGATAGATAGATA
>JANRMT010062845.1:2836012-2870689 GCA_026402145.1 Polypterus bichir lapradei | reverse complement strand
GATAGATAGATATGAAAGGCACTATATAATAGATAGATAGATAGATATGAAAGGCACTATATAATAGATAGATAGATAGGTAGATAGATAGATAGATATGAAAGGCACTATATAATAGATAGATAGATAGATAGATATGAAAGGCACTATATAATAGATAGATAGATAGATAGATAGATAGATAGATAGATAGATAGATATGAAAGGCACTATATAATAGATAGATAGATAGATAGATAGATAGATAGATAGATAGATAGATAGATAGATAGATAGATAGATAGATAGATAGATAGATAAATTTTAGTATAGTCGGCAGGATAGATACATGGATAGATACATACATACATACATACATACATACATAAAGACCTTCAGCTGCCCATGAACATATGAAGTACCCAGGACAGCTAAGGTCCACTGATGCCAGTGCTTACACAGACTCAAGGCTTCAGTCTGGACTATGATGATAAATGTTGTTATTAGCCCTCAAAATAAATGTAGCACCTTTTACAGGCAGCAATGAATGTAAGTAGTTTAAAAATATAAAATACTACCTGCTTCTCCACAACTGCAGGGTCCATGTTTGGAACTTGACGCATAGAAAATTTCCCAATGACTTTGTTAGGAATAACTGTTTTTGATCCGGGGTCAGAGAAAGCCCCCTGAATTCCATGGATTGACAAAGATGGGTAACGCCAGTAGTGCATAAGAACGTCTTCCTAAAGGTAAGAAGAACATAGGTCCACAATCCATGAAAATGTATTTTTTCTTGCATGTTGCACTGCATGATATTTTAGTTTCTATTATTTTTAAAGTTGTAAAAACAACTAAAAAGGTAGTAAGTGGCAAAGACAGCAATATACAAAATCCATCCATCCATTATCCAACCCGCTATATCCTAACTACAGGGTCATGGGGGTCTGCTGGAGCCAATACCAGCCAACACAGGGCACAAGGCAGGAAACAAACCCCGGACAGGGCACCAGCCCACTGCAGAGTTATACAAAATAAACTGCTAATACAAATAAACTGCAGCTAGTGAGGAAGAGAAGAGTGACGGGAATTACAGTTTCCCTGGACTTTGACCAAGACAGCATTCTATACTGTGATTCATTAAAAAATGTTTTGTTTTTTTTAATCATTTTATTTTTATTTCATGTTTTCAATCAATTTCTTTAGCTATTTGTATTTATCACACAGTATGTATTCATTTTATTAAGTGTTGTTATGACAAAACATGACCTACATGTCTGCATGCATGTGACATCATGACACAGCCATCTTTAAAAGAGCAACTATTTGCACTTTGTTGAGGAAAAGTTAGCTTCTTGAGTAATATCATTTCCTCTTTATGTTTTGCAAAAAAAAAAATTTTTGTACAGATGGTGTATGTTGGCTGCACACAACTCCATTGTTTGTATTGTGTATGGAATAAATTGAAAGGACGTGTTCACACTGAATTAAAATTTGCCACATGATGTTGTGAGATTATAAACCTGAAACACTTCTGGCTCAGACCCCACCACTGCCTCCATATGTTACCTTAATCAAGACACTTAATTTACAAATGCTTCATTAGATGAAACACACAAACGGTTATACTATGATGTGTAAATTGCTTTGGATAAAAGCGTATGATGCTTTGGGTTGTTTTGTAGTTTTGAAAGTACCAGTGCTATTTGCGGTGAACATAAGCCAATTGATTTTTATTTTTGTTTTTATATAGCATTTAATATTTTAAACATCATATTGAAATACTATGCATACCTGCATAAGTATCAAGTTTTGCTTTTTGGAAGGGCAGGAGCCCAGGCTTGTCATGTGAATCACCCAGGCAGCCAAGAGTGGCATATCCAAGGCTGTGATTTTAAGAGTCATACCTTCTTATCATAGACCAGACGTGTCACTCCTATGTTATTTTTATGTTCTTCGAGATCAAACTGAATGTTTTCATAGAGCTTTCTCTCCTCTTCAGTTAGTGGCGCAACATCATCGTAAATCCCTGGGACCAAAATCTGACCTTTAGCATCCACTAGGCTGTCTGAAATGACAAACAGGTACTATTTAAATGTACTGATTGGAGGAGTAGTAAAGGCCAAAAAAGACAAGTGCTGAGTGCCATTATGCATTTCATTTTTTTGCCATGCTGGGTCACATGCATACACATTGTCCATATTACAAACGTCAGCACTCGTTTGGCTCATTCATGTACTCTTTTATGAAAGCTCATGGGATAGGATTGCATTACACAGACCCTTCACCAAAATGCAATAATACAATCAAAAGCCTGAAGTTATTTAAAAAAAGCAGTTCTTTAAACCAAATGTCATTTAAGATACAAGCATAAAGTACAAAAATAGTAAAACACAAAACTGTGGAATCTCTTTGGTCCTGGCAATGCATTTTTGTTTTTGCCAAACGTATTATGAGATGTTGCTTTCCCCACTTTTCCACTTCCAAACTGGCTCCACACACCCTTTCACCTTTCTCTTCTTCTCTCTCTCCATCTCTCAACATCAGGACTTCTCTACTATTTTTTTGTTTTCAAAATCACCTTCTGATTATAGATTCAGCAGGCTTTGGAAAAGGGAATAGCCTTTTAAACCCAAAGCTGTGGATTTCCCAAGACAGATAAAGCTTGTTAAATTCTAAGGCCAGTACCTGACAGTGGTAGCTGCTACACACACCCCTGAGCTCTTTTCTTAATCCAAGAGGCAGGTGCCCATATTTGCTTTTGAATTATATGTCTGTCCTTTGTGTTGTGTAGAAGGGTAGCACCTGTGCCAGGAAAGATATGTCTGATGCCATCTGTTGCCATAGAGAAGGTTAGATGAACTTCTAACTTTTCTTCTTTGCACGGTTTTCAATATGGTGCCATATTTGCACTTACAGTCCCTACCTGTACACTCACATGTACGGACACCCTTGAATTGCTGCTGTGAGTTTTTCTTTCTCTCTCTGTCTTTCGTTAGTTCTTTCCGCTTCCCCAGCATGTGCCACTGTAGTCTTATTTTCGCTCTTGCCATCTAGACAATTTTCTCAGCAATGAATACCAATCACCTGGCTAAATTTTCATTTTTGGTGCTGTTAACAACAACAAAGGCACATAATAATTTCACACGGGGCAGCTAATCTATACAGGACCTTTCAGTGCTCCAAACCCTTTATATTCCATTTTAAGTCAATGCCTTTGCCTCTGATCAAAAAATGATGTGCCTATGTACGTATCTCCCTGCAACATGTCATGCAAATTTAGTACATTGTGTGTTTTGTAAAATAGTTTATAAAAGCATACTTTGACAAAAGACCTGGGGCCTCATGCATAACGCCGTGCGTAGAATTCACACTATAACATGTAAGCACAAAAGCCGAAATGTGCTTACGCTCACAAAAATCCAGATGCAGGAATCTGTGCTTACGCAAACTTCCACGTTCTTCCGCTCCATAAATCCCAATCAGCGTGAAAAGTAACGCACGTGCACACACCTGCTGTCCCGCCCCAACTCCTCCCAGAATTACGCCTCTTTGAAAATGTAAATCAATATAAATAGTGCTTAAGCTCAGCGTTCTGTGAAAAGACAATGGGAAAAGCATGGGGGAAAATAGAAGAATTTCAGCGAATACCAAGTGGAGGCAAAGAAAAACATACTATTTGTTGGTTTAAACAGTGGTATAATCAACAAAAGGAAGTTGATCGAGTGACAGAGTGTTGGAGAAACTCGAAAGCTCAAGTTCACAAAGTTGCACAGTGCCCAAAACAAAAAAGATGTCAGATATCAAAGTCGCCGTGAAAAGGCGAGTCGTAGCCCACCGTCTGAGTGTCATATGAAAGCTTATTAGGGTACAGAGAGAAAAAAAATAGGCACACAGTGGGAAAAAAAGCACAAAATGTCAACTTTAATCTCGAAATTTCCACTTTAGTCACATAGTTTATTTTGTCATTAATGTAGAACATCATAAACTTCATCTTAAAATCATTTAATTTACTAGTTTCTCAAATCACATCGTAAGTAAAGTAGCACGTTAAATGCTTTGTTTTGCATGTGATCGTCTATGTGCTCTATGTGTGTGAATCACTAGTTCTTCTTAAACCGGCTTTCTCTACCTACAGGACACAGAATCCATTACATTCGTGACATTACAGCTCTCTGAATAACTAAAATACTGAGATGTATACTTGATATAAATTTTCATGATGATAGGAGTTAAAGCACGTTATTAAACATTAGAACACGGTGGCACAGTGATTGTGCGCGACCTTCAATGAAATAATTTATTGCAGCAGTACTGTCTCTTTCAAACGTACTAACCCCCAATTCCTGTCCTTCCTTTTCATTCTCCAAGTAACCAATCGCCACACAATCAGCTCTGTAACAGACATTAAGCCATCTGTAAGCTTAGAACGCCAATTCTTCAAAACTTTTAAGGAACATTGAAATATCTTTGTAGTACATGTTTAATTATTCTATCCTTCACGCCAGTCCCAGTGAAGCATACAGTGCGAGGCAGGAACAATCCGTGAACGGAGCGCCAGATCCTTGCTAGCGTAGTCACACCGTGTCCTTTAAATTATTAACAATACAGATTTAAATGAAGTTAAAGTTTTATCTGTATAATATAATAAACAAATTTTGCTGCATTTCATCTGTAAAATATCGTCATCATATGTAAATACACACTTTATAAAGTGGCTCAGGTTGTTTGATATTATAACTGTAGTGCAAGTTTACAGTGAGGTGATTGTACTAATAAGTACTAACAGATCTACAAGGAGCAGTTGGAGTGATGGAGTGCATTTAGAGCTCTTGGGATGAAACTCTTTCTGAACCAAGAGGTCTGTACAGGAAAGGTTTTGAAGCTTTTGCCATGTGAGAAGCAGTTCAAATAGGAAGCACGGCTGAGGCAGCGTGTGCTTGATGCTGTATACTGATAATTCTCTTTCCGATCAGCTGCTCCGAGTGGCGCAGCGAGAGTAATATGGAAAAAGATGATCCGCTGTGGCAACCCCTAACGGGAGCAGCTGAAAGAAGAAGAAGAAGGTGCAGTGAGAGTAACAACGCTAAAGTAGCTATTGTACGAGGTGTGGCAGAATAGTAATGAGACTGATTTTTTATTTACCAAAGTTTTTATTTTTTTCCAAACATCAGTTATCCCCTTCAAAGTAGTTCCCTTGGGCAGCTACACACCGATGGAGACGTTGTTCCCACTGTTGGTAGCAGCGCTGGAAGTCTTCAACCGGTATGGTCTTCAGCATGTCCGTTACACTCTTTTGGATGTTTTCTAACGTCCCGAAATGACGTCCTTTGAGGACATTTTTCAGTTTAGGAAAAAGGAAAAAGTCACACGGACTGAGGTCAGGTGAATAAGGGGGCTGGGGAACCACAGGAATACGTTTTTTCGATTGTCCTTCTGCTCAATTGTGAGGTTTTTTGGCACCATTTTGGCACAGACCTTTCGCATGTGCAAATGTTCAGTCAAAATTTGATGAACGGTAAATCTGTTCAAATTTAATTGTTCACTCAACATTCTTAATGATAAACGACGGTCTGATCTCACAAGAGTGTTCACACGTTCGATGTTTTCATTGGTTTTTGAAGTTGAAGGCCTCCCTGAAAAACTTGAGCTCGGGATAAAGAATGTTCCCCATAGGCCTGTTTTAACTTTTCAAACGTCACACTTGCCGATTCTCCAAGCTTAAACACAAAATTTAATGGCACAACGTTGCTCCAAATTCCGCTGTTCCATTTTGCGTGACGCACAACCAAAAACACAACTTCGCTAATAGCAGTCACAAAAATCACGTAGTTAACGGAATGTGTTGAAACTCGCACTGAGCTATGGGAGGGTACTGATACACGTGCTCTATCAAGGACAACAGCGCAACATTGCCAGATCGCTTGCAGTGTTGCCAGTCTCATTACTTTTCTGCCACACCTCGTATTTAGAATAGTTTGGCCATTCTGTGGACCATTATATTGTTACAGGTTAATTACAATCAGATGCCTTAAACTAATAAACAATATGCGGTTAATTTCAGTGTATTTATAAAGCCGCGTCAGTAATGTGGATCTGAAAAAGAAAGATAAACCACACAGGAACAGTAGCACTGCTTTGACGCTGGGTGCCGCCAGTCTGAAAAACCGAGTGGAGAACTTGTGCACGACAGGGTATGAGGTACCGTGGAAATGTGCGTAGCTTTACGCCAAGTTTAGGTTTTATACATCGCGATTTGAACATGGAAACGCTCTTACGCAACATTTCTGTGCGTACACACCGTTTATACATGAGGCCCCTGGTGAAAAAGCAATAGTCCACCTTAATAAAAGGATACGTGTCTGTGTGTCTGTCTGGTTGCTATGTCTCTTCTCCAACAAATGACGCATCACAAACATTAGCACTGTCTTATCAATCCTGTACCAAACAGAAACATACCAACCAGATGGACACACTGCACTGCAAACGTTAATGGTGTATACATCCAACAGAGAGTAACTGCTAGAAGGACAGAGATCAGCTTAACCACCTTAATAAAAGTGTCTGTGTGTCCATTTCCTATTGCAATGTCTCTGTCACTCCAACAGATGGCTCATCACAAACCGTAATCAAAGGCATTACTACAAATGTTTGTGCTGCACCATCTGTTGGAAAGACAGATATAGATGGTGCACTGCAAAACGCTAACACTGTGGTATTTGTTGATTACTAAGATTTCAATCCAATGGGTAGCACAGCTAGTTTTTAAATAATCTGATCGTGCAGATGTTTCAATGCTCACTCAACCAAATGTAATAAGTGTTTTGTACACCAGCTTCCAGATATATCATCTTGCTGCATAGCCTTCTTGACAAATCATTCTTGATGAGACTGCTCGCTCACGTGCTATATTAAAATTTGCAATTAATTGTCTTAAAAGTTTGGTGTCATGGTAGTGTATGGTCAACACTGCTGTCTTACAGACCTTGTGTCCCAATTTCAAATTCCACACGCTGTTGTTGCGATTATGTCTTGTTTCTAATTTTTTTTATCTCCTTCTCTAGAAGCTATTCCTGCACTTAAAATGTGTCAGTTGTGTGTCTCTGGGGTTGCTGAATCCATTTCCAATGTTTTTTTCTGATGCCATCTTGGTTTTCACAGGTGCTACCATTTAATGGTGCGGTTGCCACAGTGTTAGTCAGGGATTACTATTGTTTGTTAATGTGCAATGCTTTATTTCACTATCACGATGAAATAAAAGGTCAACCTTGGGCATTTCTGGGTCATCCAAGACTGGATAGCATCAGTGAATTTAAGAGTGTATTCTGTTTTTAGTCTTCTGGTATAAAGACCATTCAGTTCTGAACTTTAACCACTGTCACACACGTGCAATTAGGAGGGAGCCGAGTGGACTACGTGGAGGTAATTACCCACCAGGCCAGGGTGTGGCGGGGTGCTCTAAACCCACCTCTGTTATCTCTGCAGGCCAAATACAAGAAAACGTGCCTGATTTAACATCAACGATGCCACTTCCAGTTCCAGTGCCCAGATTGACATCACTTCTGGTTCTGAAAGGAGGTCATAATCCTGCTGACTACTCTCTGTAGTTACCATCGCCAACTTACGTTAGATAGCATCACGGTTCAACACAGACGCTCCTTAGAAACAGACCACCCCTCCCCAACATTTTTCCCAGTACGGTTTAGTGCTATTCTTTCTCACTGGCTTTCTGTATTTGTGGTGCTATTTGCTCGTTTTCCGACTCACAGTACGATTTCAGTGTTGCTCTTTCTAACTGACTGGTGCTATTTGTTTGCTTTCCGATGTATTGTAAATAACGTAAATTTAATCACACTGTAGCTTATTCCGTACGTAATACCATGTAACACATTATAATTGTCCTGCTTTTCGCTAATATACCCATGCCACCGAAACAAAGACATAGAATTGGAAGGTCCACTTCAGATGCCACAACAAAGTCTATTTCAAAGTCATCTGAAATGCCACAGTGGACAGAATCCATAGTGGAGGAACTTACAATAAAATGTCAATCAGAAAACTGTTTCTTCTATTTCTATGTTCTGTTTCTTTCATTTGGAAAATTCACCGGTTATAGATTCCCGGGCAACGCCAGGTACTCCTGCTAGCAGTACATATAATATACTGTATAAGAGATGTAAGAGTATTTCTAGCAATAAGAGCAAGCAGCAGAATCTTTCTTACCTGTGCACAAACTTTCACAAACTACTTGACAGTAGCAAAATGAGCAGACACAATGTCATGACCGGAACGCTTATCCTAGCCATGTCCACTGCCAGTGGTTGAAAATGCTGTTTTGGTTCATATTTGCATCTTTGTTTGGATGTGCTGGTGATGTATACATTGTGAACAAACAACATATACATTTAAAATGAAAGTTATAACCTTACCCAGTAAAGCTATCAGGTCAGCCATCGGCTCATGCAGACTGCCACCATGTGTCCCAGAGTGCAGATCTTGTTTGCCACCTGATACCTGAACATAAAGAGTTGAATGTAAAATAGCTTGTCTTATCATAATTTTGTTTGATTTCAGTAAAACTTTTTACATTTAGAACTTTTTAAAGAATTGCTAAGGAGTCAAATACTCAGCTACCATAAACTAATTTGTTCTGTCATGGATTACAGTATCAGTGAACTAAAGCCCATCAGTTGGGGTTGGGTGCTGAAATGGTGGAATTCTCTGATGGTTACTCCATTTGAAATGATCCTGACGTCAGGAGTGTAAGTGGCTGTAGGTGAGGTTCTTGCTCAGAGGTGTTGGGCTCCTCTCCATCACAACATAAGCAACTAAACAATATAGAAGGATATTGAAGTAGAGCCTCAGTTCCTATGGATGATGTGAGGTGTGGATGCCCCTGGGATGCCCCTAAAATGGGAAGTGTAGCAGACATGACCAACTGAGAAAGGACTTGAGAGCTGACCCTCTCATGACGGAGGGATTTTATATCTCTCAGCTGGCCTTTGAGCACAAAAGAGAATCCCTCAGGTAAAGCTGGACACTGTAGCTGGGGATAGAGTAGTCTGCTCTGTCCAGCTGCTGCTGTCACCATAACCCCTCACCAGGACAGATGAATTTTGAACAAGTGTGATACTCTTTGTGTATATATTTTTAATGTTATGATGTCTTATTTACAATCCTACTAATTGCTATAGTGGTAGTAGCGTTATTTGAACATTAGAACACTCTCGACGAGAAGAGGCCATTCAGCCCAACAAAGCTCGCCAGTCTTATCCACTTATTTCTTCCAAAAAAACATCAAGTCGAGTTTTGAAAGTCCCTAAAGTCTTACTGTCCACCACACTACTTGTTAGCTTATTTCTGTCTATCATTCTTTGTGTAAAAGAAAAACTTCCTAATGTTTGTGCACAATTTACCCTTAACAAGTTTCCAACTTTGTCCATGTGTTCTTAATGAACTCATTTTAAAATAACAGTCTCGATCCACAGGACTAATTCCCTTCATAATTTTAAATACTTCAATCATGTCACCTCTTAATCTTCTTTTGCTTAAACTGTAAAGGCTCAGCTCTTTTAATCTTTCCTCATAATTCAACCCCTGTAGCCCTGGAATCAGCCTTATGTGTACAGAGTCCAACATGTTGTCACTTTCTGGTGTCACGATAATAAAGAATGTTTAAAATTCATGGCTTCATTTTATAAGTGATAATTGTGGCATTGATCCTGACAAGAAACAGAGGCAGGAAAGCATATTGCAACGCAGGGCCAGGATGACACACCTTAATATAAGAAAGAGTGTCCGTGTGTCTGTCAGGTTGGTATGTTTCTGTTATATCCCATTTGGTATGGGATTCATAAAGGCAGTGCTAATGTTTGTGATGTGCCATCTGTTAGAATGAAAAATACAATGCTTTTTATTATTACATGCATTAAAAGTACATTCCGGTAGACGGTGCACTTCAAAAGTTAACACTGTTTACGTCCAAGAGAGTGTAACTTCCAGGGTATCCACCTTAATATACTAAAAAGTGTCTGTGTGTATATGTCTGTATGTTTGTGTGTCTGTCCAGTTTGCTAGGGTTAGGAAGAAAATTTTAAGAATAGAAAAAACATGTAGAGGAAGGGTCAAAAAATCAAAAATGATAATAAAAATATCAAATAAGTGTCTACGATTTTGAAAATTGGTCTTATCGGTCTATTCTGTTGTCCAACATAATATGCAGATAACAGAAGCATTGTAGCAACTTTATTGCACCCGCTTGGACCACATGAATGAGGTTTACAGTAATCCCTCCTCGATCGCGGGGGTTGCGTTCCAGACCCCCCCCGCGATAGGTGAAAATCCGCGAAGTAGAAACCATATGTTTGTATGGTTATTTTTATATATTTTAAGCCCTTATAAACTCTCCCACACTGTTTATAAATATTCCCCGCAGAGTTATACAGCATAATCCCTTTGTATTCTCTTAGATATTAGGGAAGATTCATTGAAATTATGTATATAAACACACTGTTTATATACAGTAAAACCTAAATATTATTTTAAAGATATTGAGTGTCTCCGATATCACATATGTTACAGCCATTACGATAGACAGGCCACCAGCAATAAATACGTACAATGCAAGAAAAATAGTATACAGTAAATGTGTGTACAGTGACACTAAACGTACGTACATGTACTAAGCACTGTAAGAAGAAAATTAATTATGGTTACTCACCACCAATGACACGATGACTTGTCCGATAACAATGAGTTTAATTTTACTGCACAACAAAGGAGAGCGTTACAGCCCTTGTAAAGGAGCCACTTCAGGCGATTGTGTAGCACTGCCGTTGTTCTTCTTCTGGCAGTCTTCAATCCAAATCCCTAAAGCAGATTCCATCCAGACTACTGCCTTATTACATCCACTTACATCTCGTTTTGCACCCTGGTTAAAAGGACACTGCGGCTGTAGATCTTATATTCCTTTCCTACTTTTTAAATAAAAAGAATCGCAGCCTTCAACAAATCCAAAACGTTTACCTTTTCGGCAATCGTTAACATCTTCTTCTTGCGCTTGGGCACGGCCCCTGAAGCAGTAGCAGATTGTTTTGGAGCCATAATGAAGGGCTTGACTATGCACAAAGATAAACACTAAAGAGCACAACTCTTTACACAGCGAAACACGTTGATGCTGAATGAGCGAGACGAGACTTCCTGGTTAACACTGCATTCAGCACGCAGGAACTCAACTGCGTGCTCTGATTGGTTAGCTTCTCAGTCAGGAGAACTTAACTGCGTGCTCTGATTGGTTAGCTTCTCAGCCATCCGCCAATAGCGTCCCTTGTATGAAATCAACTGGGCAAACCAACTGAGGAAGCATGTACAGGAAGTAAAAAGACACATTGTCCGCAGAACCCGCGAAGCAGCGTAAAATCCGCGTTATATATTTAGTTATGCTTTCATGTAAAATCCGTGATAGAGTGAAGCCGCGAAAGTCGAAGCGCGATATAGCGAGGGATTACTGTATAGCTGTAATGCTAATCACCGATAACTCCAGCAAGTGTTCCATAACTAGGCCTGCCTTCTTAATCAGATTGCTTATTTATTTATTCATTTATTTTTATTTATTTATCCGTTATCCAAGGTCAATGTGTGAAAAAGCATTCGTCCAAGCTGAAGCAGTTCATTTATGTTCAGTGCCGAATGTATGTATTTTTTTTAAAAGTGGTATGAAGCTCCACTATTCATAAATCTTACACACTTGGGCTCAGTGAAGTTCCAAAAGCCCAAATTCTATAGGGTGGTCCAGATCTAATTATGCAAATTTTCATTACGCTATAACTTAAGTTTATTACATAGAAAAATCACCCGAAAAATCACGGACCATCGAGAAGTGTGCAAACTGACAACATGAAGAATTGTCTTTGCGCCGAACTGGAATCGTCCCTACATAAATCAAAGTTAACCAGATGATCTGGATCTGCATAATTAGATCTGGACCACCCTGTACATACACATCATGTGAGGATTAATAAATATACCTAACAAACTCATGAATAATCAGATTAAATTAGTATACAGTAAATATGCAAAATGGTTCTGCCTAACTGACCGCCATACCTCCACAAAAAAATAGCAGTCGCCTCGAGTCCCATATGTCAGGCCTGGTTTGTTGCTGATCCAGATGTTGTCTGAAATGACTATGTAGTCCACATCTGCGAAAAAGGTATCATTCCGCTGTTTAGTCAGTGTATCCAGACCATATGAGCCGATCTCCTCCACTCCCTCAATGATAAACTTAATGTTCACAGGAAGGTCCTAAAGTCAAAACAGAATGATACTTTATTATTTAGGTGTTCTAAAATGTGGACTTGAAGAGAGACACAAACAGTAACAACATCTGACCTGCTTTAAGGCTTGGTAGGCTTCCACAGCATGCAGCCAGGCTAAAACAGGTCCCTTATTGTCTGTGGCTCCTCGTCCATACAGGTTACCTGCAACAGTAGTGGGGAGGAAAGTCAAGCCACTAACGATTATGGAAACCTACAGGAACTAAGAGGAGTAAAAACAAGTTCTTAGAAACAGTGCTGTTCTCTGCATGTGGTAATATGATGTGTGACCTGAACGAGATTTATATTAAAAGGATCTCCTCAGTTGTGTATAACAGTATCATCTAGATATTTATAAAACTGGTATGTCTAGTCCTGCAAAACTGAAAGCTAGGGGAGAACCAACCAATCATTTACGGAGGACACTCACATACAAACTTGTATGACTTCTAGTCTGTCACAGACTTGACCACAAGTCATAGCAAGGTTTGGGGCAGCCACCCATATAATTGGTTTCCTGGCTGCAAAATTGCAAACAAAAGATAGCACTGATGTGCAAAAATCAGAGTCCAAAACAGAACTGAAGGAGTAGGGGAAAGGTGGAGGCTATTTAAAGGGGAAGACAGGCAGTGAGGTCAAAGGGGTTGGGCTCATAAGGGTCTTCAGCCATAGGCTCGAGCCCAAATGTGACATCAAAGGGGCCGGAGCCGGCAAGGTCTTCCTCCATAGGCTTGACGTCAACAGGGCCAGGTGAAATCCCCCGTGAATGGTCTGCAGGAAAGGGAGAAAGAGTCAGTGCACTCTGCCACATCCCGGTCTGATTCGGAATTGTCCTTACTGAAGCCCTTTAGCTGCCTCCCATGTGCACGTGTGTGACAAGTCATACTAGTCGTCCCCCGTGGCTCCGCCCACATAGTAGTGAAACAGGACAAACTTTAAAAATCAATAAACAAACAGGTATCGCTAGCTAAGCGGAGGCAAGGTACACTCCAAAACGCAGAGGTAGACCAACTCGAACAGAGGCTGGTGCGTGAGTGAGGAGGGCCCTGCCTGGCTCCCTACTCCTGACGTCACGCTTCGCCCTCCCCTCGGCCCCCAGCCTGTGTCTCGGATTAGCGCAAATATATCACTCCTGCAAGCAAACTATGATTCTTAGCGCAATGAGAGCAAATTATAGAAAAAAAAAAAAGATTTAAATCCATTAAGTATTATTATATATTATTATATATTTAAATCCATTAAGCAGAGAAGAGAGACTAGGCTGATTCCAGGACTACAGGGGTTGAATTATGAGGAAAGATTAAAAGAGCTGAGCCTTTACAGTTTAAGCAAAAGAAGATTAAGAGGTGACATGATTGAAGTGTTTAAAATTATGAAGGGAATTAGTCCAGTGGATCGAGACGGTGACTTTAAAATGAGTTCATCAAGAACACGGGAACACAGTTGGAAACTTGTTAAGGGTAAATTTCGCACAAACATTAGGAAGTTTTTCTTTACACAAAGAACGATAGACACTTGGAATAAGAGATCAAGTTGTGTGGTAGACAGTAAGACGTTAGGGACTTTCAAAACTCGACTTGATGTTTTCTTGGAGGAAACAAGTGGATAGGACTGGCAAGCTTTGTTGGGCTGAATGGCCTGTTCTCATCTAGAATGTTCTAAAGTAGTTCTCTCGTTTGCTAGCTAAGCGGAGGTAAGATACGCCCTGAAGCTGGAGTGTGAGTGAGGAGAGCAACCCCCCCCCATGGTCCACGGTGTCTCTCTTGGATTCCCACAAATTAATCGGCACGGCAACCGAACTATGATGCACAGTGTGATGACAGAAGTCACAAAATCAACCGGAATGTTCAAAAAAATTGTAGAAAAAAAACTCAATCTATATCTGTTCTTTCGTGAAAAGCGAACAGACAGACAGACGTTGGATTTTATATATAGAGAGAGATGAGCTATATGACATTCATATGGGGGCAAAGTTTGAACTTCTAGTTAGCCTGTCATGCAGTTCTTTAGAATTTGGGAGGAAAACCAGAGTATCCAAAGAAACATCACACAGACATGGTGAGTAAGTGCAGAAACTCCACATAGACTGAGACCAGGTTAGGATTTAAACCCAGGAGCTTTGATGTAGAAGCACTAACCACTGTACCGCCATGCCACCATGAAGTTCTATTGTATTTTGAATTTCTGGAGGAAAATGATTGACATGCTGTGACGATGCGGGTTCGTTTCATGCTCCCATCTTGCTTCTGGGAGCTCTGAACCCGACACCGTTGGTAATGTTACCGATGAGCTGGACAGTGAGGCACAACAATGAAGCAAGGGGATGGTGCAAAAGTGCATAGTGCTTTTATTAAAACAACAATCAAAATCAAAACAGTGTTCAAATAAATATGTGCAGTGTCTCTCAAAACTATTCAAATAAATAATCCAATAAAACGCTGTGAATTGTGGAGGTTAAAAACAATAAACAAATCCTTAAAAAATGAGGTTAAAACAATGGCTGGAAGCAGTCTTTTTTAAAACAGATCCTGGTGCCTTTCTACTGGTGACTCCCCTGCTTCTCCCGTCCAGGCTATGCACCAGGGGAGCCACCCTACCTGCAACTGACCTTCTTTCTGCCTTCTTCTGCTGGTCTGTTCGCCTCGCCGATCCCTGGCTCTGGTGGGCATCACCTGACCGTGACTTGAGTTCCCCAGCGACCAGGGCGCTCACGCATCCCAAGTCCCGACTCCCTCTGCTTTCCCGGCCTTATGCGGCAAGACATCCTCCTTCCAGTTACTCCCGCTCCTCATGAACACTCAGCGGGAGCGACCACTACCGACTGCCCCCGGGTGCAGGCTAAAAACCCAGCGAGGGCTCCCTGTCCAGCTGCCCTTTGTTCGTCCTGCTCGCTTATGCACCAGCTTTCTCCTCCCTGCTTCCTGCCTTCTTTCTTCTTAACCTCCGTCAATCTTTTCCATTCATTTTTTCTCCCCTTCCTAGCCGCCTCGCACTTCTATTTATTACGGGGGCGTGGATCAGGTGTGGCATTTAGCAGCTCCCGGCATCAATTACGAATGCGGACCCATATCACGAATTCACACGGGAACCTCTCTGGCCATACATACCACCTCGAGTGTGGCGATTATTTATTTAAAAAGTGGCCTTTTTGATTTGAGCTGTGGACAGGCTTCACCACACATGCATATTACAAAGCTATTAGGATCCTACAGTTCAGTTCTAAATTTCCCTTTAGGGTTAATAAAATGTATCTGATCTGATCTGACTACTATTCCAAAATATATCACCATGCAGTCACCATTTAATTTATATGGCATCTTTCCTTCTAGTGCAATCAGTCTTTACTTTAGTTGTTATCTTTCATAAAAAAAAAAAACGCCCATAGTAAGTCCAGTTCATGAAATTTGTGATGTATGATAGATTTCTTTAACAGACGCAGTGAGTTCCGCTGCAATATCTGCCCACTAATTCTCTTTTTTTTTCCATTCTGTTATGGTATGTAAATTACGAGGCATCAGACACGTGTATTCCTTTTCACTCGTCTCCACATTCTATGCATTGTATTTCAAGATGAGCATGCATTGGTTCATTTGTCTGTCAGCTCTCCTGCTTGAACAGTCAGCTCTGCTGCCTAATGAGAAATTCAAACATTTTTGGTCTTATCCTAGCCAGTCTCAGACTAGTTGGTCTCAGTTGTTAGGTATGTCACATTAGGGGACTGTCCTCACAGAAGCATACCGTTGACTGCCTCCAGATGGCTAAGATTATATAAACGAAGGCTACGACCATAAAACACTGAAAAAGTCGTCTCATGTAACTTGGCCTTGATAAATTAACTTTCACGGAGTACAAAATGTTGGCACTGTGATTGTGCTGCTTCCTGACAACAAGAAGACTGGGGTGCTAGTGTTGGGTGCTCCCTGTGTGGAGGTTGCATGTTGTCTGCCTGGGTTTCTTCTGGCTGCTCTGGTTTCCTCCCACAGTTCAATGACATGCAGGTTAGGTGGATTGGCTACATTGGCCCGGGTGGACAGATGTGTGTGCGACTGTCCTGTAATAGGCTGGTGCCTTGTCTAGGGATAGTCTCTGCCTGGCACCCAATGTTTCCCAGGATAGGCTCCTGCATCCCTTCTCTGGATAAGTGAGTTTAGAAAATGGAGGATGAGTACAAAGTAATTCTCAGTACAACTTTGTTTAATACTATACAGCATGTACATTTCACCACAACTGTTATAAAAATATGCATTGCCCAGCATTCAAACTTTCTTTTATATAGCACATCTCATAGGGAGCATTAGTCTAAAAGTACCATACATACTTGCGGATAAGTCGGGACTTGATTTTACCGTATAATATCTGATATTTTATAATGTCGGTTGTATAAGCGGAATGTGGAAAACTCACGCTATTGGCACAAGGGATTATGATATACTAACGCCCACCTGAGAAAGTAACCACAGAGCACACTGTCTTTTTTTTTCTATGTGGGTATGGCAATGCGCTGTATGAGCGTGTGCTCCTAACCCCACTCTCTCTCTCTCTCTCTATTGGGCCTACATGACCACATGGTAATACCCGAACTATTCCAAAGCAATGTTTGTACTGATTTGTGTTTTTTTATATCTCACACCCTCATACACCTTTATCGTAATAGCATCCCTTATCTACGATGGAGCGTTCGATCTGAAGAAAATATAAAGCTGGTTTTAAATTAAACGTCGTTGAAGTGGCAAAAGAAATTGGTAACTGTGCTGCTGCAGCAAAATTCGACTGGCACCTGCCTGGGATTTGTTCCTGCCTTGTGCCCTGTGCTGGCTGGCCATGACCCTGTAGTTAGGATGTAGCGGGTTGGACACTGTCTGACTGACTTATTCCAGTAAAGAGTTGTAGGGTACCATAGTCTGTTCCAGCTGCTTCGGACTTGAGGCAGAGAGCAGCTGAGGATGGGATGGCAGATCATTACAGGTCACACACCCACTCATACATGGTGTCACACATGCGCATCACAGAAACACCCTCAGGACTAATCATAGGTGTACAATAACCTTCCTTGCTGTCACTAACAGTCTGGTCTTTTCTCTGTTCTGCAGAGGTGAGAAAACACCCCTTGAGTGCAATTGACATTTCCGGCCAAAAGTCTATACAGGTCTGACGTCTCCAGATGGACCTGGACTTGCCAAAGAATGGAGCTATAGACCTAAGGAAGCTAAGAAGGCAATATTATTCTTATTTCTGTTTTGCACCCTTGTGCACCAATTTTGATTTACATTTGTTTGGAATTAAAAGGAGCAACCCTGCTGGCACCCTAGGGGCCTCATGCATAACGCTGTGTGTAGAATTCACACTAAAACATGGCATAAGGACAAAAGCGGAAATGTTCATACGCACAAAAAAATCCAGATGCATAAATCTGTGTGTTTGCCAACTTTCACGTTCTTCCGCTCCATAAATCCCGGTCAGAGTGAAAAGTAACGCACGTGCACGCGCCTGCTGTCCCGCCCCAGCTCCTCCCAGAATTACGCCTCTTTGAATATGCAAATCAATATAAACAGTCCTTAAGCTCAGCGTTCTGTGAAAAGGAAATGGCAAAAGCACGGGGGAAAATAGAAGAATTTCAGCAAATACCAAGTGAAGGCAAAGAAAAACATACTATTTGTTGGTTTAACAGTGGTATAAACAACAAAAGGAAGTTGATCGAGTGACATAGTGTGTCGGAGAAACTCGAAAGCTCAAGTTGAGAAAGTCGCACAGTGCCCGAAATAAAAAAGAAGCTGTCAGATATCAAAGTTGCCGTGAAAAGGTGAGACGTAGCCCACAGTCTGAGTGTCGTATGAAAGCTTATTAGGGTACAGAGAAGAAAAAAAAATTGGGACGCAGTGGGGAAAAAAAAAAAATCACGAAATGTCAACTTTAATCTCAAAATTTCCACTTTAATCAGGTAGTTTATGTTGTCATTAAAGTAGAACATCATAAACTTCATCTTAAAATCGTTTAATTTACTAGTTTCTCAAATCCCATCGTAACTAAAGTAGCACGTTAAATGCTTTGTTTTGTATTTGATCTTCTATGTGTGTGAATCACTACATGCTTCTTAAACCGGCTTTCTCTTCCTCCAACAGGACACAGAATCCTGTACATTCGTAATATTACAGCTCTCTGAATAATCAAAATACTGAGATGTACAGGGTGCACACAAAGTCTGTATACCCCTATCTTTAGGAGCATTTACAGGAATAACCATGACAATTTTGTTCCTGTGGACATCAGCCGAAGTCTTCCCAGTATTTCGAGGTGTGTTTCCAACATCCTGTCTGGTGCTGCCATCTGCTGCCGCTCAAGAAATCGCAACAACGTGGCGTTTGTTCCAAGACGAAGCAATGGGTGACACAAGTGTTTCCACGATCGAGGAGCATTTGGTGGCCACTGTGTGGGTTCATGAGCGGCCTGTTACTGGGAAATTGATCAAAAATGTCATGGATGACTTTGTTGTGCATTTTGGGAAGGCATCGCCGACAAGGAGAGCGTTGTTGCAGTGGGAGAAGGCGGCTTTTGCCATGGGCAGCGTCTGAGATGCGCCGTGAAGTGGAAATCCATCCACAAGGCATGAAACATGTGCAGATGTGGCAGAGTCTGTCCAACGATCCCCAATGAAATCCACTCATAAACGTGCTGCCAAGTTGGGAATAGTGGAATCAAAAATGCGAAAACACATCAAACAGGACTTGCAAATGAAATGTTGGCGTCCATTGCACGTTAACGAGTTATCAGATTCCGACTTGGACAGACGTCAGGAAGCTTGTGATCTGATGCTGCACCAATTTCCAACAAATGCTGAGAAGGAAAAGGTTATGTTCTCCGACGAGTGTGCGATTTATCGCAGTTCCGACAATCAAAACGTGTTTTCAAAATCCTCCAAAAGATTGGGGTATACGGACTTTGTGCGCACTCTGTATACGTGATATCATTTTCATGATGATAGGAGTTAAATCATGTTATTAAACATGGGAACATGGTGGCGCAGTGATTGTTCATGCCTCACGCAAGATGCTTGCTGCGCCGTGCACGACCTTCAATGAAATAATTTATTGCAGCAGTATTGTCTCTTTCAAACATACTAACCTTCAATTCCTGTCCTTACTTTTCTTTCTCCAAATACCCAATCACCACACAATCAGCTCTGTAAAAGACGTTAAGCGATCTGTAAACTTAGAACGCGATTCATCAAAACTTTTAAGGAACATTGAAATATCTTTGTAATGTTTAATTATTCTATCCATCTATCCTTCCAGTGTCGTGCCAGCCACAGCAAAAATGCAGCGCAAGGCAGGAACAATCCGTGAACGGAGAGCCAGATCCTCGCTAACGCTGGCACCATGTCCTCACATGTTTAATTATTAACAATATAGATTATTTAATGAAGTTAAAGTTTTATCTGTATAATATAATAAACATGTTTTGCTGCATTTCATCTTAAAAATGATACCATCATCATATGTAAATACGCACTTTATAAAGTGGCTCAGGTTGTGCAATATTATAACTGTATCGCAACTTTACAGTGAGGGGATTGTACTTATAAGTACCAACAGTTCTACAAGGAGCACTTGATGGACTGATTGATTGCGTTTTATAGCTCTTGGGATGAAACTGTTTCTGAACCGCGAGGTCCGTACAGGAAAGGCTCCGAAGCGTTTGCCGTATGTGATCAGTTCAATAGACAGCATGGCTGAGGCAGCGTGTGCTTGATGCCCTATACCGATAATTGTCTTTCTGATCAGCTGCTGTACAGCTGTGATTCACACTCAGATACAGTGATATAAATACTTTGAGTGGTGCAGTGAGATTAATATGGAAAAATATGATCCGCTATGGCAACCCCTAACGGGAGCAGCTAAAAGAAGAAGAAGAAGAAGAAGGTGCAGTGAGAGTAACAACATTAAAGCAGCTATGATATTTAGAATAGTTTGACCATTCTGTGGACCATTATATTGTTACAGGTTAATTACAATCACATGCATTAAACTAATAAACAATATGCAGTACAGTATTTATAAAGCCGTGTCAGGGATGTGGATCTAAAAAAGAAAAGGAAACCACGTTGTAACAAAAGCACTGCTTTGAAACTGGGTGCTGCCAGTTTGCAAAACCGAGCGCAGAACTTGTGTATGCCAGGGTTTTAGCTAGCGTGAAAATGTGCGTGGCTTTACGCCAAGTTTAGGTTTTATACACCTCGAATTGAGCGTGGAAACGGGAGTACGCAACATTTTTGTGCGTACGCACCGTTTATACATGAGGTCCCAGCACTTTTCGGGTACTCGCCCTGTATTCATTCACCTGTCCACAATGGCTAGTTTTAAGCCACCTTAATCCTAACCTAACTTGCTCGTTTTTAAGACATGGAAAGAAACTGGAAACTGCTAAGAAGCTCTGCAAGGTGACAGGTAAAAAGTGCCAACTCCACACACACGCTAGAAGAAGCTGGGAATCAAATCTTAATTTCTGGAGCTACATACTAGAAGCGGTGTGAATCACTGTATCAGCATGAAACATACATTTTAAATTAGTCAGGTTTTTATACACATTATAACTGCTCATACGATAGCTATTGTTTTAATGTTTTTGCTTTGTAAGTTCAAATACTGTGAACAAAACACCAACCGTTGATTTCTGTTAAGACATAAGGCTCTGTAAGCCAGCCATCCTCCTTCTTAGCTGGCTGCACATCCACATGGCCATAAATGCATAAAGTAGGCTTATTTGAGTCTTTTGGAAGCTCAGCTAAGATGACCGGAGGTAGCTGGACTATCTCCCCATCTGGCATCTGTTAAAGAAAAGCAAGTCATATAACTTATATTGAGTTTTCAAATGTTTGAATAGTCAATAGCTGAAGACTTACCTAAAAGAGAAAGGGGTGTTGTACCGTGTTAGCCATTATGAATGTAGAGAAAAGCCAAGCAAAATGACACCTTTTATTGGCTAACTAAAAAGATTACAATATGCAAGCTTACGAGGCAACTCAGGCCCCTTCTTCAGGCGAGATGCAATCATTACATATTGCCTGAAGAAGGGGCTTGAGTTGCCTCGAAAGCCTGCATATTGTAATTTTTTTAGTAAGCCAATAGAAGGTGTCATTTTGCTTGGCTTTTCTCTAAAAGAGAAAAAAAAGTCTTGGGGTCGGAGATGCCACATACGGCCTCCACTCTAACGTGTCAAGTGTTTGGATTTATTCTACCAAACTCATTCTCCAGCAGACCAATGGGAGATGTATCTCTGTCATTTTGGATTGTGCCCTCTATCTGATGGCACACTGCATTATTAGATGTATCCCTAATGGAAGCACTGCCATTCCATTGGAGGGCACAGTCATTTACGTACTCACTCATATAGGGACAATTTAAACATGTTAAATAGTGTACAACACATGTCTTTGGGATGTGGGAAGAAAACGATTGTTCCCAGAGAAAAGCTCAAATTGATACTGACAGAACATGCAAATTCCATAAAGGCAGTGCCTAGGCTAGAAATCAAACTTGGCACTCCAAGTTGCGAGGCACAAGTGCTAACCAGAACACCACCATGCAACTCAATATTTGATTTATACAGTATATCCCCTTAATGCACTGCATTTTTATTCATGTTGGATTTTTCCATTCAGAGAGGGGATTTTCATTTATGTCAGCTGATGGCTTTATCTGCAGCCACTGCCTCGTTAAAAAAATCCAGTCAAGATAAAAAAAAAATAATTTAAAAATTTTTCAAAAAATAAATTATATATAATAAGGCTATTTGTATTTTAAAAATGAACCTTACTTATATATGTTTTGTTTTAAGTCTGAGCTAAGAAATTCAAGTAAGTGTGCACTTTGATCCCTCATTTGACATCTTTACTTCCGTGTTTGTCATTTTAACTCGTGTTAACCAGACAGGAATTTCAATACCTGTTGATTTCCAACATCAGCCAGCTCAACATCACCTCCCAGTGATCGGATCTTTTCTGCTGTCACGTTCACCATCTGCATTACTTCACCAAACAGGGCAGACCTGCTTGAGTCGCTTTGTATTGCCACCCATTCCTTCAGAGTCTGCAAGAAACAATAAAGCAATTGGCTGTACTGATGTGCATTAACTCTACGGAGCTTCATTCAAACTGTCTTCTCTCCTGCAGCATCAAAAAATCTTTCTCTGACTATATCTCAGTTCCCACCTCCACCTTCTTACATAGTTTGGCTTTGAAAACCAGCGCTTACTTCAGAATGAAAGCATTGATGAGCCCTAGTGATCTCATCTAAAATATAACAGGTAGGAGCACTAAAGAATACAATTATAGGGTCACTAGGGGGCTTACCCCCTGCTTGCTTCACTCACCAACCCCCCTGGCCTGCACTACACACCAGCCACTTCATGTCTCTGCCGCTCCTGCTGTGAAGAGGGGGGCTGAACGCACCCCAAGGAGACGCGGTCGCTCCTCCGAAACCCCCTCTTAAACGGTGATACAATGGGAAACAAATAGTTTTATTTTTACCTCCTCTTTGCTCGATCAGTTGCTGCTGCTGCTGCTGCCATTCCGCATGATCTGCATCTCGGGCGGCGCTTCAAACATTTAAAAGCCTGTACAGCAGCTGTCCTACTCTTTGTCTTTTATTTCCGGCCCCAGGCGTGGTTAAACCTCTTGGCACAAAGTCTCGTCTCGCGGGACATGAGCTCTTGATATTTTTTAGTTATTAATTTAAAAACGGTATAAGAATATGAAAATCTAACAACACCACATTAAAGTTCGAGAAATTCTGAAAAGAATATGTAGGTTTACAAATAAGCCCAATTTAAAGCCCGACAAAAAAAATGACATAAAATCGTTGCACTTTTAGGTTTAGGATTTTCTATATTGAGAGTAGATTATAGGTTTAATGCAGCGTTTCTCAACCTTTAAGTATTTGCGACCCGAGTTTTCATAACAGTTTTAATCGCGCCCCCCTAACATTTTTTTGAAATGTCGATGCATATTTTATTATACCTACTTAACGTTTATCACCATTTATCCAACTCTATATTTATTGTTTCAGTATCAGAATGTAGTTTAAGTTAATTTGTTTTGGTTTCAACAGATGCTTTTTTCATATTTTTGATTCTTGGTTTTCTTTTTTTCACATCTTTGCGCCCCCCTTTTTGTTACTTCGCGCACCCCTAGGGGGGCCCGCCCCACAGGTTGAGAACCACTAGTTTAATGGGTATATGTGGTCATTATTATCTCATATACAGAGAACAGTGAAGTTCTTACTTGTATGGGCTGACTAAATAGAACACATCACTGCTCACTAGCAGCATGATTAAAGGATGACTACAGTTGGGTCTATAAGAATTTGGACAGTTACACAATTTTCATAATTTTGGCTCTGTATGTCACAACAATGGATGTGAAATAAAGCAATCATGTGATTGATGTGTAGACTTTCAGCTTTAATTTAAAGGGTTTACCAAAAATATTGTATGAGCCATTTAGAAATGACAGCCATTTTTCTGCATTACCCCATTTCCAAGAGCTCAAAAGTATTTGAACAAACTAACGTAATCATAAATGTAATGACCACTTTCAATATTTGGTTGAAAGTCCTATCCAGTCAATAATTGCCTGAAGTCTGAACCCGTAGCCTTCTCCAAGTGTTGGGTTTCCACTCTGGTGACGCTTTGCCAGGCCTTTACTGCCACCGTCTTCGGGTGCCACTTGTACCTGACTCTACCTTACCACAAAACTCCTGTCTTCCTTAACTGAAAAACCTCACAATAATATTTTTGCCTGATCTAGTATAGTAGAAAAGGGGTGGCATGAATATAATGGACTGGAGATCTGTTATGTTACTATACTAGGATTATATCATTTTAGTAAGACTTTTGGCAAGTGAAGAAGAAAGGTAATTAACAAAGTAATTTACAGTGACCAAATTTGTACACTTTCTAAAAGGAAAGAAGTAGACAATTGATGATAATAATAAGATAGTGGGGCATGGCTTTGTTCAATGTACATCTGATGATTGTCACTTTATTGAAGTCTACCACTTAAGGGAACGAGTTCATTGGAATGGGAACACATAATATAAAAGTCAGTTATGCATCACCGATTGACACTGTAATTAGACAAGGCAGTCTTCTATCAGATCTTTTATTTGTAAGTTGTATACCATTAAGAATGAGCAAATACACTAAGATTAGTGAATTAACCAATGCAAGGAGTGCTGGTATGAAAGTATATGGATCATCTGCCAACAATAGGCCATACGGAACTGTCGCATGAGACATCTGGTTTAAAAATGAAGCTAGAAACGTGCAACTGCATAGTATATGGAAAATAGCTAGAAAAACCACAAAGTGGACCAAAAATAAAGAGTTCATCCAAAATACTCATGACTGAATAAAAAGATGAAATTGCAAAACGTGAAAAACAAATAGAAGGGAAAACAAAGAAACAAGACTACTCTATATCAGTTGAGGAGACTCTTGATGGAGGGAAAGGTGTTTTTGATTTAAATGGTAATCTCTCTATTATAAAAAAAAAATCTTGGGAAGGGAGACTAGGGAGACGAGACGTGATCTTCTCGGAAGACAATTTGAAGTCCCATGAGAGACACTTTAACTTGCTCCCAGCGCTTAAAACAAAGACAAGCGACAAGCAAAACATGCAGCTCGCCAGTAGCAGAAAGCAAGCAGATGATCCAACCATTTCTCCTTGTGTGCGTTCAGCCACTCTAACACCCCCCACAATCCCCAGTCACAACGTGAATGGCAGAGACACGAAGTGGCAAAAGGACAGCTGCTGTACAGGCTTTGAAATGATCGGGCAGTGCGACAAACAGAACAGGCAGCTCACAAGCAGCAACAAGCCAGCAGATGATCTGACCACTTCTCCTTAGCGTGTGTTCAGCCCCCCTTCACAACGCGAGTGGCAGAGACATGAAGTGGCAAAAGGATAGCGGCTGTACAGGCTTTAAAATGATCAACGGGCAGTGTGACAGCAGATCATCTCCTTGGCATGCATTCAGCCGCCCCTTCACAACGCGAGCAGCATTATACATCCTGTGAGAAAGAGATTTAACCACTCCCGGGGCCGGAAATAAAGGACAAGTATTGTTTTTACAACATCACGCGAGACAAAGCAGTGAGCCATCATTTAAAACAAGTCCACGGACATCTAACCTAGCAGTTGTTGGATCGCTTGTGGCAGACTCGCTTCATGTGCTCCCACCTCTTAAAACAACGACAAGGGACAAGCAGGACATGCAGCGAAGAAAGCCAGCAGATGATCCGACCGCTTCTCCTTAGCGTGCGTTCAGCCACCCTAAACCCCCTCCCCATCCCTTTACAACGCGAGCGGCAGAGTCACGAAGTGGCAAAAGTACAGGCTTTGAAATGATCGGGCAGTGAGACAAGCAGAACAGGCAGCTCGCCAGCAGTAGAAAGACAGCAGATGATCTGACAGCATCTCCTTAGCGTGCATTCAGCCGCACCCCATTCACAACACGAGCAGCATTATACGTCCTGCGAGAAAGAGATGTAACCACGCCCGGGGCCAGAAATAAAGGACAAGTATTGTTTTTATAAATATTTTAAAGTGAGAATAATGCATATGTAACAATTCCCATGAAAATAACAATCTCTTTAAATTGTATATCTGGTAAACCAAACCCGGGGATGGGCGGAGCCCCCTATTTTTACAAATAATTCTATAGCCACTGTGTTCATGCAACCAAAGTAATGTATAAACTTTGTCACCAACTGTGCATCTTGACAAAACATAAATATATCTGATGATCGCTGCAATTCACAAGATGCAATATTGGGAAGAATAAAGAAATATGTATTATATCTCTCTATTATATAAAAAAATCCTGTGACAAGAAAAGACTTTTTCCAAGAGATTTTTTCAAGTCCCACGAGACGAGACTTTTGCCATGAGATTATTTCAAGTCGTGCCCTCCTCTCAACCATTTTCAAACAAGACCATGGACCACCCAGCTCTCATTCGTGTGAATGTTTTTGTCAGAGTGGAAAGTAATAATCAGCCCGGAACAAGTGGAATTGAAAACCTAGCAGGTCCAAGCGGGGTAGGAAATAAAAGACAAAGAGTAGATGACAAAGTAGAATGTAGTAAAGAGGTTCAAAATGTTGCCACGATACACATGTAGAGCAGATTAGAGATAATGAAAGTACTAAAATTTGAAAGTCTCAAAAAAATGATAGTAAAGATCGCATTAGCGCTAACAAATGGAAATTATTACTTGGTGAAATAACGGAATAGCGAAAAGAGATCGAATATATGGACATATGTGATATGACAGAAGTATGTTGGTATTGTTCGGCTTTAAAGTTTAAGTCGGAGACCTGTAGATCATCTAATTCGTGTTGCCATCAGGGAAATGTAGAGTTTCTTCCCAATGAAGAGGTGTATTGCGAGAATTAAAAGATTTGCTATTTGGTGAAAGCGAAATCCACAAACACTGCAGGCAAAGTATCCGAATCTACAATACTCTGTTCATGTTCGCATCATTCAATGCTCAAAACGTAGATTTACACGATTCTAGACTATACGCTATGAGAATCCGTGGTCCTGCAACAATTAAAGCTATGACAAGTTTAATTTCGAAGAAACCACAATTCGGTCAGGTTTACATTTATGAGCATGGAGGAGCGATGCAACATAGAATCGAAAGACTTAAAACGATTGGATGTATTAGAAATTCTACAGCCAATAATGGATACAAATCCATACGTCCAAAAGTATCGCACTTTACACAAAATTTATCTGAAAAACAAGGATAAAGAAGTTTTCTTGGATTTTTCTATGAATCCAAAAGATCACGGTCGCATTTATAATAAACCAACATGTGACGAATTGTCAGCAATAATAGTAACGCAACACGAAACATAATTTTAATTCAATTTATTACATTTTACTATTTTTAACTATGGTTAATTACTCACTGTAATGTACAACACTCTACTGTTATCGCTGTAATGTAAAATAGTTAGTTCTATTATGCATATGTAACAGTTCACATGAAAATAACAATCTGTTTAAATTGTACATCCACTTACCCATACGTGAGCGGCAGAGATGCAAAGTGGCTAGTGCCCACATGGGGGTTGGCGCGCAAAGTGAGCAGGGGGCAGAGCCCCCTACTTCAACATTAAATTAGTGCCCCCCATCTACCATCATTGGATCTATTTATGAATGTATGTTAGAATGTTCCCAAAAACAATCCAGTAGATGCTCTTCCTATTTCTGCATACAGTTGTTTTAAAGGCAACTGAAGGCTCTGGGTGCAGGTCCACCAGCAGACACTAGAAAGAGTTCTAGCCTCCTGCTCCTATGGTAAACATATACAGCTCCTCGTGATGCCAGGGGTTGGCTGGGGTGATCCTTGCAGGAGGTTTAAATTCACACCACAGCAGAGAAACTAGTGGGAAATCTGGGACCAAAGGTCAAGTGACAACTGGAAGACAGAGTCAAAATAGATATTGTACTTAACTACAGGTGTGTGAAAAGGGCTGTTTGGTGCTGTGTTGGAGTTGAACAAATAAATCATAGACAGGGGTCAAAACCAACATAGGCAGGATTACAGCAACCGTCTTCATCTATTCTATTTTATAATTATATTCTCTCTTTCTTGATCACCTCCCTTATGATAATCCTGTAACACGGGGTCCCCAACTCCGGTCCTGGAGGACCACAGTGGCTGCAGATTTTCATTCTAACCCTTTTCTTAATTAGTGACCTGCTTTTGCTGCTAATTAACATCTTTTGAATTCATTTTAATTGACTTTTTTTTTTTTTTAAAGATTTGTTCTCCTGAATATCTTCATCGGTCCTCTGAATTGCGTCATTTCTTTCTTTAAACGGCACCCAAACAGAAATGAAATGTGAAGTGAGTGTGCCAACAGAAGACCAACTAAGTCAGGGCCTCAGACTCCAACCAAATTCACTCCAACCGGTTGCTTAATTAGGCACTGAGTCTTGCCGTTAATCAAATTTTTTTATTGTCAATTCACTATATGTGCAGAACATACAGGAGAATCGAAATACTGTTTCTCTCTCAACTTCGTAGTACAATAAAATATAAAAAGTATAAAGTATAACATATAAGATAAATAACATTAGAACTTGTAAAGTAGACCTGTGTACAATGTGCAATAGTCATTAGTTCAAAAGCCACTTACAGTAAAAAATGAGAAGGTGCATTCTAGAGTAGCTTATGAGATGTACAAAAAGACAGACAGTTAGCAGCAGATGTAATATTGAGTCCTTATATAATACCAGCTGAGGTAGAGTACTTGGTAGATAGTGACTCTTGTTACGGTCCAGGGGCAGGGGGCAAGGGGTGAAGGTAGTGGACAGAGTTCAGCATCCTGACAGCTCGGTGGATGAAGCTGTTAGACAGTCTTGTGGAGTAGGCCTGGAGGCTTCGGTACCTTTTCCCTGAGGGGAGGAGGCTAAAAAAGGAGTGAAAGGGGTGGGAGGAGTCACCAGCAATGCTGATGGCTCTATGGATGAGGCGGGTGTGGAAAATGTCCTTGAGGGAGGGCAGTGGGGGCACCAATGATATTACTGGCCGCATCCACTATGCGTTGCAGGGACTTCCTACAGGAGGCAGTGCAGCTTCCATACCACACAGAGATGCAGCTGGCGAGGATGCTCTCGATTGTGCCCTGGTAGAAAGAGCACATGATGGGGGGTGGAACTTGTGGTCTCCTTAGTTTGCGTAGAAAGTAGAGGCAGGTTTGAGCTTTCTTGGCCAGTGATGCGGTGTTATCTGACCAGGAGAGGTCCTCGGAGATATACCTCCCCAGGAACTTGGTGCTACTCACCCTTTCCACAGATACACCATCAATGGTCAGTGGGGGGGTGCTGTGAATGACCTCTCCTGAAATCGACCACAATCTCTTTGGTCTTTCCCACATTCAGGAAGAGCTTGTAGTCTTTACGCCGCTGGAACAGCTGGCTCACCTCGTTCCTGTAGTTGTCTTCGTCATTGTTGGTGATGAGGCCGACCACGGTTGTATCGTCCACAAACTTGACAATATGACTGGAACTGTTGATTGGTACACAGTCGTAGGTCAGCAGGGTGAAGAGTAATGGGCTGAGCACACACCCTTGTGGGGCCCCTGTGCTCAACGTGATGGTCTTATAGGTGTTACTGCCGACTCGCACATTTTGTGGCCTCCCTGTAAGAAAGTCCAACACCCAGTTGCAGAGAGAGGTCTTGAGTCCCAAATGGCTGAGTTTTTGTTAAAATGTTTTGGGGACCTGAGCAGATCAACTGAGATCTTTTTTTATTTTCAGATATTGTATGATGGACACACTTTATATCGCATTATTGTTTGGCTGCTAATTAAAGAAAAAGAAACAATTAAGGGATCTGAGTCTTCAAGAGCAAGTCAATGAACATTAATTCAAAAGAAGTTAATTAGCAGCAAAAATAGGTCACAAGTTAATAAAAAGGGTTAGAATGAAAACCTGCAGCCACTGTGGGCCTCCAGAACCGGAATTGGGGACCCCTGCTGTAACAGATGCTCCATTTTGTAGCTAATGACTTCCTTGGCACTCATGATGCATGTGGAGGGTTGGCATGATGTATTCCTTTCTAGCACAATTTCTTTACTGCTGTTCTTCCACCCATCCATTTTCAAACATGCTTTGTCCTAAATGAGTTTTGTAATGGGGGCTGGAGATTAACCCACCTAGAATGGTTGCAAGGAGGTCACCAGTCCACAGCAGGCCACAATCGCATCTCAAATGTGCATGTACGATCAATTGGTACAGGCCTGGTTCGAGAGGCGAAGCCGCCATCGTGCCATTTAATTTCAGCCGTCCCCTCACCCTATAATACCTTCACCCGTTTAAACACTGAACAGTACAAAAACTTTTGACTGATGTGCTGCATACTTGAGCTGTCACAATTCACGTGTTGTGACTTGCCCGTTTTTCTTTGAAGCAAGTTACTGACATTCGACGGGAAAAGACAAGCCCCGTGCCAAGCCTGCGTTTAGTTGAAGGCGGCTGCCCTCTATGTTTGGTCGCCTTCGTGCATACACGCTTTGCATGACAGGCAGAACCGGGCCTGAATTGGTACAATTGTGGATGACAGTGGCTCTCAAATCAACTGGTGCCCCATTTACGGTTGTTGCCCTGTCTTGTGCCCAGTGTTGTGGGTTTGTGGGCATCTATGGCTACATGTCAATGGTTCAACAATGAATAACTGGAAAATGATTACTTCAAAGTATAACAGAAAAAATAATATATTTTTTGTTTGTTAATAATTCAAAAGTTTTTTTAATGGGGTGTTTACCTCTAACATTATCCCACCAAGAATAACATTTTTTGACAAAGCATTTTGATTTGTTGTTAAGTAATGGAACAACTTTACATATCCTACACTTGGGGGCACTGTTATCATAAAAAAGAGTAACAAAACAGAAGTCACTTACCTGCACAAAGGTATCCTGATGTTTGTCGATATAATTAAAAAGCAACTCTGTGTCAGATGTAGGCGCCTGTGTTGTCATTTGTAGTACAACTGCACATATAATGAGGGTGAACTGGGAAAGGAAAAAAAAAAAATTATAAATTTTAAATAATAATAATATATATATATATATATTAGTTAAACTGAAAACTTTACACATAACTCTTTTTGTCCACCCTGCCCTGCCATCTTTTAACCCAGGTTCTATTGGGTAAAGATAAAGAATTCAGCCTTAGATGGGACACCAGTAACTCACATATCTCCCTTGCTCACACTTCTTTCGGCTGCTCCTGTCAGGGGTTGCCACAGCGGATCATCTTCTTCCATATCTTCCTGTCCTCTTCATCATGCTCTGTCACACCCATCACCTGCATGTCCTCTCTCACCACATCCATAAACCTTCTCTTAGGCCTTCCTATTTTCCTCTTGCCTGCCAGCTCTATCCTTAGCACCTTTCTCCCAATATACTCAGCATCTCTCCTCTGCACATGTCCAAACCAACGCAATCTTGCCTCTCGGACTTTGTCACCAAACCATCCCACCTGAGCTGACCCTCTAATGTCCTCATTTCTAATCCTGTCCATCCTCATCACACCCAATGCAAATCTTAGCATCTTTAACTCTGCCACCTCCAGCTCTGTCTCCTGCTTTCTGGTCAGTGCCACCGTCTCCAGCCCATATAACATAGCTGGTCTCATCCACTGGCTTAATTAGAGATTAGATTAGATTCAGTTTTTCCAGCACTGGGATGTCTCATCTTGCATCATGCTGGAAGTAAGGATGTATCAGTGTGCCGAATACTCTGAAATATTTAATCTCCGTCAGTGCTGTGTATGTGCAGGTGCCCAGGTGTGTGCAAGTGAGTGCCTGTGCAAAACTTAAACTTGCGCTGTCAAAAGTCCTTACGATCATGTGGGTGAAAGACGCTCTACTGTGACTTAGTGGAGAAAGTCGCGTGGTCTTCAACTGCTGCAAAACTCAAAAGGAGGAGCCAACCCGGGCCTCGTGGCAATGCCAAGCCTCCCCACGGTCGCCAAAAGCGTCATTCATTGGCCTGGTGCAAAGCGCCATTAGGCTGTTTTTCGGTTGCCATTGGGCTGGAAATATTTCCAGGGCCTGTCATCCCTGTTAAGCTGTCTTGAATGTCACACCAATCGGAGCGACAGCCAGCCAGGTGAGAAATGCGCATTTCGCCATCACCAGACGCAGCTGAAGCGAGTTACTCGCCCATCTGCAATGCCTTCCACATGACAGTATCCCGGACTCGTGCACACGCCCATATAAACTCACACATACACGTTCCAAAATGCGCAGAAACACGGAATGACAGCGCGTAAACGGGATGATGGCACTGCATGTCATAATAGGCACTCTGGTTAAAAAATAAAAACTCGTAAGAGGACATACTTACTCTTGGAAAGTCTGCTGTGGCCGACGCCTATGCCTCTGGCTCCGAAAGGCGCACGTGACGTCCTTCTCACTTGTAGTTTTGCCGTAATCGACGTCGTTGTCTTCTCGAGTTTTGACGTTTAGGCGGCTGCACGTACCCTTTGAAAATAGCACAAAACCCTGCACACCGCCAAATCAAAACTTATCCCTGCACGATCTTGCAAAAATAGCCCAATCTGGCATGAAAACTGCACACTAGGCAACCCCGGTGACAGGGTGAGTACGAGTGCGGCTTAGTTATTAACCAGGGAGCAAAGTGACAGGTCAGACCTGTGACGCGCACGGGACTCGCGCCTCTTATGAATAAAAGCGTCCGCAGCCTGACATTAATCAAGAGGTCTAAAAGAGGCGTCGACCCTTCAGGGAAACAGCATGGCTAATGACAAGGGGGCACCTCCACGTGGAAGAGGAAATCCTTTGCAGCTTAACTGAAGAGTGTAATTGAATCCACTTAATTTCAGGAAGTCAAAGTAGTAAATACTGCGATGGGCTGGCGCCCTGCCTGGGGTTTGTTTCCTGCCTTGCGCCCTGTGTTGGCTGGCATTGGCTCCAGCAGACCCCCGTGACCCTGTAGTTAGGATATAGCGGGTTGGATGATGGATGGATGGATGGATGGATGGAAAGTAGTAAATATATGTTGTACTACGTGGCAGGCAAAATGTTAAAAGTTGTACTTTAAACGGAACGTTTCAGGACCAATCGTGCCCTGCATTGTTTCCCATTGATTTCATATATACTGTATTTAAACTAGCTGAGTTACTTGGCACTGTCTGGATGAGAAAGTGGAAAGCTCGAAGGTTATGAAAAAATTACAGATTATTTGCACTGACTTCTCAGATGATTTTGCACTTAAGGGGAGTATTGATAAAGAGGGATGAGACAGAGGAGAGGAGTCAGGTGGACAAGTTTGTTTCTTGGTGCAAAGAGAATGGTCTGTATCTTAACATCAGCAAAACCAAGAAACTGCCTATTGACTTTCATCACACCGAAGAGCCTCTATGTCCAGTCAGTACTCAGGGAATGGGTGTAAGAGGTGGTCCACTCCTACAAGTACTTGGGGGTCCACATTAATAACACATTGGACTGGTCTTGGAACACAGAGGAACTAAAGAAGAAAGGTCAGAGCAGACTCTTCTTCCTTAGGAGACTGCACTCCTTTAATGTGGGACTTAACACCCGTCACATCATCTACAACTCTGTGATGGCCAGTGCAATGCGTTTTTCTACACTGTGGTGTGTTGGGCTGGTAACGTCAATTCAAGATGAGTCCACCCAAGCTAATTAAAAGGGCAGGTTTGGTTATAGGACACACTCTGAACCTCCAGGAGGTAGTGGCAAAGGAGAGAATTAAAGCAAAACTGAGTGCCATTATGAACAAGGCTGCACGTCTTCCCTCTGACACAGCAACACTGAGAACTTTCAGACAACAAATCATTCAGTAGAAGCGTGTCAAGAAATGCTACGGGGGCTCCTTCATACGAACAGCAAAGCATCTGCATAATGCCTCACTGTGACAGTGACAGCATTCAGAAGTCAGAACTTTTCTTTCTTTTCAATTTTTCTTGCTTTATATCAATGTCATTGTCTGTTCAGACCAAAGTGTGTGAATATTTATTTATTTACTTGTCTACCTATTTATGTATTTATTTATTCAAATAGCTTCTGTAAAAAGCCAAATCTATCTATCTATCTATCTATCTATCTATCTATCTATCTATCTATCTATCTATCATGTAGTGTCATTGACATCTATCTATCTATCGAATATTGAGTTGGGCCTCCTTTTGCTTTCGGAACAGCATCTATTTTTTCATGGCATGGATTCCACAAGATATTGAAAGCATTCAGTATCCTGTGTACTATACTAAAATTACTATCGATCTATCAATCTATATTGTCATACACATTCAGGTAGGAGTCAATCAAAGGGCCTGAAAAATGGCAATTCCACATCCAACCAGGGGGCGGCGGGGTGCACTGACTGTCTTTCTCAATTCCTTACAGACCATTCTCGGGAAATCCCACAAGGCTCCAGCTTCTGGCTCAGGCAGCTCTGATGACATCACTTCCGGTCCCTGCCTCTGATTATGTCACTTCCGCTTCCTGCCCCGATGACATCACTTACACTACACTGGCCCAAAAAGCTGTCATTTTGTCTATATGCAACAGTTCTGTTTTGGACTCCGTCTTCTGAACAACTCACAATCTCTAACTACCTTTTAGCAGCCAAGGCATATTATATGGGTGGCTGCCCCAAACCTTTATGATGTCTGTTTGTTGTTCTTGTGATTATATATTATATAATTAATATTGTTTTTATCAGTATGTTGCTGCTGGAGTATGTGAATTTCCCCTTGGGGATTAATAAAGTATCTATCTATCTATCTATCTATCTATCTATCTATCTATCTATCTATCTATCTATC
>JANRMT010062845.1:2807613-2836002 GCA_026402145.1 Polypterus bichir lapradei | reverse complement strand
ATCTATCTATCTATCTATCTATCTATCTATCTATCTATCTATCTATCATGTAGTGTCATTCACATCTATCTATCTATATATACATATATATATTTCTATTATAATAAAAAAATCTTGGGTCGAGACGTGATCTTCTCGGAAGACACTTTAATGTCCTGCCAGACAAGGCAGTGAGACAAAAGGACAGCTGCTGTACAGGCTTTTAAATGTTCGACGCACAGCGCGACAAGCAGAACACGCAGCTCACCAGCAGCAAGACCAGAGCTGATCCGTCTGCATTTCCTTAGCTTGCGTTCAGTAACACAACACAAGCAGCAGAGATGCGATTTAGCTGGCACGTATCACGCCTAGGATTTGGCAAGCGAAGTGACCATTTTCCTCCTATTATATATATATATATTTATATATATATATAGTAAGCTGGAAGGGTAATCGCAACCCAAGAGGACACAGATGCCCCTGGGAATACCCCTGAAACACAATCTACCTTCACATTGCTCCTTACCCTTCTCAATTGCGCTATAACGCATGATAAACCTCTCACGCGATACTCCACTAACTTAAAAGCCTTGTGCAGCGCCTGTCAGTTTTGGAAGTGATTGTTTTGCTTTTATCTCTCTCTCTCTCTCTGACATTCTCTGCTCCTAGCGGAACTGTCATCTCTGACTTGTCATGGAGCACGTTTAAGCTCTTAAAAAAGAAACAAATGTTTGTTTGCAGTGTTTGAATAAAATTCCTGTTTTCTACAACCTCCTGTGTCTCTGTGCAAAATCTGTGACCCAAGCGTGACAATATCTCTATATATAATCTTCATTTGGATCTTGATCTTTGTTTGTCCACGAATGAATTAGAATAAGAAGCACTAGATGGCAGTAGAGAGACAGCTAAAACATAGGCATTGCATTAAGAATCTCCTCCAGGCTTATACTACTGAAGACTGTAGTACTCCAGTCACACCTCAAAACACAGACATTCAAACTAAACAAATTGTTGTGCTTTAAATTAACTAAAGAGATCTTCATTTAGATCTTGATCTTTGTTTGTCTGCGAATTCTACGCATGCATAGACCACCTTCCAGTTTAGTACGTTGTTGTTACTCACGGATGTCAACAATGTGCCGGAATAACGAAAGGGGTGGTGGACAGTGTTACACTGGTTAGCTCCTGAGGCCTGGTTAGAGAATGAGATTGCCGAAGATAAAAGGTACGTGCCTATGTAACATATGAATGAAAGAAAGACAGTGGGTAAAATGAATAACAACGTAACAGCACATTCCAGAAATTATTATTGTTACGTTGTAGCCGGCGAGTGCTGCGCGTCTCACAGTTGTACCGTGGCTTGCTCACATGTCAGTGAAGTGATCCCTATTTATGATTTAAAGAGCCTGGATACCTATGTGTCCCCCTTTGTTATATTGTATATTGCCTTACTCTTTGGATTGACACAAAGCAACCTGCGAGATTGGAGAAAGGTTAAGAAGACAGGAAACGATAGCGTCGTGAAAACGAGACGGACTGTGAACGGACAGAAGCAGAAATGCTCCTACACCACCACATAATTACTATTCAGACAGTGATTCCGAGTAGGCCGTTCCTATCGAATCAATATCCAAGGCTTTTCTTTTGTAATTTTGTTTCCCTTATAAAAAATCATAATGCTGTGCAACGAAGGGCCCAATTCATGACTGGCAGCTGCGTTTAAATAGAGAGCCCTTCACAGACAACTTTAACACGCGCAACGTAGTTGGGCGCACATGGCTAGTCTATATATATATATATGTGTGTGTGTGTGTGTGTGTGTGTGTGCATATGTATTATTTTTCCTTCTTGGGCTAACAGAGCCCCCAGATTGCAATAATTCATTCCAGGGACAATATTGCCCCATCTAGGTAAGCTTGGAACCATCTCAAAAATAATGAGTGAAATACTTGATTAAAACAAAAGTTAAATATAATGGGTGGGAATCAAGCCTGATTTGGAATGAAGAGCCCACATTTCAGGCATGCGGCACAAGGCGGGCACCAGATTCTAGGCAGGATGCCATTGTATCAGCAAATCTTTGCTTTACCCAAATACAAGTCAAACAAGCAGACCCAACATAAAGCATACCCAAGTCAGACTGGACCAGGCTCTAAGCATTCGGGGGCCGAGTCACTAACTGCTTGGCGCCAATGTCTCTTAAGTGGTAATCGGTTCATTATTATCTTATGTGGCGCTTCTTTGTATGCTTCAGTATAATGAAAGACATCACAGGAATGGAACAGCAAAAGCAGAGCACTGAGGTTCAGCGTTTGGCCGCTTTTCACCCAAGTCAGGTAACCCTATTCAGATCAATCTGTATACTACAGAATAGCTTAACACATTAACTTAATCCGAGTAGTTCACAATCCTATCCACCCATCCGCATACTGCCTGAATCACCGAGAGCTGGAATGTAATCTGTCAGCACAGGGTACAAAGCTGTACTGTATCTGCTATGTATTGTAACGCAGTCCGATTCACTCATGGTATTATTTGTGGCTAATTTAGAATCAGCTAATACTGCCTAATAGAAAACCCTAATGAACACACAGGCTCCACACGGCCAGTGTCCGACCTAATCTGTGTGCCCAGAGTCGTGAGTAGCAGTACTAATCTTTGTGACATACACATTGTGAACGCTGGCCCGGACACAGACAGACGGACATCGTTGGCTCCACCACACACACGTTTATTTACAATATTTACAAAGTTCTCGTGCACACAAACCCCAGTGCCTCCAGCACCGATCCCCCTCAATCCAGGCCTCACAGTCCTTTGTGCCTTCCTGGCCGCCTTCAGTCCTCTCTCTCCAGCTCCGTCTCTCTTCCACCCGACTTCCGTCCTCGACTGAAGGGAGGCGGCCCCTTAAATAGGAACCCGGATGGGCTCCAGCTGCTTCCCGGCATTCCTCCGCAGACACGCCCCCGTGGGGCGGAAGTGCCGGCTGCGCACCCGGAAGCCTTCCGGGCGTCCCCTGTCTTCTTCCCCCCAGCACTTCCTGGTGTGGCGGAAGTGCTGGGCTCCAGGTCTCTACAGGCACCGGGGCGCCGCCTGGCGGTGGCCACGGGTCCCTACAGGGCTGGGCTTCCAAGCCCTTTACCCGTGGCTCCCTACGTAACCAGGGCGGTCACCCCCTCGCGGTCTGGAGGAGGTACAAGCCCTCCTCCGGTCCTCCTGGGCGTCGATGCCACAACATCTATACATTCATTACCTGTGATGTTGTGATTAAGGCTTTGAACCTCAAACCCTGAGGTTGTGAGTTCAAATCCCACTACTGACACCAGCGTGTGACCCTGAGCAAGTCACTTGACCTGCCTGGGCTCCAACTGGAAAACCAAAAGAAATGGAACCAATTGTATCATAAATGTTGTAAGTCATCTCTCTGCATATACAATCCAACATCTGTCTGTCCGCTTTTCACGAGAAAACTACTTCACAGATTTAGATCTGTTTTTTTTTTCTATAATTTGCTTGAAAATTCTGGTTGATTTTGCAACTTCTCTCATCGCACTAAGTATCATAGTTCACTTGATGTACTGGTTTATTCGCACTAAGCCAAGAGAGACAGGCAATGGGGCCTCAAGAGTGGGTAGCCGGGCAGGACCCTCCTCACTCACTCGCCAGCCTCCGCTCAAGTCGCTCAGACTCTCGCCACACATTGAAGTGTACCTTGTATCCGTTTAGCTAGCGATACCTGTTTGTTCAGCAGACATTATCATCTAGAGATTGTTAAGGAATAACGTTTGTTGTTTTTGAGAGAGAGATCAGAGCTGCGTGTGTTTTAGAGGGTAGCTGCTCATTGACAGAGATATCACGGCCGTCAGAGCTAAACACGATCACATATTGTGCCAACGTTCGACTTTGGAACGTACCAACCTTCTGCTTGGCCAGAGATACCTTGCCACCTTTTTACATTTTTGGCAAAGAGATCACAGCAACATTCTCACATCTGATAGCAAAACCAAAAATACTGTACATCAAGTGGCCCTCGGATACGAAAGCCATCAATATAAATTCTTCTCTTCTCAACTGTCAGTACACATTATTACATTTTTTTTTATTGATTTGTAAAGTTTGTCCTGTTTCACTACTACACGGGTGGAGCCACAGGGGACAGCTAGTCTTGAATAAAGGGGTAAGCCAAATAAGCAAATGCTGTAGTAATATTTAGTCCATCCCATCAGCAATCATTAAACTGGATCCAATTCTACAAGAAGGAATATTAAGAGTCGGAGGAAGACTCAGCAAATCAGCTATGCCAAGGGAAGCCAAGCACCCAGCAATAGTTCATAAAAACTCGCATATCGCTGCACTTTTAATCAGACACCTTCACCAAGAAAATACCAACTCAATTCTATTCACGGGGGTTATAGGAACCTCCCATATTTTATGCATTATCATTTAATAAATATTCATATATTTTATAGAACTAGGAAAATGGCTCTTACATATCCGGCCCCTAATTGTTTATGCTAGGGCAGAAATCAATTACTTAACTTTACTTAATAAGAGCCTTCATTACTTTACCAAACTTAAAACAAACTTTAAGAAGCTTAACTTAGTTTCTACTATAAAAACATAAAGTTAAAAAACCTGCCTGAAGTCTTGAAACCTGCTTAAGATCTGAACCTGTCAAGGACTGAAAGTTTAAAATTGCCTTGGATTACAAAAGAAAGCAAGCCTGCATTTTCAGCGCCATGGCATCTGAGTCCGGGAGCCAGAGAACATTTCGAACCCCCATTGAAAGTAACAGTGGTGTGAGTGGAAGTCACGACGATCATGAAGTTTCAATGGAGGATCATCTTCATGACGACATAAAGCCGTCCAATTCATTAACATCTAAACTTCAATCCGAAATGGACTGCAAATACAAACAATTATCTAGTGTGATGAAGACCGTGAAAGATTTACAAAAAAATGAATTTAACTGTGAAGCTATAAAATCGATCATCGAGAACTCGTTCTTTAACCAGAGAATGGAATATAAAAGGTTAAGTGACAAACTCTTATCCCTCGAGAGCAATGAAGATATACGGAAAATGCTACAAAAGGACTTTGATGCTAAAATGGAAACTTTTCGCACATTTTTGGAAAAAATGGATGGACGATTTACAGCTACTTGTGGATTTTAATGTAGTCAGGTGCTTTAAACCGCCTGGATTTGGTCAAATAACGACCGCACAAATGCATCATTTTGGAGATGCTTCAGAAAACGGGTATGGCACTGTTTCCTACCTCCTATTGACTAACAAAGAAAATGAGAGACATTGTTCATTTTTAATGGGGAAATCCAGAGTTGCACCACTTATTAGGCACGAGGCAGAAACTAACAGAAGGCAAATTGTCACTCCATTAATCCTCAGACATACCTGCAAGCACCCAACCTGCATATTTAATGGTGTGGCGGACGACTGAGGATCCTGCCCAGCCAGGACACCTTAAAAAGGACCGGGAGAGGGACAATACCTCCCCTGGACCACGAGAGGGCAGCCGCCCTCTGTCTGCATTGGGGCCCAGAAGCTCAACCCTGTTGGGGTCCGTGGCCACCACTAGGGGGCGCTCAGAGGATTATAGAGCCTTGAGTTGCAACACTTCTACCACACTGGAAGCTGCCAGAAGAGATTGGGCGTTCATGCGGCACGTCTGCCACACCAGGAAGTGCCACCGGAAGATCATTACGAAGCACCAGGAGCACATCCGGGGTGTTATAAAAGGATGAGCCGGAGTCGGGAGCTTGTGACTGGAGGAGTGGAGGCGGCAGAAGGTAAAGAAGAGAAGTAAAAAGGGACAGAGTATTGTGCTGATTTATGCATGGTGTGCTATAAATAAGGAGGAATATAATAAACGTGTGTGTGTTTTGGACGTCGTGTGTCCTTGGTGTCTGTCTGTAGCCAGGCTGGTCTTTTACAATGGATATGGGAAGAAACCAGAAGACCGGGACAGTTTTCAGAGGGTGAACATGAAAACTCCACACAAACCATAACCGAGTATTGTAGAGCGGGAAGAGCCAGCAGCACAAATCAGTGGCCAGACCTTCATATACAGGGGTGGGCAAAAGCAGGTTTACCGTTGCAGGTTATGATTGCTACACTTTAACAATAAGAAGAAGAAGACGACATTCATCCATTATCCAACCCACTATATCCTAACACAGGGTCACGGGGGTCTTCTGGAGCCAATCCCAGCCAACACAGGGCGCAAGACAGGAACAAATCCCAGGCAGGGTGCCAGTCCACTGCAGGGCACACACACCAAGCACAATATTGGACCACCAACGCACCTAACCTGCATGTCTTTGGACTGTGAGAGGAAACCCACGCAGACACGGGGAGAACATGCAAACTCCATGCAGGACCCGGGAAGTGAACCCGAGCCTCCTAACTACGAGGCAGCAGCCCTACCTACTGTGCCACCGTGCCACCCACACACAAAATTAGATTGTTAATTATGATTTCTTTCATGTTGGGTTTCAAACAGTTATGTTTTTTCATCCATCCATTATCCAACCCGCTATATCCTAACACAGAGTCACGGGGGTATGCTGGAGCCAATCCCAGCCAACACAGGGCGCAAGTCAGGAAACAAACCCCGGGCAGGGCGCACACACCCACACACACCAAGCACACTCTAGGGACAATTTAGAATCGGCAATTCACCTAACCTGCATGTCTTTGGACTGTGGGAGGACACCCACGCAGACACGTGAAGAACATGCAAACTCCACGCAGGAAGGACCAAGGAAGCAAACCCAGGTCTCCTAACTGTGTGGCAGTAGTGCTACCCACTGCGCCACCGTGCCGCCCCAAAGAAGAAGACAAATAAATAATAAATAATAAGACAAGAATAAACTCTGTGTTTTGCGTACTCACAGCTGTAACCCTACGTTTGCCCAGCCCTGCATATACCATGTACTGTAATTTGAAATGATAATTCAATTAACTGTCTAATCTACATTTCTCACTGGTCAATAGTCTTTCAGCATTTTATACAGAAGGCCGTTTCTGTCTGGACAAAGAGCACTTTGGTTTGTTCGTGTTTACTTACTGTCTGCTATTTCCGTGTACGAAAGAGTTTTTTGCAACCCAATAACGTCCTATAGCTGCACTTTTATTTTTGCCATTTTCCTCACTGACTTCGACTGAGGTGACTTACCGTGATTTTCATGTTGCAGACGTCTTTGGGATTTCCACCAGCTCTCCTCACTCTCTCCGCTTGTTTCCACAAAGATTTCTTCTTCTCTCGTCCTGCTTTGCTTTCTCTCTTCCCCTCTCAGCTCCTTTAAATAAACAGGGTGGTGGGCTGGGGGGGTGGTGTACTCGTGTAGGTGGACCCACAACAAAGTTTATTGGTTTCCATATTGTACACAGAGAACAGTAAATACGAATCAGGAGAGGGAGACAAAGTTTACACTCTCAGGTAAAGTTCCACAAGATGCAAAGGTCCAATTTGAAAATAAAGATGGCTATGCTTTGGTGCACAGTTCCTAAAACTTTACCTTCGATGTAAGTGGAAGAATAGTATAGATTGACTTTACGCATTATAAATACATATTGTAGATGCCACATGGGCAAGTCAGGCAGAAGTGGGGATGGTTCCTTACCCAGATGGGAGGCTCCTAACAGGCAGATAGGAGGAGAAGGGGATCAGGAAGGACCAGAATGGATGGATTGACGGCCCACTGGAAAAGAAACACATAGTTGGGGGCTTTTTATTCCCCCACCACGCTAGATATCAGGCGCAGCAGGAAGACAAGCTCCCTGCTCTAATAGACTTTCACGTGACCCATAAGTGCTTCCATCGGGCAGTGGTCCTGGCACGGGAAGTACTCCTGGGTCTTTAATAAAAGCGACTGCACTCCTTTATTCAGGCGCGTCAGAGCTGGGAGGATGGAAGACGACACTCAACCGGAGGAGGGCAGTGGGGTACCATCCATCCATCCATTCTATAACCCGCTATATCCTAACTACAGGGTCACAAGGAGCCAATCCCAGGGTGCAAAGCAGGAAACAAACCCCAGGCAGGGTGCCAGCCCACCACAGGGCACACACCAAGCACAATTTAGAATCGCCAATTCACCTAAGCTGCATGTCTTTGGACGGAAACCCACGCATACACGGGGAGAACATGCAAACTCCACGCAGGGAGGACCCGGGAAGTGAACACCCAGGTCTCCTATCTGCGAGGCAGCAGCGCTAACCACTGCGCCACCGTGCCGCCCACAGTGTGATACACTCAAAAAAAAAAAGTTCATTCTGGAACCTTCATGCGGATGGTTATTAGGATAACCATTTTAACAGCTTAATTTTTAAGAATATTCATTTAAATCGAGGACTCTTTGCCTGTCTGGGGGGATGCATCCCCTAAATTCACGATGATTTTCTATGTGTACTCTCACGGTTTCTTCGTGTATCCTAAAGAGGTGCCAGGATTGTATGGCGGCTTTAAATTTACGTGCCAGTGTACCCTAGTGAACTGGACACTGCCCGGCGTTACTTCCTGCCGTGCCCTCATAAATGATGTTCTACATCCTCATGACCTTGTATTGGCACAGAAAGGCATGTTTGGTTAATTTAAAAGATATTTTCAGTAAACTCTTGAAGGCATTAAGTCTTAAAACCCTCTGAAGCCTGTTACAGTAGATGGATGAATGGAGCGAGGAACAGCCATGAGGTAATCTAGGCGCAAGAGAAATGACACATTCATTTATTTTCGACTCCAAACCATCAGTAATATTTCTGTCCAGCTTAACTGACAGATATTATATGCGCCCACTTTTATTTCTACTTTCCTCAATAATCAAATTTGGTGTGCAAACAGCAGACGTCTCATCACAAGAGTAACGTGGAGAGAGGAATTGTGATTTGTAGGAAGAGAGAGGAAGATCACTTGTGCTTTTGCTACTTGCGGAGGATTTGGTGAAGTCCCGCCGATATAAAAGGGAAACATCCCACGAAGGACCCAAGAGTCTGACTGTCAGGGACGACACCACACCAGCCCTACCTAAATGTGGCGGGACGCCGGGGGAGAGGACATATCCAGGGCAATAACCCCGAACACGAGAGGGCACGGGTTTGGAGCTTAGGAGCTCAATCCTGCTGTGGCCCGTGGCCACCACCAGAGGGTGCCTGGACAGTTCCGGAGTCCTGGACTTACCCAGGTAAGTCAGAGCTGGGAGGAAGGAGGGCAACACTCAACTGGAGGAGGGCAGTGCGATGTTGAGAGTATTGTGGAGAGAGGAACTGTGATTTGTAGAAAGACAGACAGAGATCACTTGTGCTTTTGTGGAGGATTTGGTGAATAAACCATCCTTTATTTGAACCTGGGACTCTGTGTGTGTTCGTTTTGGGGGTTTGGGGCTCCCCGACGTCCTGTTTTGTTTTATCACAATATGTAGAGCTAATAGCACTTTAGTTTGTTAGAAGCCTACATTTTAAACATTTTGGAATACTCTATTATTTACTTCCGTAATGTGATTGGCAGAGTGGTGGCTCTGAGGCTAGGGATCTGCACTGGCAGTCAGAAGGTTGCTGGTTCGAATCCCGTAAAATGCCAAAAGGGACTCTGCTCTGCTGGGCCCTTGAGCAAGGACCTTAACCTGCAATTGCTGAGTACTTTGAGTAGTGAGAAATGCGCTATATAAATACAAAGAATTAATTAATTTCTGTAATGTGATTAGATTCATCCATCCATCCATCCATTATCCAACCCACTATATCCTAACACAGGGGTCTGCTGGAGCCAATCCCAGCCAACACAGGGCGCAAGGCATGAAACGAACCCTAGGCAGGGCACCAGCCCACCGCAGGGTGCACACACACACACACACGGGGGACAATTTAGAATCGTCAATGCACCTAACCTGCATGTCTTTGGACTGTGGGAGGAAACCCACACAGACACGGGGAGAACATGCAAACTCCACGCAGGGAGGACCCGTGAAGTGAAATTGGGTCTCCTAACTATGAGGCAGCAGCGCTACCCACTGTGCCACCATGCCACCCTAATACATTTATTTTGTTCTCAAAATCATTTATTTATTTTTATTTAATACTTAGTACTTAATAGTACTTAATACTTTAGTAATCAAAAACTATATACATAGGGGCACAACTTTATCCTCCTGCCTCAGGTGAAAACACCTCCAGGCCCGGCTCTGCCCCGTAGATACCACGTGCACACGGTGAGCGACCTAAAAGACATTGACACTTGTTGGCATTCAGTGATATTCTGCTAGTCAGTAAGTGACAGTGTTGGGTCAGAGTCGCACATTTAATAATTATCACAGCAGAGGATGTGAGACTCTGCTGTTGGTAGAAGAATTGTGGATTCTGATGCCGACTTTAAGGTGGAGTGTCAGACCCGGTGACCTAATAGGCATCTTCTGTGAAGAGTTTTGCACGTTCTCTCCGAGTTTGTATCCGTCTTCTCCAGAGATTCACAAAGTCCACACACATGGTTAGGAAGATGCGCCGACAGCACGCTGCCACACCCACCACACGACAGGCCACCCGGGTTGGCACCCGAGATAAAATTAAGGCGTACTGAGTAAAAAACATTTATTTAGTTAGAAAAGTCACTGCTGTTCTCCTTTAGTGTGGGGAGGTGACCTCGCAGCAAAAGAAAGACCCCCATTTCAAAAGTCCCAGCTTGGTGTTGAAAGGATTAGCCTTCCTGTGGAGCCGCCTTAAGACTTCAAAGGTGCATATCATGATATTGTGGGCCTGATGAACACAATGAAAATAATCAAGACAGATGAGATCGTTTGAACTATGAAGTACGGATGTTTTATTATTATTGCTGTTTGTAGCTGTAGACTATTAAGGATCAAGAAACTGCCATCTTGTCATAGATACAGCAAGTATAATTTAACTGATTGTATTTTGCATTGTTAAGAATGCATTTCATTACTCGCTAGACACAGCGGTCATTAATGAGCGCCCCCATCAACTCCTGTCTTCGTATTTGTTCTTTGTCGTTCTATGCAGAAGGGTGATGATTTTCCAGTTTGCTCTTTAAAGATGACAAGTAAAGCCGCCTTCTCGGTAAATCCAGCTCATGCTATTCCATATCAAAGGCTGATCATCTTTTAAGCTGGGAAACCTCTTGTAGGTAGGCGGCAAACAACTTTGTGCCCTCAATGTAGTTGTATCTGGAAGAGAGAAATACAAACGGGATATTTATGAAGAACCATCTAATTTCTGTTGCTCACATATCCACAAAAACCCAAGTCTCAATCTGAACCACTGAAGGAAGAATCAGAATCAGAATCAGCTTTATTGGCCAAGTATATATACACATACAAGGAATTGGACTCCGGTCTTACCTTGCTCACTGTGCATGTGTATGCATGTATACAACTGTCACTAAGTAACATTTCTACATATACAAGAAAGAAATATATATTTGTATATACACATCTGCAAAAGACTATGGAATATAGAATAATGAAATAAGATAAGCAGTTACATTATATACACATGGGGACCAGTTCAGTACAATGGATGATAGTTATTGACTGGTTTATTGCAAAAGTATTATCTCATTTTCAACCACACCTGCGGTCCTCTCACCTCTCATTTGTGTGACTGCTTTTGACAGATACACTTCCTGCTCTCATAGCTCATATAAATGTTAACATTTTCCTCACTTTAAGTTCCCAATTAAAGAAGACATATTATGTCAGTCATTGTCCAACCCGTTATATCCTAACTACAGGGTCACAGGGGTCTGCTGGAGCCAATCCCAGCCAACACAGGGCAAAAGGCAGGAACAAACCCCAGACACGGCACCAGTCCACCACAGGATGCATACACACACTAAGGACAATTTAGAATAGCCAATTCACCTAACCTGCATGTCTTTGGACTGTGGGAGGAAACCCCACGCAGACACGGGGAGAACCTGGGAAGTGAACCCGGGTCTCCTAACTGTGAGGCAGCAGCCCTACCACTGCGCCACTCAGACATATTATGTCCAAATCTTATTGAAAAATTTCATCACGAAGGGTTATCAACCAAAGAAATGAGTAAACGGGCAATCCTAACACAGAGAAACGAGGAAGTCAAATGAATTAACGGCAAAAATTTGTCGCTTGGTTACATAGCAAATTGGTTAAATGCGTATCAATAGACTCTGCTGAAGCAGTTGGTGGTGATGGTGCAGAAGATGACAACATCAACTTACAATATCCTGAAGAATATCTACAACCTTTAACACCGTCTGGTCTTCCACCGCACAAATTACTGTAGAAAGAAGGATGTATCCAAGAAAGGTAATGTATTTCATCTTCCGCAGATAACATTACACAACAAAGGAGATCTTGATATGCAATTTGTATTAAAACGTTTACGGTTTCCCATTAGAATAGCTTTTGCAAAGACAATTAACAAATCACAGAGACAAACATTCGAAGAAGTTGTTTTATTTAATAGAGAGAAAGAAACGAAATTCAATCACAGACAGTTATACGTTGCGTTGTCACGATGAAAGTCCAAACACAGATTCAAAATTCAATGCGATATTGATGAAAAGTTATTTAAAAAAATTGGTTTTACTGAAATTTTACAGTAAAAGTTTAAGTTTAAAAAGTATTTGTGTGTTAATTTCAAAGCCAAACAGAACAAAATCGTAATACACAACAAATAACTCTTAACGCAACATGAAATATAATTTACTTTCAAATGATTATGTTTTACTATTTTTTACTATGGTTAATTACTTGCTGTAATGTACAATAGTTAGTTCTACTATGCATATGTAATAATTCCCTTGAAAATACCAATCCGTTTACATTTTACATCCACATCTCCAGAACCGCAAGTAGGCTATCATGTAGCGCAAGCCCAGGGGTTGGCGAGCGCAGCGAGCAGGGAACAAAGCCTCCTAGTAATAAGAAGAAGAATGCATTTTCATCCCTTCCTTTCAAAGATTCAAGAGGACACTGGGAGAAAGATCTCTCAATCAATATATCAGAAAAGGAGTGGAAAGTAGCAATGCAGAGAATCCATTCGAGCTCCATATGTGCAAAGCATACAATTATTCAACTCAAAATTATATATCGAGCACATCTGTCTCGTCTAAAACTCTCCAAAATGTTTCCTGGGCAGGATCCAACCTGCGAACGCTGCAATCAAGTCCCAGCCTCACTGGTCACATGTTCTGGGCCTGCACCAAATTAACATCATTCTGGACCAAAATTTTTAATTACCTTTCAGACAGCCTTGGTGTCACAATCCCTCCTAACCCATTAACAGCTGTGTTTGAGGTTCTTCCAGATGGGTTTAAAGTGGAGAAAGACAAATTGTGATTGCATTCACTACACTTCTGGCACGCAGATTTATTCTGATAAACTGGAAGAACCCAAACTCTCCTCTTTTAAGTCAGTGGGAAAACGATGTTTTATACTATTTGAAATTGGAAAAAATCAAATACAGTAATCCCTCGCTATATCGCGCTTCGACTTTCGCGGCTTCACTCTATCACAGATTTTATATGAAACTAAATATATAACGCAGATTTTTCGCTGCTTCGCGGGTTCTGCGGACAATGTGTCTTTTTACTTCCTGTACATGCTTCCTCAGTTGGTTTGCCCAGTTGATTTCATACAAGGGACGCTATTGGCGGATGGCTGAGAAGCTAACCAATCAGAGCACGCAGTTAAGTTCTCCTGACTGAGAAGCTAACCAATCAGAGCACGCAGTTGAGTTCCTGCGTGCTGAATGCAGTGTTAACCAGGAAGTCTCGTCTCGCTCATTCAGCATCAACGTGTTTCGCTGTGTAAAGAGTTGTGCTCTTTTGTGTTTATCTTTGTGCATAGTCAAGCCCTTCATTATGGCTCCAAAACAATCTGCTACTGCTTCAGGGGCCGTGCCCAAGCGCAAGAAGAAGAAGATGTTAACGATTGCCGAAAAGGTAAACGTTTTGGATTTGTTGAAGGCTACGATTCTTTTTATTTAAAAAGTAGGAAAGGAATATAAGATCTACGGCCGCAGTGTCATTTTAACCAGGGTGCAAAACGAGTTGTAAGTGGATGTAATAAGGCAGTAGTCTGGATGGAATCTGCTTTAGGGATTTGGATTGAAGACTGCCAGAAGAAGAACAACGGCAGTGCTACACAATCGCCTGAAGTGGCTCCTTTACAAGGGCTGTAACGCTCTCCTTTGTTGTGCAGTAAAATTAAACTCATTGTTATCGGACAAGTCATCGTGTCATTGTTGGTGAGTAACCATAATTTAATTTTCTTCTTACAGTGCTTAGTACATGTACGTACGTTTAGTGTCACTGTACACACATTTACTGTATACTATTTTTCTTGCATTGTACGTATTTATTGCTGGTGGCCTGTCTATCGTAATGGCTGTAACATATGTGATATCGGAGACACTCAATATCTTTAAAATAATATTTAGGTTTTACTGTATATAAAAAGTGTGTTTATATACATAATTTCAATGAATCTTACCTAATATCTAAGAGAATACAAAGGGATTATGCTGTATAACTCTGCGGGGAATATTTATAAACAGTGTGGGAGAGTTTATAAGGGCTTAAAATATATAAAAATAACCATACAAACATATGGTTTCTACTTCGCGGATTTTCACCTATTGCGGGGGGGGTCTGGAACGCAACCCCCGCGATCGAGGAGGGATTACTGTACTCAGTTAGAGGATCCGTACAGACTTTTTTCAAAACATGGCAGGATCTAATCAGTAATATTTTAAAATAAGCTCATAAAGCACAGAGAATTTATTAATTTAGGTATGGTTACAAGCCTTAAATTTCACACCGTTTGCCTTGCTCTCTCTCTCAGGGGTGGGGATCGATTTGTCTTTAACTCAATTTTTCTTTTTGTAAAAACTTGACTGATTTGTATGGATTGCAATAAAATTAATAAAAATATAATAAAAAAAAGAAAAGAATGCATTTTATTTATATAGCGCCTTTTCCATGCTCAAGGCACTTCACAGAGTCACAGAAAGAACAGCAGGGTATACTGTATGTGACATTGGATACCAGCAGAAAGGAGGCATCATGGAGCAAGACATACAGGACGTCCATCACAAGATGAATACGAAATGAAGATATTGTGATGCTGTGTTGCAGGCTCTGTCATGTAGTGCACAAGGCTAAATTGAACAATATTATAGTAAAATTACATGAGTTTGGGATGTTGTCAGCATACAACTGGATGACTTTGACATGTGGATTATGCACAACAAGTAATGAGATTTCTTTTCATGTCCGGCTACAATATTATGTGCAGTTGTCCAGTATTGGTCACCATAGATACCATCCATCCATTATCCAACCCGCTATATCCTAACTACAGGGTCACGGGGGTCTGCCGGAGCCAATCCCAGCCAACACAGGGCACAAGGCAGGAAACAAACCCCGGGCAGGGCGCCAGCCCACCACAGGGCACACACTAGGGACAATTTAGAATCGCCAATGCATCTAACCTGCATGTCTTTGGGAGGAAACCCACACAGACACAGGGAGAACATGCAAACTCCATGCAGGGAGGACCCAGGAAGTGAACCCGGGTCTCCTTACTGCGAGGCAGCAGCGCTACCACTGCGCCACCGTGCTGCCCCATAGATACCTGTTCTATAAAAAACTTTGTTATCTCCATTTTAATAATAATAATAATAAGTCACATTTCTAGAGCGCCTTTCATAAACCCAAGGTCATTTAACATATAGATGGAGAGAAAGAAAAAAAAGATCACACAGAAGACAAAAGTTCATCAAAGAGAAAAGTTTTCAGTTGAGATTTAAAGGTGAAGGAAGAGGAGCAAACTCAGAGGGACTGAGGAAGAGAGTCCTGGAGTTGAGGGGCCATAACACTGAAGGACCTGCCAGCCCAGGGTGGAGAGTTTGGTGTGTGGGACAGTAAGGAGATGACTGCTCGAAGACCTGAGAGGGCGACATGGAGTGTAAGGAGCTCGGAGTTGAGTGAGGTAGAGGGGGGTAAAGGTTATGTAGGGCTTTGAAGGGGAGAAGCAGAATCTTGAATTTAATCTTTGATGGAACCGGTAGCCAGTGAAGCTGGGAGAGAACAGGGGAGATGTGAGCAGAATGCTTTCTGGTGAATGTACTGTAGCTTCTGTATAGATTTTGTAGGGAGGCAGAAGAAGAGGGAATTACAGTAATCAATATGAGACATTATAAAACAATGAACCACAGTTTGAGCATCAGACAAGGACTGAAATGGACGGAGGCAGGCAATGTGATGAAGATCTTCTTCTTCTTTCGGCTGCTCCTGCTAGGGGTTGCCCCAGCAGATCATCTTCTTCCATATCTTTCGGTCCTCTTCATCTTGCTCTGTTACACCCATCACCTTCATGTCCTTTCTCACCACATCCATAAACTTCCTCTTAGACCTTCCTCTTCTCCTCTTTCCTGACAGCTCTATCCTTAGCACCCTTCTCCCAATATACCCTTAATCTCTCCTCTGCACATGTCCAAACCAAAGGCAATGTGACGGAGATGACAGAATGAAATTTTGGAAAGAGACCTAATGTGTAGCTCAAAGTTAAGTGATGAATCAAACAAAACGCCAAGGTTTCTGACAACAGGAGCAGGTTTGACAAAAGTACCATCAACAGAAACAGAGAAAGGTGGGAGTTTGGACCTACCAGTAGCACTTCAGTTTTATTGCCATTAAGTTTGAGAAAGTTATATTCCATCCATAGCTTAAGATCAGTGATGCAGTGATTTTGCAAGGAAACATGAGATTAAGTTTTCCTCGGCCATCACTACAAACTACTTGATGTAGTTAACATATAAATAAAAATGTATAATTTATCATTTTTGGGTGGAGTGTTCTTTTTATGCAGGTCCGTGTGGTATACTGGTTAAGGCTTTGGACTTCAAACCCTGAGCTTGTGGACTCAAATCCCAATCCCGACACCATTTGACCTGCCTTGGCTCCAATTGGAAAAACAAAAGAAATGTAACCCATCTTTATATATAATACACTACCGTGGCTGTTCGTTTGTCTGTCCACGATTTTAAATCACCTGTAGCTCGCAAACCGTTTGAACTATCGACCTGAAATTTGGTACACATATACTACGTGACGTCTAATATCCACTTCGGGGTGATGATTGACCGCCAAGGTTATTTCTATTTTTATTTTGTTGTAGAATCAACTCTCGGCAGCCGCCAGCAGGGCGGCCGTGCAGCACATGTGTATGGGCACCGTTCTCATCCCTACCACCTTCCCTGTCACTTCCCCTACCTCTTCATATCTTAAATCATTCTTAAGGCAGATTGAAGACTTGAGTGCCAGCTTAAATGAAAAATTAAAGAAAAGTAATTGCAACACGTCCATCCATCCATCCATTTTCCAACCCGCTGAATCCGAACACAGGGTCACGGGGGTCTGCTGGAGCCAATCCCAGCCAACACAGGGCACAAGGCAGGAAACAATCCCGGGCAGGGTGCCAACCCACCGCAGAATTGCAACACATACACCGACTTAATCAGTTTTAGCGTGAAAAGATGTCAACGAAAGAAGAGAAGCAGCGGGCCACTAGGGTGGAGAAAAGAAGAGCTGTTCAGGAAGCAGCAAGCGTATCAACCTCTGAGCAAACGAATGATAAACGTACAGAGAAAGAGGATGAAAACTAGGAAATCACAAGTCAAGTGTAATCACTGCACGTTATCATTATAGCAGTGCGCCGTTACTGGTTGTAAAATAAATGTTGTAAGTCGCATTGGATTAAGGGGTCAGCCAAATAAAGAATTGCATACAGTACACTGTAATCACAGTATCAGTGCATCATCGTCAAGTTTTATTGGTTCAATCCAACTATTTGAAAGTAAAATGTATTTAAAATAAAATACTTGCTCACAGTTTTAGGTGTCACTTTTAACTATCAGTTATTGGGATAATTCAATATTCATATTTTTTATTTTTGCATTCACACCTTCACATTTTAGGTTGACTTCACGTTATTTCAGTTTTACACCTTCTATTTAATTTGGTTTCACGCTGTTTTAAATTAATTTCTTAAGCTTACTTTTAATTGAATTTCACATCATTGACTGTTTTAATTAATTCCACATCCTCACTTTTCAGTTTTCTCTTATTACTTGTTTATGTATTTTTTTTTTCTAAATATAATGCTCTGATTCTTTCATGAATTTAACTTGCTCACTTTTTAAAGCGGTTGCCACGAGGTGCCACGTTATTGATCCAGTATTCCGTGTCTGGTCGCTGTCTGTGTAAGTTTTCTCCGTGTACTTCATTTTTTTTTTTGTTTTCACGTACCAAAGACGTTCCTGTTAGATGACTTTGCAATTCTAAATTGGCCCAGTGTGTGTGAATGTGTGCGTGGGGGGAGCACGGCAGTAAACAGGCACCTTCTGCAATGGTGGCCCCCGTCTTGCACCCGATCCTGCTGAGATAGGCGCTGCCACTCGTGATTTTTTTTTTTATGGCCCATTGTTTGTTACCTTTTTTTCTTGCTAATTTCTCTCCTTCCCTTCGGTGTACAAAACGTGTGTACTTGCACACTGATTTTAATCACATTGCAATGTATCAATTAATGAATGTCTAATAATAAGCAACAGTAAATATAGTTTTCTTTATTAAAGATTTCACATCATGGGAATATTGTATCATGAAGCCTGAATCGCAATGTGAATCAAATTGTGGGGTAAGTGTATCGTCACATGTCTAAAAGTCACAGTTTTAACTTTTGATCACATTCAGAGTGGCGTCTGTCTCGTTTCTGTGCATGTTGGCGTAAAACATACAGTCACACACAGCCCATCGACAGATCTCTCTTTTATGATTTAGAATATACTCCAATGTCATGCCTTGTTTAAAAGCTCCTTGTCTTTAAAATACTGCTTATGGTTTACAAAGCCTTAAATAATCTCGCTCCATCCTATATTTCAGAATGCCTTTCACCTCACACTTAGATCTTCAAATGAGGGTCTGCTTAGAATTCCAAGAGCTAAACTTTAAAGAAGTGATGAGGCAGCCTGCTGCTGTCATGCAGCTAAAATCTGGAATAGCCTGTGTGATATATGGCCGGCAGTCCATCCCGGCCAATACACCCAAGCTGCCAGATAGAGCCCTCCCTGCGACGTGGAGATGCCCCGAATTCCAGCAGGGCATCATGGTATGTGGAGTTTTATTACACAGCCCTGCTGGATAACGTCGGGGCCACCAGGGGACGCTGCAAGGAGGCCCAGAGACTTATATTTTAAATACAACCCGGAAGTGCGTCACAGTCATGGGGACAGAAGAAACGACATACTTCCGGGTTGAAGAAAAGGAGTTTTCACCTGAACCAGAAGTGCTGGATAATCAAATGGATTGAGGGATCAGAAGCACTTCCAAGGTCAAGGACTATAAAGGACTGTGGGAGATCTCAGACGGGCGAGCTGAGTTGGGAGGAAGGGAACAACGCGTCTGGGAGTGGAGGATTGTTACTGGATTATTGATTATTGTGATTTATGAGTATTGTGGAGTGGAGGGTGCTTTGTGCACTTATTTATAATAAAAAGTCAATATTTGGGACTTTTATCTGGTGCCTGGCATCTGATCTGAGGGTTCAAGGGGACGACAGCACCCCCTATCAGTCACACCTGCCAATAGGAATTCGCCAGGCTAATACGGCGGAGCACTTTAAAAAACTGATAAAAACCTGTTATATTAACATGGCTTTCTCGTAGCTTCATTTTAGTTTAATCTTGATATTCTGTATATGCACTGAATTATCATTTTTATCAAGGCTCCACAATCCGTACTAACCCCTACTTTCTCTTCTGTTCTTTTTCCGATTTTCTACAGTGCCAATCTGTGCCAGCACCACCTGATCAGGGCACCATGCAGTCCCTACATTAATGGATTGAAGGTCAGAGGTCCACATGACCATCCTCATCTAATTCTTACACGTGAAGCCTGAAAACCGTGAGGACTGATTGAGATCATTGATGTTTGGTAGAATGCTCAGTGGGGGCTGGCTGGGTGGTCTTATGGCTTTGGAACCCCTGCAGATTTTTTTTTTTTCTCCAGCCCTCTGGAGTTTTTTTGTGTTTTTCTCTGTACTTCCTGGCCATCGGAGCTTACTTTATTCTTTGTTACTAGTATTGCCTAATTTTATTTTTATATCTTTTCTTTTTTCTTTCTTCATCCTGTAAAGCAAGTTGCGCTCCATCATTTGTATGAAAACGTGCTATAGAAATAAATGTTACTGTTGCTGTTGAAATCTTACCGGTTCATCTTTTCATTTTGTGAGTGAAGGCCATCGTCATATCCTCCAATTGGGAGCATTATGATTTTCTTGCCTGTGACATCCTGGAGGGTCCTTGCCACTGGGATAGAACCACCTTCACGGATTCGGTCAGGTTTTAAGCCAAACACTAGAAACAAAAGCAAAGAGAAGAAAGATGTTGTGATATTTCAGGTTTATCACACCCTTTCATTGTTCTAATTCAATTTTTCACACTTTTACACCGTTTATCAATTATGAGGTTTCACAGTAGTATAAGTCGCAACCGACAGAATGCAGTAAATGAGATTTTTAGTCTGTCAAGAGGCCCGGTGTTTAATATTGAATTTACCAGAGGGACCAGATACAAGGGTATTGTTGGTGACATATTTGCAAGTGACTACTATTGCAGCTCTGAGTACCTGGTGAGGAATGTGGCTCTCCTCTGTGAAGTCAGCTGCAGGTGAGGAGTTGGCCGTGGTAAGGGCAAGTGAATGGATGTAGCAGTTGAGGGGACGCTGAGATTCACAGCGTCCAAAGACAGGGATTTGTTTACTTTATTGTGAGGACTCCAGGAACATACCCAGCCTTGACCTGACATACACACACACTCACACACAGAGACACTGTTAGTGGCACAAAGAATAGATAATTAAAAATGAAATATATTAATCAAATAACGAAAAAAGAACACACAAGATAACCAAAGCCACATACATGTAGGCTGTCCCCAGCTCCCCGACAGTGATAATAAACCACAACACTAACAGCAAACATTAAACACTAACAACAAAGTCCAAAACAGTTCAGCACAGCAGGGGCAGTTGATGATGGATATGTGATTGAAACACCCTGTGAACAACTTTCTGAAAGCAATGTCAAGTTTTGTCCTACCAATTTCCTGATACGGTGTGGGTTTTGAGGTGATTGGGAGCGCTACAACCTGTAATCACTAAAAACCTTACCCCTCTGAATGGCTCTTTCTGCGGCCACGTAGATTGGATCCTTGACATCAGCAAGCCACGGCTTGGCTCCAATCACCATGCTGATTTTGAGTGTGTTTGGGCTGTTCCGCAGAGCAAACATGGAATTCAAATAATCAGTCACCTAAAAAGGCAAAAAAGTATATTAACATTTTATATGAGATCTGCCTGATGGATGTACTATTGAAAGTCTGCAAAACTTTAAAATATGGGGAACAGCCTAAAGGATTGTGTGAGTGTAATTTACCACCTAGACATGAGGGGGCACTGTGTAATAACGTTCTCTCTTCTCCTTCCTTCCCCTCCTGCAGAAACGAAGATTGACACCTCTCCCAATGTGACATCACTTTCAGGGTATGACCACCTGCACCAGTCTCTTCCTCTCAGAATCCATCATAAGAGGAAACAACTGAATTTTGGGCAGACTGACTGATTTCAAGGATGTCTCAGTTTGGCGCATTACTACGCATTGCTTTTGTGTAACTTTAATATACAGGGTTTGCCTTCGGGTGCCCCAGACTCTTTATTTTATGGTCTTGTCACCTTTACAGTGGCATAGTCGGCAGGATTTCTGAGGGAAAATTCAAACCATGAGTGAGGCACAATTTATGCAGAGGAAAAACTCCAGGTGGGGCAACAACAGACCCAAATCGCCGAAGCAGAGGTACGTGGGATGTTACTAACACTTAGTAAAGCCGGCCTAAGAATTAATGCAAAAAAATGTTTCTTTGCTTTATCTGAGGTGAAATATTGGGGCTAATTTCTGGGTAGAGGCACTGTACATCCCCAATGTAACAAAGTTAATGCCATACTTAACTGGCCCCATCCGAAAACCAAGAGGCAAATCCAGGCTTTCTTAAGTTTGGCAAGGTATTATCGCTGGTTCATTCTCCAAGAGGGTCACCCCTTTAATGAATTTGACAAGGAAAGGGACTCTTAATTCAGTGGTGTGTGGGATGAAACATGGGATGAAGCAGCACAGTTCCAGGAGGGTATCAGCTACTTCCATCCATAACACCTGGAGAAGGCTCGCCTCTTTCACCCGGGATGCTACAAAAATGGATAATCCCTGGAAGGAGGCATTCATTTGCAACCAGGAGACCAGCAGAGGCCGAGCTCCCACTGGAGTATCTTTAAACAGGCTAAGAAAAGTCTATCTTTTGGGTTTTTGTTTTTTGCTCCAATAATTAAACGGGGTTGCCCAATTGACACCCCAACGTTTCTTCTGGCTTCTTAGTCTTGTCATTCGGACATAATATAGTACATTATTTAGCTCAGGGGTCCTCAGTCACGGTCCTGGAGGGCCGCAGTGGCTTCAGGTTTTTATTGCAACTAGTTTCCCAATTAGAAGACAGTCCATGCTGATAATGAAACTTGGTATTTAACTATTTGGCTTGTTAATGCTTGCATTTATCCAAGAGAAATTTGAATTGCACTGTAGAGTTTCCTTCTGTGAGAACATTATCCATGCGTTTTGTAGACCAGAATAGATTTAAACTTAATGGTCCTTCCAGTTCCCCTCTCATTCATTTCTAAACACTTTTTATCACAGATACTTCATGGTAAGCATGTTAGCTGGAGAGCTGCTGGTTTATTGGTTATCAGCATCTCATTATTAACTAATGTCTGGTTAAGAAAACAGGCAACTATTAAAACTTAAATTCAGCTGCTAAAATGTAAAATAGACAATTAAGGGTAACAGGAATGGTAACAGGCAAGAGAACTAAAATAAAGCCCAAAAAAGTATTGCTTTAGTAGTAAATAAACGGGTTCTAATTAAGAAACTGGTTAAAGTGAAAACCTGCAGCCATAGCAGACCTCCAGGACTGTAATTGAGGACCTCTGATCTACAAAGTAACTCAAATTTGGTTTTGATAAATGAAAGCACCTACAAGACATAGAGTTACACACCAATTATTATTATCAGCATGGACTGCTGTAATTAGGACACTGGCTGGAATGAAAGCCCGCAGCCACTGCGGCCCTCCAGGACTGGGATTGAGGACCACTGATTTAGCTTACGTATGTAACTTTGTGGACCTGGAGAAAGCATATGACAGGGTGCCTCGAGAGGAGCTGTGGTATTGTATGAGGAAGTTGGGAGTGGCAGAGAAGTACGTAAGAGTTGTACAGGATATGTACGAGGGAAGAGTGACCGTGGTGAGGTCTGTGGTAAGAGTGATGGAGGTGGGATTACATCAGGGATCAGCTCTGAGCCCTTTCTTATTTGCAATGGTGATGGACAGGTTGACAGACAAGATTAGACAAGAGTCCCCATGGACAATGATGTTTGCTGATGATATTGTGATCTGTAGCGATAGTAGGGACACAGGTTGAGGAGACCCTGGAGAGGTGGAAATATGCTTTAGAGAGGAGAGGAATGAAGGTCAGTAGGACCACCAAGACAGAATACATGTGTGTAAATGAGAGGGAGGTCAGTGGAAAGGTGAGGATGCAGGGAGTAGAGTTGGTGAAGATGGATGAGTTTAAATACTTGGGATCAACAGTACAGAGTAATGGGGATTGTGTAAGAGAGGTGAAGAAAAGAGTGCGGGCGGGTGGAGTGGGTGGAGAAGAGTGTCAGGAGTAATTTGTGACAGATGGATATCAGCAAGAGTGAAAGGGAAGGTCTACAGGACGGTAGTGAGACCAGCTATGTTATATGGGTTGGAGATGGTGGCACTGACCAGAAAGCAGGAGACAGAGCTGGAGGTGTCAGAGTTAAAGATGCTAAGATTTGCATTGGGTGTGATGAGGATGGACAGGATTAGAAATGAGGACATTAGAGGGTCAGCTCAAGTTGGACGGTTGGGAGACAAAGTCAGAGAGGCGAGATTGCGTTGGTTTAGACGTGTGCAGAGGAGAGATGCTGAGTATATTGGGAGAAGGATGCTAAGGATAGAGCTGCCAGGTAAGAGGAAAAGAGGAAGGCCCAAGAGAAGGTTTATGGATGTGGTGAGAGAGGACATGCTGGTGATGGGTGTAACAGAACAAGATGCAGAGGACAGAAAGACATGGAAGAAGATGATCCACAGTGGTGACTCCTAACGGGAGCAGCTGAAAGGAGAAGAAGAATGTAACATTGTTGCTCTGGCTTATGTTGCACCATGGTCTTGGGGAATACTATTTGGTACACGTATAGATAATATGATAACAAAATCCATTTGACTTTACTTGATTAATTTGCTAAATGTCTTTACCTGTGTCTCCACTATTTTAGGATCCATATTAGGCACCTGACGAATTGAAAATTTTGCAACCACTTTTGCTGGTATAACAGTCTTGGTGCCAGAAGCAGAAAATGCGCCTTCTATTCCATGGATACTTAGGGTGGGGTATCGCCAGCGATGGGAAAGAATATCAACCTGTTCATTAAAAACACACACAATTAGAGAAAGGTTTTCTCCTTAAATCAGAAAGTGACAAATAAAAAATGGGCCCCTCTAAAGAACTGCCAGAAATGCTACTGAAACAGAGGAACTTATGATAGGTTGATAATGCATTTGTGAATGACCCTGCATATTTCCCAGATATACATGTTTCCAGTCCATTCTGTGACAGAAGTTTGACAGATATGAATTCTTTCAACTATCTTCACTTTTTTCTTGTGGTTAGGTTTAGGAAGGAAGAAAATAAAATAGTGGATTGTGATTCTAATGTTCCAAACATTAAATGCTAGTGTTTCGTGACACACAATGCTCCAGCAGTTTTCAATGTCTTGCACATTTTCCTTCTTCTCATTGGTGTTTTTCAATAATTTTATCCTGGATTTCTGCTGAATGTTCATTTGTCTTTAAGACATTGTTGATAATAGGAGCTCCATTAACCAATAGGGGCCTTAACTACCTCGAATGCATAACAAGTCGTCATTTAGCTGGTTTTCCTGCATTTCCCTACTTTAACAAGGGTGTCATCACTTTCCATTTTCTCTGAAATGTTGTGCATGCATGGTGTGAAGAACAGCCCGGACACAGACCGGTAGACATTTTCTAAAGTCACCACACACGTTTTTTACAATTATATACAACTGTGAATATGCATAAACCCAGTGCCGCAGCACCAATCACCCCAACGTCCAGGCCTCTTTTCACAATGCCTTTCTTCTCTTCTGGTCTGCCTCCACTCCTCTCCCCCGAGTTCCGTCCTCTTCCACCCGACTCCAGCCCACGATGGGGCAACCGCCCTGGTGGCTTTGGAGACCACAGCTACAGAGCTTTGAAGCTCAGCTCTGTAGGGGCCCGTGATCACCGCTAGGGGCGCCCCGATGCCTATGGAGCCCTGGACCTCAGCACTTCTGTACTGTAAAAACGGTACCAGGCCTCAGATGAGACACAAAACCAAGGTCCTGATTCTCCGTGGTCATAAAAGATCCCTGGGCATCCTTCAAAAAGAGCAGGGTGTATCCTGATGTCCTGACAGCATATGTGTGGTGAACACACTGGCACAAAATGGCTGCCGTCGCATCATCCAGATGGATGCTACACATAAGTAGTGGTTGAAGTGGCAAGAAAAGCACTATATAAATGTAAAGAATTATTATTATAAATTATTATGTGATTTTAAAATACAACTGCTTATTTCAGAGCTCATTTATCTGTGTCATAATAGAAGAAATCTCCCACAGTGCAAAGACATGCAGGTGAGGTGGACTGGCGTTGTTAAAGTGACCCTAGTGTGTGTGTTTGTCTGTGTGTGTGTTCACATGTGATGGACTGGCACCCTGTATAGGGATTATTCCTACCTTGTGCTCCATCTTTGATGGGATAAGCTCCAGCTGACCCTTGTGAAGGACAGCTGGGAGCCTGGCCCATCCAGGATGTCCTCAGCCAGGAAAGACCAGAGGAGATAGCATACACAGGATATTATCTACTTTACCCCAGACTGCTAAATGGGTTGCGGTGGCACCACGGTTTCCCACAAGTCATTATGGATTCATCCCATTTGCATTCCAATGGGTGGCAACATGGGGTGCTATGGGGAGTACCTTGTCAGGCTCCAGCCTAACCTGGAAGTGCTTCCCAACCACAATTATGGGACACCAGAAATACTCCCGGGTTTCACATAAAACGAGCCGCCTGCCACTGGTCAGAGAGCCAGAGTCAGGAGGAAGGAGGACAACACTTGCGTGGAGGAGTGGAAGCAGTGATGGAAAGAGAAAGAGAGGAGACAGAGAGCAAGCGCTGCTGTATTGTGATTGTGGCGTGGGAAATGCTTGCCTGAGAAGAGTTTCCAACAATAAAATCTCTTTGTACTTTTATACTTGTGTCTAAGCCTGTGTGTGTGTGTCAGGTGTTTGGGGAGCTGGAGCGCCCTTTGGGGCCAAACCCTGCTCTGGATAAGCAAGTTTAAAAAAATGGACAAATGGATGCCTACTTACACAATGTAATACTTTCAAAGTTTTTTTCTGATTAATTAAAATAGATTTTGCTTTTGTTTCAGCATAAAAGTGTTTATAGTGTAAAAAAACTTGGGGAAAAAAAACCTAAAATATACTGAGATACCATATTGTAGCACAATAAAATTAAAAAGTTCCAAACGGGTTCATAGAGTCAGCAGTGTCAGTGTACAGAGCCCAATCTATAGTCGCTGCTCTGGATTTATGCCACCTCTGTGAAATGTTTCAACAACCTACCTTAGTGTCATACATAAGGCGCTCAACGCCTGTGTCATTTTTGTATTTCTGGAGGTCAAACTCGGTTTCCTCATACATCTTCCTTTCCTCCTCAGTGAGTGGTGCCACTGCTTCATTAATGCCAGGAATCAGAATGCGGCCTCTTGCATCAATGAGGGTGTCTGCGAATAAAACATTTCTTCTCTGTTTATCTCTGTTCTGTACTTAACATGTTTTGTCAGTCATTTATAGTCAAACAAATATGGTGTGTTTGTTTTAGTTCATTTGAGTTAATTTATATGGGAATTCACTGAAGACTGGCTCAGAGTGTTTACATAGACTTAATGATACAAACCAGAAACAGAGAACGTATAAATCATTAAACAGTTATATACTCTCAACCATACAGAGTCCAGGATCCTCAGTTAATATTCACATCAAACAAGAGAATGTGGAAAAGAAGATGTGATCTCAGTGATTTTGACCGTGATATCGTTGTAGGTGCCGAATGAGCATTTATGTAATTGCTGATCTCCTGGGATTTCCACATACAAATGTCTCTAGGGCAGGGGTGGCCGACTCTAATCCTTAAGAGCCACAGTGGCTACAGGTTTTCATTGTAACTATTTTCATCATTAGTGACTAGTTTTTCCTAACAATTAACTTACTTTTATTTATTTCCTATTTAAGACTCAGACCCTTTAAATCAGGGCTGGGCAACGTCGGTCCTGGAGGGCCGCAGTTAGTGGCTGTAGGTTTTTGTTTCCACCCAATTGCTTCATGAGAAATTATTCATTGCTAATGACACACTTATTGCTCAAGAGACGTTTATTCTGCTTTATTTTAGTGGTTTTTAGTGGTCTCCCTTGTTAAGATTTTAAACCCTTAATTGCTTATTATTATTACTATTATTATTATTACCACGCTTATATTTACTTCACCTGTTTGTTGTCTGGTACAAATCTTGTAATCGATATTTAACCCACTTCCTATTGTCCAAATAACTTGAAATTTTGCACACTTACTCACTTCCGATAACAATACACGAATCAATAATCAGTTTCACTAATTGATCAATTACAGTAATCCCTCCTCGATCGCGGGGGTTGCGTTCCAGACCCCCCCGCGATAGGTGAAAATCCGCGAAGTAGAAACCATATGTTTGTATGGTTATTTTTATATATTTTAAGCCCTTATAAACTCTCCCACACTGTTTATAAATATTCCCCGCAGAGTTATACAGCATAATCCCTTTGTATTCTCTTAGATATTAGGTAAGATTCATTGAAATTATGTATATAAACACACTGTTTATATACAGTAAAACCTAAATATTATTTTAAAGATATTGAGTGTCTCCGATATCACATATGTTACAGCCATTACGATAGACAGGCCACCAGCAATAAATACGTACAATGCAAGAAAAATAGTATACAGTAAATGTGTGTACAGTGACACTAAACGTACGTACATGTACTAAGCACTGTAAGAAGAAAATTAATTATGGTTACTCACCAACAATGACACGATGACTTGTC
>JANRMT010062845.1:2731987-2802613 GCA_026402145.1 Polypterus bichir lapradei | reverse complement strand
ATCCTTATATTATTTTGTTTGTGCCCATCTGTGTTCAATATAAACAACGGTTGCCACAACTACTACATCCCTCCACAACAATAGACAGGAATCCGCGTTCCTGGCAGAGTTTTGGTCTTAGGCTTATCTTCAAGTCTTCAATTCTTCATTGTGACCAGTTATTGAATGTGGTATTTGACTGTTTATTCGGTGCATACTTTGTTATTGACCTAAACTGCATTGTGACACTACCATTTTACATCTCCTTTTTCCTTCACTTCAACGTAAGCCTCCCGATAAAATAAAGATGCACATACAGCCTAGTGGCGACCAACAGAAACGGTCTCGCTGGCCTACATACTCACACCAACGCACAGAAGCAGAACCATCGACATCACCCCAGACAAACCAGCACAGGCAACAACAAAGACAACTCATGACAAACCATAGAGCGACATTATCCGAAGATCACGGGCAGCAAGTCTTGCACCGAGACAGTGAACGAGAAAACAAATTACACACACAACCTTTCTGAAGAGCAGCGGCAAACTGCCAGACAACAAGAAACATTACGACGGAAAAACTACAGGGATTCTGTAACACTGACAACTCAGAACAAGATATTCCTTTTATATTACGGCATAGGCAGTTCCCTGTCCGCATATTGTATGACTAAGACCGAGTCACAATGACAAACGTTTAATAACATTGGAGATTATTTGCTGTTTTTACCCGTGGCCAGTTGTACACTATATTTACATCGAAACCCTGGTTAAACGTACAGGTACTTGCGGGTTACACATAGGGGAATATTTTCGCTGACAATAACGTTTATGCAATAAATTGCATTTCCCGACAATTATTATAGACATCGGTATACTACATTACTTGATGGCCACACTTCACACATACTGACTTACATGTGCCCTGCATTTCCTTCTTATCCAATCTGATCTGTTGACCTGTTCATGTTACACTTTGTACTGTAAATATTCACGTTGTTGTAAGTGACTATAATAACATCCCCAACCTAATCATGTGACTATTCTAATACTGAGGCCTCTCACAAGTCACTACTTATTAAAATAATCTTTCTTACTGTAACATGTTATGTTATTCTCTCCCTCATCATCATTTCAATTAACACTTTTATTTTTGCGAAATGTTTGCAGGCACGATTTGCTAGTTGCAGATTAAGGCACTCTGTACGTTTGTCACTTGAACAGAGTCTTTCATGGTAGTTTGCACAACGTTTGATATGCTGCTGTAATCGGTGAATATGGAGTTATAACAGGCTGGAGGCATTGTTTTACATAGACAGATAGAAGAGACATTATAACAAACTAGCCAACCCGCGGTGTACCATACGCCGCATAATCAGGCCGGTTTTTTAATGATCGTTAAGCACAGGGAGAAAATTAACATTGGAAAAATCGGTAATGTAATAAATCAGCAAGAAAAGCAACATTGTAACAATGCACGGAACGAACCGACACACAATCGTCCGTGACTGAAAACTGGCGGACCGCCATCGCGCCTTCTCCTCCCAGACGGAGGGATGGGGGTGGACGGCACTCAGGCGCGGAGGGTGGAACGGGAGGAGAGGAGAAGGACGTCCATTCCGCTCCCTCTTGCTGTATGTAGCGTGTAAAACAGTTTGCTATGGTGCACGCGGTCGTGCGTCGTAACCGAAAACTCGGTTTTTAAAGACTGCTTACTTCATTGTGTTTTAACCTCGGTTGTAAAGGATTGTTTTAAGGATCCAATGGGATACCCCTCGCAAACCGTTTTACACGCTGCATATGGCAATTCACCTCCGCGAGAAACATGCCTCTATGAACAGTCAACGTGGCTCGGAGGTGCATGTGGCCTCTACAACAGACGAATATAAATGACGTGTTTATTTCTGTGTTGTCGCGTCCGAGTTGGTGGGCGTGGCTCTGCGAGTTGTCGTCATATCCAATGGTCTTGGAGTTGGTGGGCGTGGCTCCTTCCTGCATGCGCCATAGGTGTCTTACTTGTCGGCGGCTAAGTGAATCCACGCCCCTTCCGGCGTGCTTTCCATGGGTGTCTTGCCTTAGTGAATTATATATATATAGATAACAACTACTGTCCCCACAAACACACACAAGAAGTACAAAAAACGTTATATGACAAAATAAATTTGGAAACTCTACCCAATTGAAAAGGATTCTTGTACACCACGTTCCAAATTATTATGCAAATTGTATTTAAGTGTCATAAAGATTAAATAGTTTGTTTTTCAATTAAACTCATGGATGGTATTGTGTCTCAGGGCTCTTTTAATCACTGAAATCAGTCTTGGACACCTGGTGATAATTAGTTTGCCAGGTGAGCCCAATTAAAGGATAAACTACTAAAGGAGGATGTTCCACATTATTAAGCAGACCACCATTTTCAAGCAATAGGGGAAAGAAAAAGGATCTCTCTGCTGCCGAAAAGTGTGAAATAGTTGAATGCCTTGGACAAGGTATGAAAACCTTAGATGTTTCACGAAAACTTAAGCGTGATCATCGTACTGTTAAAAGATTTGTGGTTGACTCAGAGCACACACGGGTTTGTGCAGATAAAGGCAAAATGAGGAAGGTTTCTGACAGACAAATACAGTGGATTAAGAGAGCAGTTGCTAAAATGCCATTACAAAGCAGCAAACAGGTATTTGAAGCTGCTGGTGCCTGTGGAGTCCCGCGAACATCAAGGAGCAGGATACTCCAGTAGATTGCAGTTATACATAAACCTTCTATTCGGCCAACCCTAAACAATGCTCACAAGCAGAAACAGCTGCAGTGGGCCCAGAACTACATGAAGACTAATTTTCAAACAGCCATGTTTACAGAATAGTGCCATGCAGCCCTGGATGGTCCAGATGGATGGAGTGGTGGATGGTTGGTGGACGGCCACCATGTCCCATCAAGGCTGCGACGTCAGCAGAGTCATGTTTTGGGGCGGAATCATGGGGAGAGAGCTGGTCGGCCCCTTTAGGGTCCCTGAAAGTGTGAAAATGACCTCTGAAAAGTATGTGCAGTTTCTAACTGACCACTTTCTTCCATGGTACAAAAAGAAGAACCGTGTTTTCCGTAACAAAATCATCTTCATGCATGACAATGCACCATCTCATGCTGTAAGGAATACCTCTGCATCATTGGCTGCTATCGGCATAAAAGGTAAGAAACTCATGGTGTGGCCCCTATCCTCCCCTGACCTCAATCCTATTGAGAACCTTTGGAGCATCCTCAAGGAAAGGATCTATGAGGGTGGGAGGCAGTTTCATCCAAACAGCAGCTCTGGGAGGCTATTCTGACATCCTGCAAAGAAATTCAAGCAGAAACGCTCCGAAAACTCACAAGTTCAATGGATGCAAGAATTGTGAATCTGCTATCAAATAAGGGGTCCTATGTTAATATGGAACTTGACCTGTTAAGATGTTTTTGATTGAAATAGCTTTTGATTTCAGTAAATATGACCTCCTAATGCTGCAAATTCAACAAATGACCATTTTCAGTTCTTTACAACCTATAAAATGTTTTGAAACTCTGTTGTGCGTAATAATTTGGAACAGTGCATTTTAAGTTTTTTATTTTTAAAAAACATACCGTTATCATTAGAAGGTTTGTTCAGTAACATTCAAATTATACCCTAATGGTTGATGACTCAAAAATTATGCTGACTGCCACCTGCATCGACTATTTAGCAGAATCAGATAAAAATATAATTTGCATAATAATTTGGAACGCGGTGTATATTAGTCTTAACATTTGACTCTACCTGGCTGGACACTAAAAGTTCTATAACATTTAATAAATTCTGAAGAAAGGGGGTAGCCTTCCAATGGACGGGGCTTGCAGTATTTATTGCAGTGATAAATACTATTATTTTTTTCACGGCTTTCTTTCAATGTAACCCACCAGCATTTAAACATGTCAAGTGTGTATTTACATTGCATTTTACTTTCCTTTATCCACTGGGCTAGTGTGAGGTTTTCTACTTTAAAAATACAGTCGACCGGCCTGACATGTGAACAACTTGATTTACGACCAACATCTTGCGTTACGACCCGAATGTAGTCATGTGTATCTGCTTGCGCGATTGTAAACAAACAGCCAAGAGCGTTCGTAAGCATCAGTCGGAGCCCAGATACATGTGTTTGTGGACGTAATTTCGGTCAGTGCAGTGATTTATCTATATACAGTGGGTATGGAAAGTATTCAGACCCCCTTCAATTTTTCACTCTTTGTTATATTGCAGCCATTTGCTAAAATCATTTAAATTAATTTTTTTCCTCATTAATGTACACACAGCACCCCATATTGACAGCCAAAAAAAAATAATTTTTGAAATTGTTGCAGATTTATTAAAAAAGAAAAACTGAAATATCACATGGTCCTAAGTATTCAGACCCTTTGCTGTGACACTCATATATTTATATTTATGTGGAGTTTACATGTTCATCCTTGAGATCACCTTCATTTAAGTCCAGCTGTGTTTGATTATACTGATTGGACTTGATTAGGAAAGCCACACACCTGTCAATATAAGACCTTCCAGCTCACAATGCATGTCAGAGCAAATGAGAATCATGAGGTCAAAGGAACTGCCTGAAGAGCTCAGAGACAGAATTGTGGCAAGGCACAGGTCTGGCCAAGGTTACAAAAAAATTTCTGCTGCACTTAAGGTTCCCAAGAGCACAGTGGCCTCCATAATCCTTAAATGGAAAACGTTTTGGATGACCAGAACCCTTCCTAGAGCTGGCCGTCCGGCCAAGCTGAGCTACCGGGGGAGAAGAGCCTTGGTGAGAGAGGTAAAGAAGAACCCAAAGATCACTTTGGCTGAGCTCCAGAGATGCAGTCAGGAGATGGGAGAAAGTTGTAGAAAGTCAACCATCACTGCAGCCCTCCACCAGTCAGGGCTTTATGGCAGAGTGGCCTGTTGGAAGCCTCTCCTCAGTGCAAGACACATGACAGCCCGCATGGAGTTTGCTAAAAGACACCTGAAGATTCTCTGGTCTGATGAGACCAAGATAGAACTTTTTGGCCTTAATTCTAAGTGGTATGTGTGGAGACAACCAGGCACTGCTCATCACTTGCCCAATACAGTCCCCACAGTGAAGCATGGCGATGGCAGCATCATGCTGTGGGGGTGTTTTTCAGCTGCAGGGACAGGATGACTGGTTGCAATCGAGGGAAAGATGAATGCGGCCAAGTACAGGGATATCCTGGACAAAAACCTTCTCCAGAGTGCTAAGAACCTCAGACTGGGCCGAAGGTTTACCTTCCAACAAGACAATGACCCTAAGCACACAGCTAAAATAACGAAGGAGTGGCTTCACAACAACTCTGACTGTTCTTGAATGGCCCAGCCAGAGCCCTGACTTAAACCCAATTGAGCATCTCTGGAGAGGCGTAAAAATGGCTGTCCACCAACGTTTACCATCCAACCTGACAGAACTGGAGAGAATCTGCAAGGAGGAATGGCAGAGGATCCCCAAATCCAGGTGTGAAAAACTTGTTGCATCTTTCCCAAGAAGACTCATGGCTGTATTAGCTCAAAAGGGTGCTTCTACTAAATACTGAGCAAAGGGTCTGAATACTTAGGACCATGTGATATTTCAGTTTTTCTTTTTTAATAAATCTGCAACAATTTCAAAAATTCTTTTTTTTGTCTGTCAATATGGGGTGCTGTGTGTACATTAATGAGGAAAAAAATTAATTTAAATGATTTTAGCAAATGGCTGCAATATAACAAAGAGTGAAAAATTGAAGGGGGTCTGAATACTTTCTGTACCCACTGTATATAATTCACTACGACCATGGCAAGCAAGATGCATAATTGCTAAGGAAGGAAGAGAAGGTAACGAAGGTAAAGAAAGCGATTTTTAAGGGATGTTAGCTAACGGGCTGGCGCGGCACATGATGATGTCATCAGGCTGAGTCAGCACCGGCTTGCTTTGGTGTGTATTATTACAGCAGTTCACAACACGACCAGCTTTGAACTGAGTGCTGGACTACTGTCATTATTAACTTGTGAAACAGCGATCACAATCGAAACGAAGAAGGAAATTGTGCGGAAATATGAGAGTGGTAATCGTGTGACCGATCTCACTAATATGTACAGCATGTCGAAATCCACCATCTCGACAATTTTACAAAGAAAAGATTTGCATAAGGAGGCTCCTTCTAAACAATAACCACCTTCCGTTTCATTCTCCTCCTCCTCCCTTCCTGCAGCCCAAAGATGTCAAATTAAATGGTGAGTACAGTATGAAATTGTTGTTTCTGGTAGGCTAGGCACTTTTTATAACTTTTTGGTTAGTACATTAGAAAAATTATTGGTGTTTTGGTAAATTATGCACATTATACAACCCTTTTTTATTATTAAAAGGTTAAGTAAGTGTTGCTGTGGGAGGTTCGGAGCGCATTATGGGTATTTCCATTATTTCTTATGGGAAAAATAGTCTTGACTTACAACCAACTTGAGTTACAACCAGCCCTCGCGAACAAATTGAGTTCGTAAGTCAAAGGTCCACTGTATTTAACTTATAACTCTCATAGCTGTGATGGACTGGCACCTTGACCAGGGCCGTTGCCAGTCTGACCCCTACGGTACAAAACTGAGGTAAGCAATTTTAAGATAATATTTTAGGTTGCTGTCACTTAAATAATTAAATTCCTTGGACACTGGCACCTGATGCCGGATACGCAGACTCACTGCTAAGAACCAGCAAGAAAATGAGCTGCAGAAATCGCACCGAAGCTGTCAAAGACGGCAGCAAAAGTGCTCTGAGACAGGCCCGTCGCGACAAGGCAGGCAAACCAAGCAATTGCTTGGGGCCCCAAGCTGGCCTGGGGCCCCAAGACAACGACTGGTTAAGAATAAAATGCAGCGACAAACTGTGTGAGCGCCCCATTGATAGTGAATGCAGTAAAGTGCAATGACACTGTTATCGGGATGCCCCTCAAGGGGGCCCCCCTCGCTGACAGCAGCCAGCCAACCACGCGATCTCTGCTGCCGGCAAAATACAAAACTTCCTCGGCAGTCATGAAGCGGAATTATGCTTCAGGAAGCCAAAAAAGAAAGAAGAGAAAGGAAGAGGAGGATAAGAAAAAAACAAGACAGTGGTAAGTGATAAATTACACACATAAAATAGCTCTACTTGTCTTGTACAAATGGTGCAATTTTGCAGCAGGTAGGCTAGCAGAAATATGTTTATGTATCATACATAAATGACATGACATTGCTATAGCTTTGTAATAGGTTTTGATGAAAGTGGCATAGCATGCTATACTAACTATTCCAACAAATGTTCAATTGTTGAAAATGTTCAAATTTTATGCACTTTATATGCAACAGCAGTATTTGCACTCTAAACATTTTTTTATTTATGCACAGTATATGCAACAGCAGTATTTGCACTGTAAACCTTTTTTATTTATATAAAGTGTGAGTGAATTTAAACTGTATGGCTATGCTGTGGTTCCTTTGCGTGCGTGCGGGGGCCCTCCATGTCCATTTTGCTTGGGGCCCCCAAATTCCTTCAAACGGCCCTGCTCTGAGACAAAAAGAGATTCATTATTATGTGGCCAAATGTAAGTAGTTTGTATATAATGCAATCCAAAAATATTACAAATAATATAATACAGGCATTGTGAGAGCCGTTTCTTAGTTATTTAGGTTATAGTAACTCAACATAAGCACAGGGAGATTCACTTGAAAGAGGCCCTGAATATTCTGTCACCGGACAACCGTCATGACGTTTAACCTCCATTTGCAACTTCTGGGTTCCTACCGCCCGTACTCCTTCACTCAGTCAGTCGACTTCTCATCAGGATGGTGGTGTTCAGTATTGAGCAGCACGTCTTCATGGTGCCAACCTATTGGGTCACCAGTTCGTTTAAGTGATGTCAGAATCACCTGGATGATCGTGAGTTAATGAAAGGTTACTTCCAGCAAGATGGAGCAACGTGACACACATCGGCAAGAAGCATGGCAGACATTGAGTCCTTCTTCGGCAACAGGATCATTTCAAAGGGGCTTTGGCCACCACGATCGTCAGACACCACCAGACTTCTTCCTTTGGGGTCTGCTCAAAGGAAAAGGCAATCGGAACAAGCCTCTCACTGCGGAAGATTTGAAGGAAAACATCCAATGTGAAATTACTGCTATTTCCCCCGAGACGCTTGCCGATATGTTCAAGAATATGAAGCGCTATGTTGAAATGTGTCTGGCAGAAAACGGAAACCAGTTACCAGCATCACATGTAATGCAGTTGATTACACAGACGTCAAGGTACAGATCGAATTCATTTGGTTCAGATTGCTTCATACTAACGGGAGTTACAACAGAATATTCAAGGCCTCTTTTGAGTGAATCTTCCTGTATTAATAGTTACTTCCAGAAAACTCTGCATTGAAACTTAACACTAAAGATGTCCTTCCCACAATCCTGTAAGCTTTAATTGAAGGTCTGCCTCTCCTCCCCATTGGTCAAAAATCCTGTCTTTACTTCAAATGCACACCATTGTGGGAATGCCGCCTTTCCTACTGAGACCTGCTCTCCTGTCTGTGCGCTTTTGTGGCAGAGAACACAACATCTGGCAACACCGGTTGGTGTCATGACCTAAGAGTACCTCCAAACAAAATCCCAAAATGAAGCCTCCAAAATAGCTGGTGAGTAGGCCTTCACAATGGGCAACAGGTCAAAATACTTTAAAGTTCAAACAAAAAGCCACACAAGAGGAATGATTACCATCAACCTTTGGCTTGTATAACAGAAAGGGCAAATGAAGAATCTTTATAAAATAAAAGATTTATTTAAAAAAATGCTTGGAAGCAAAAAAATAAACCCAGAGGAGCACAAAAGGCACAAATTAGAACATTAGAACAATTGAGACAAGAACAGGCCATTCAGCCCACCAAAGCTTGCCAGTCCTGTCCACTCATTTCTTCCAAAAAAACATCAAGTCGAGTTTTGAAAGTCCCTAGCGTCTTACTGTCCACCACACTACTTGGTCACTTATTCCAAGTGTCTATTGTTCTTTGTGTTGTGAAGGACAGCTGGGTCCCATTCCCAGCAGGGACGTCCCTGATGCTTATGTTCCAGGGGAGCCACCATGGGCAGTCCAATACCTCCTTCGGGACACTTGGTGGCAGCCTCCCGGGCCGACAGTGATTCCCCAACCACCCACAGGGCTCCATGGGAGATGGAGTCCTCCACAGCTTGGGTGGGGCCCGGGGTGGCCGCTGGGGGGGGGCTGTTTGCTTCCAACAGCCCGGCTGGACAAGTCCTCAGCCCCACCTGGAAGTGCAATCAGGACCAGGTGGTCAATCACCTGGAATGCTTCTGGGTGGGCTATAAAAGGGCCCAGCCACCACTACTCGAGGAGCCAGAGTTGGGAGGAAGGAGACGAAGCTTGAGGAGGAGTGGTGGTAAAAGAAAGGAAGAGAATTGTATTGTGTTTGTGCTTTGGGACTGTGTTTGGGCTGTGTGGCACGAGGAAGACGTGTCCCACAGCTGAAGAAAAATAAAGTCTTTGTGTTTTTCATTCCTGCCTCCGTGTTGGATCAGGCGCCTATATAGCACCTTTGTTACAGTGTAAAGAAAAACTTTCTAATGTTTGCGCGAAATTTCCTCTTAACAAGTTTGCAACTGTGTCCCCGTGTTCTTGATGAGCTCATTTTAAAGTCACCATCTCGATCCACTTCACTAATTCCCTTCATAATTTTAAACACTTCAGTCATCTCATCTCTTAATCTTCTTTTCCTTAAACTGTAAAGGCTCAGCTCTTTTAATCTTTCCTCATAACTCATCCCCTGTATCCCTGAATCAGCCTCGTTGCTCTTCTCTGGACCTTTTCTAGTGCTGCTATGTCCTTTTTGTAGTCTGGAGACCAAAACTGCACACAGAACTCCAGATGAGGCCTCACCATTGTGTTATAAAGTTTGAGCTTGAAATGAAGTTGCTTTAACAAATAAGCAACCCAGAGGCAAACAAGTGCCAATGCACAAATCCAGAGAGAAGGCAAAAAACAGCATAGAGGCCAAAAACCCATAAACCAACAAAAGGCAAAGCAAAGCAATACTCTAGTGCAGGGGTCTCCAACATGTCGCTCGTGGGCTACCAATAGCTCGCAAACCCTTTCCAAGTAGCTCGCCAAAGGGTTAATGAATCCAACATAAATTTGAAAACTTGATTAGTCAAATTAGGGGTGGGTGATCTTTCCAAAAAATCATATCACGATCCTTTTAACACAAAATCATGATCCACAATTTGAATTGCAATCTCTCTTTTCAATGTGGCATACTCATCAAGACCTAAGTAACACTTTATTTTAAATATCAAACAAAGTTGAATTCAATTGTCCTCTCGTTCGTTAGCTAAGCGGAGTTAAGGACCATGCCCCGAAGCTGGCGAGTGAGTGAGGAAGGTCCCTCCCCTCGGCCCGCTGCATGTTTTCCGGATTCGCACAAATAAATCAGTACCGCAAGTGAACTCTGAGACATAGCGAAATGAGAGAAGTCGCAAAATCAACTGGTATGTTCAAGTAAACTATAGCGAAGAACCCGATCTAAATCTGTTAAGTAGTTCTCTCGTGAAAAGTGGACAGATGTACAGACAGACAGACATTGGATTTTATATATTATATATTAGTAAACCTTCAAAATAATGTGCAGTTAAAGTCTCAACAGCATTCTCAGCATTTCTGGAGCTTAGTAGAGCCAGACAACTATAAGAATCTTCACCAAGCAGCTCTGAAAATGTCTGCTTTGTTGGGGTCTCCATTCCTCTGTGAGTCTGACGTGAATGTCATGAAGTCAAAGTTCAGAACAAGGCTGACAGACGAACATTTCAATGACTCCATCAGAGTGAACCTAAGGGGGGGCTACACTCCACCATACACCATACTGCCAGTCATCTGACTAACTGAAAAACACATCACACATGCAACTGGACCTGTGAATAAAGTGACACAGTGACATGTGACAAAATGATAAATGAATAAGTCATATCTGTGGATTTGGAATTGCAATATTTGTGATGTTTTAATCCAAAATGTGAGTTGTGGCCACCAACATTTTGTAAATGTTCAGGAGAAACAAGCGTATTCAGTTTGTTTGGGTTGAAATAAGCCATGAGAATAAACGTTACAAAACAGGAGTAGCTCTTGGCCATTTTCATTTTGTAAAAGTAGCTCTCAGGGGAAAAAAGGTTGGAGACCTCCACTCTAGGAGGACTCACCACCATCAAGTGCATACAATGTACCACCAGCAACTGTGTGTTCCCTCAGCGTTTATTGGTTTGAGGGCAGTCTCTCGACAGAGATGGACTTAGGAGACAACCCACAAAACACAAATAACAAGCATGGGCAAAAGAAACCAAATAATACACAAAATTAATGTAAGACATATAATAATACAAATAATGAGAATAACAATAATAACATAAAGAAAGGGATCAAACATGAACAAAAAAGACATCAAAAGGGATCACAAGGCAGGGGAGGAACCCTGGTTGGCACATAACAGTGATGGGCACTTGGGCAGCTCATCACAGGAGTGGAACCACATCTGCTTAAAGGCTCAACTGATCATCAGGTCAAAGAGTAACATGCTGAAGGCCCAGTTCAGCTAACATCCTATCCGTGATAACATAAAAGCATACAGTACCTAGCAGCCCAATCAGGTCAGTCATGGGTTCAATAACTGTTCCTCCGTAGACACCAGAATGCAAATCTAGCTTTGGACCCTTTACCTTTAATCAAAAGCAGAAATCAAAGTTAGTGCCAATAAGATACGAGGGACGTTCAAAACATTTCCGCACTTTTTTTTAACTCTATTTATTAAGAATTTCAAAACAAATGACATCAGTTCATACAGCTTAAAACCTTCACTTCCTAACCCACCGCTGTTACTTCAGGTGGGCTCTGTCCTGGGGCCATTTCTTTTTATTATTTACCTTCTTCCCCGTGGCAATATTTTCCATAAATATAACATTAATTTTCACTGTTATGCTGATGACACCCAACTCTACCTTGCTAGTAAACCCACCTCCTCTTTTCCACCACCTTCACTTATTGACTGCATTGCTGAAATTAAATCCTGGTTCTCTTTGAATTTTCTTAAATTAAACAGTGACAAAACTGAGGTTCTCCTCATTGGTTCAAACTCATTGTTATCCAAAACCAATAATCTTTCTCTTATTATTGATAACTCTGTTGTTTCCCCTTCACCTCAGGCCAAGAGTCTGGGTGTCATCCTTGGCAGTATTCTATCCTTCCAGTCTCACATTAATAACATCACCCAGTCTGCTTACTTCCACCTACGTAATATTAATCTCCCTCACTCCCCATACCACTGCCATTCTTGTTCACAGTCTTGTTACTTCTTGGCTGGACTACTGCAATTCACTCTTCTTTGGTCTCTCTAATAAATCTCTTCATAAGCTTCAGTTAGTCCAGAATTCTGCCGCACGCATCATTACTCAAATCTCATCTATTCACCATATTACTCCGGTCTTACAGTAGCTTCATTGGCTCCCAATTAAGTTTCAAACTGATTTTAAGATTCTGCTATTAACATTTAAGGCCATTCGTAACCTCGCCCCTCCATATCTGTCTGACCTTCTTCATGTTGCCATTCCCTCCCGTAACCTTAGATCCTCTTCCTCCATCCACCTGACCGTCCCTCTCGCCCGTCTAACCACCATGGGGAGCAGAGCATTCAGCCATTCTACTCCCAGGCTCTGGAATTCATTACCTGCCGAGCTTAGAAATATCAAATCATATTCATCCTTCAAATGTAAACTTAAAACGCATTTGTTTAAAATGGCTTTTTCTTTATGATTACAATGGTTATAATTGGTTTTAATTTTTATATTTTCTGATGTTTTTAGTTGTTTATAATTGTGTCTTTTATTTATTTATTTATTGTTTGTTCGGTGTCCTTGATTTTTCAGAAAGGCGCCTTGTATAAATAAAATGTATTATTATTATTATTATTATTATCACTTTTCTACATAGTCACCTTTGTTTGTTATGCAGTTTTCCCAGCGTTGTACCAACTTTTTAATGCCCAATTACTACTCCTGCCGCCTGAAGTGCAGAAACGTTTTGAACATCCCTCGTATATTGTTTTCCTTATTGGAGTAAGCAGTGCTCAGCAAAGTTGCAGACACATAACACAAATGTATTTAAATTCTGTATTTGTTTCCTAGAGCATTAAGGCATCTTTTGGCTTTTCAGAATGGATATACTTGAAAGAATCTGTCAAAAGAGTTTATTTAACTATTATACTTTATCAAAAATATAGCTCAATTCGATTTCAGTCTGGATAAGCACTATAATGCCTTACTGTAGCTGTAGAGATGCGGTGGTTATGTCACCAGTGATGTCCTCTTAGTAAACTGTTTGCATGTTGGACATGTTTATTCTATGATAATGCAGTTATGGATGCTTTGTGTTATACTTAAATTAACTAAATGTGTTTTACTATGAGCAGAGGGTTTAGTTCACCCGTGCAGTTTTACACACCCAGAAATGCAGCATTGTGGCTTATCAACCATCGAATGTGGGAGGAGGTGAGTCTTTAATTCAAACTCTCCCCAGGCATTAATGTGACAGAAATCGACATATTAGTTAAAGAAAGAAATGTATCTTCTACTAGGACAAGTCTGATAAAACCCCTTTGAATCAATATTCAGGCAGGAGGAAGCTTGTCCATTGCGTCATTTATTCACTTTTACAGCGAATGCCAAAGAGGGAGCATCCATCACAGCAGTCTGTTACAAAATGGTCAGAATGATATCAACAACTGAATTTAAATAACAGTGCTGATTAAAGTATACATTTACTCTGATTGGTTCATTGGTTTACACCCAAGTGACTTGTTAAAGTAAAAGTCTATTCCATTACACTCTTGTCCTTATCATATCCTTTAGGTTCAGCTCGTGTTACCCTTGAAGCCTCTGTGTATGTGACGACTGTCCACTCACAGGACATCTGCTGATCTCTTAATCGTCTCCTGCTATAATGTGTGCATTATGTACATCAACCTTCCTCCTAGTACATTTATTTAACCATTTCAGCAGCTCTTCTTCATCACATTTAAAATAAATGCTTATATGTTGTCGGAGATGCCTGGGGTGGCGACCGTGCCGGGACACCCAAGAGGACCGGAAGAGGGCTTACGTCCACCTCAGACCACGTGGGGGCGACCACCCTGGTTCCTTTGGGGGCCACGGGTACAGAGCTTTGAAGCTCTACCCTGTAGGGGCCCATGGTCACTGCCAGGGGGCACCCCTGTGCCTAGAGAGCCCTGGACCTCAGCACTTCTGCCATAGCCGGAAGTGCTGGGGGGAAGAGGATCCGGGACACCCGGAGTGCTTCCGGGTACACAGCTGGTGCTTCCGCCACACAGGGGCGTGTCAGCGAAAGGTCACTGGAGGACACCTGGAGCACATCCGGGTGCATATAAAAGGGGCCGCCTCCCTTCATTTGATGGCTGGAGTCGGGAGGAGAAGAAAAGGTCTTGGAGGAGAGGCAAGGAGGTGGCCTGAAGAGAGTGAAGGCATTGGACTGAGTGGCCAGGACTTTAGGGACTTTTGGGGTTTGAGTACTCATTTGTAAATATGGACTTTGTTAATAAACGTGCGTGGGGTGAGTTTAACGTGTCTGCCTCTCTGTGTCTGGGTCATACTCCACAATATTTCAATATGCACTGCAAACCAAAACACCTAACTACTGCTACCTCCAAATTATTCTCTCAAATTAATGAAGGATTTCGTTTATTTAACATTTTGTTTTATCAAAATAAGTGTTTGGAGCAGTCATGGTCAGGTGTTTGTTGTAGATGTTTAGAAATCTTAGGGTCACATTTATTTCTGTACCAGATAATTTGTTAAGAATGATTAAAATGAGTGACAATTGCCCGCAATGCTGTTTTGATTTTCTTATGGGCACTGCCATTTTGAGTGTTTTTTGTTGATGGTTGCTATGCTGTTTCTAGGCAAAATGCACAGAAAGTGTGAGACGTGTAACATATCTCTCGCGAGAGAGAGAGAGCGCGAGTGTGCGAGCAATCGAGTGAGAGAGAGAGAGTGAGTGAGCGAGCCCAAACAGAAGAAGTAAACATTACAGAATTACATTTCCTCGTGTATGACGCGCAACTGATTTTCTAATGCTAATTTTCGGGAAAAAATGTGCGCGTGGTACACGCGTAAATACGGTAATTCTGCCATTACTTTTTTGACGATAATTTTAAATTAACGTTTTGCTTCTGGTTCTGTGTTTGTTTATTGGTTTGTTCTCCACTTGACCACAATTTTTGTTACACGTGTTTGTTCTTTTTGACTTGACAACTCTCTGCTTGTTACTTTGGTTACAATTTATCTCCTGATTTCTTTTACAACCAAATTCTGCTGCTGTCTGCCGCAGTCCGCACAGGAATGTTGTGAACAGGTGACTGGATATCCGACATTGGGGTTGTGCACCATAAGTGAATTAAGATTTTTTTTCATGGATGTTTTGATATTGTTTATGGCTGTTCTCTGTTGGTCCATGTTGTGTCAGAAACTTTGTGATCTCCTGTCTCCATATAAACAAAACCATCCAGGTTTTTCCTGGCCATTATCACAACTAATATAGGGTAATTAACAGACAAACAAAGAGATCATTTTTCGATGGAGTATTCCTTTAAGAGTGAAGGTAAATGGGATACCCAGGTGGACATGTCGATCCCAGGATTTCTTTTCTCTTCCTCCAATACTAAATATTCTAAAACAATGCATACCTCTGCAAGGAAATAGCAGTTTCCTCTGGTTCCATAGGTGACAGCCGGCTTGGTGCTAAGCCACCCACAGTCCGAGACGATGATGTAGTCAACATCGCTGAAAAAGCTGTCCTTTAGTTTTTCAACCATTTCATCCAAGCCAGGGGATCCAACTTCCTCCATTCCTTCAATAAAATATTTTACATTCACCGGAAGCTCCTGGAAGAGTCATACAAGTTATTGTTGCGGGTTAGAATAATTCAGGCTTAAAAAATCTTCTTTAAAGGGTGTCAAAAGGCAGCGACTTATTGTACCTTGTGAACGGCCAAGTAAGCTTCAACTGCATGTAGCCAAGCAAGAACTGGAGCTTTGTTGTCTGAGGCCCCCCTTCCATAAAGTTTACCTGCCGGTAAGAAAGACAAATTGTAAAATTAGAAGGCAAGCTAATTGGGTTTTGTATAATAAAGGCGGTCCAATATAACAGAAGGGAAGAACAGAAGACTTGATAAAGAGGGCAGTCCATCTAAAGGTAAGCCATCAAGTTGTATTAGATGTGAGGGACGGTGGGCATGGGCAGACACCCCAGCCAGGAGACCATTGTAATGGAAAGACAGGCAAAGACAGTTTATTCATGCTGGTTTTACTTACCCAAGACACTGGGTGGCAGCCTACCCAATCTGGGATACCCATGCAGATACCTACAGGGCATGCTTGGGTGGAGTAGTCCCAGGGGAGAGCCATGTTGGGCTCTTTGGGGTCAGCCAGGGGTAATTGGGAATCCCTACTTGTTGCGGCTTCAGCCTTACCCAGAAGTGCTTCCGAGCCACAACTTCATGTCCCTGGAAGTACTCCCAGGTGCAGGATAAAAGGAGACATCGGGAGGAGGAGGAGGAGGAGGACAATGCTTGCTGGAGGAGCAGAACAGTTGAGACAAGGGTGCTGTGTATTATAATTGTAACTGAGGCTGTGGTGTGGCAAATTCTTCCTTATCAGAGTTTCACACAATTCAAAAACCTCCATTCATTAGTGAACCTTTTGTGTTGGGAATGTGGGGAACTGCAATGCACCCTACAAGTCACACAGACTAGAAAAAAAAATCCAAAAAATAAGCAAAATATATCAAGGCGCTCTTCTCTTTAAATATAAGAATTTGCAACTTTAGTCAGTCAGCCTTTCTGTTACAGAGCAGCTTTTCAAATAACACATTCATAATGAGATTGTTTTAGGCAAAGAATGCAATGAGAAATCAAGCAAAATGACAACTTTTATTGGCAAACTAAAAAGATTACAGTATGCAATGCAATGACTGATGCACAAAAATCGCAGAATTATCCATTTAAAATGAATCCTACCACACAATAAAGAGTGCAGAAAGTGAAGAGAACTGAATGCTTTCAGAATCCACTGTACATATGATGATGTATACCTCTGATGATGACACCTGGTAGGCTGTCGAAAGCTTAGAAATAAAAAAGTATTTTAAAATACGTGATTCATTTTCTCCCTTTGTGGATTACTAGCTACAACTATATATATCTATACTAATAAACGGCAAAGCCCTCACTGACTGACTGACTGACTCATCACTAATTCTCCAACTTCCCATGTAGGTAGAAGGCTGAAATTTGGCAGGCTCATTCCTTACAGCTTACTTACAAAAGTTAAGCAGGTTTCATTTCGAAATTCTACGCATAACGGTCATAACGGTCCACAACGTCCGCCATGTTGAACTTTCTTATTTACGGCCCCATCTTCACGAAATTTGGTAGGTGGCTTCCCTGAGCTAACCAAAACCAATGTACGTACTTATTTCGGTGGTATGATGCCACTGTCGGCCGCCATATTGAACTTTTCAACAGTCTTTGTTACTTATGGGCCTATCTTCAAGAAATTTGGTACAAGTGTTCCCAACGCTAACTGAATCCTACTTACGTACATATATATGTCCATAGCCTGCAGCTTGGTCACCATGTGAGGCGGCGATGGGTCCTTTATTTTCATGACTGAAGGCATCAAAACTATGAATGAACACATGTGGAGTTATGTACTTAACAAAAAAAGGTGAAATAACTGAAAACATGTTTTATATTCTAGTTTCTTCAAAATAGCCACCCTTTGCTCTGATTACTGCTTTGCACACTCTTGGCATTCTCTCGATGAGCTTCAACAGGTAGTCACCTGAAATGGTTTTCACTTCACAGGTGTGCCTTATCAGGGTTATTTAGTGGAATTTCTTGCTTTATCAATGGGGTTGGGACCAGCAGTTGTGTTGTGCAGAAGTCAGGTTAGTTGGACGATCATTTATTTTTCAACAGGACAATGACCCCAAACACACCTCCAGGCTGTGTAAGGGCTATTTGACCAAGAAGGAGAGTGATGGAGTGCTGTAAATGGTCATGAAAATAAAGAAAACACATTGAATGAGGAGGTCTGTCCAAACTTTTGGCCTGTACTGTATATATATATATATATAGTGGCAGACGACTGGGGACCTTGCCCCACCGGGACGTCTGGAGAAGAGAAGGACTGGGAGAGAGGCAATATCTTCCACGGAGCGCAAGAGGTCAGCCCCTCCCTGGATTACATCAGGCTTATGGATGGAGAGCTTGGAAGCGCAACCCTGTTGGGGTCCGTGGCCACCGCCAGGGGGCACCTGGACCATCTCACAGCCCTGGACTGTAGCACTTCCACCACACCAGGAAGTGCTGCAAGAAGATCATCAGGGAGCACCTGGAGCACATCCGGGTGTGCCATAAAAAGGGCCACCTCACTCCATTCAGGGAGCCGGAGTTGGGTGGAAGAGGACGGAGCTTGCCAGAGAGGAGTGGAGGCAGCAGAAGAAAGAGATAAAGACTGAGTTGACTGCTGATTTGTGTATTGGTGCTCTGTGCGCCGAAAAGAAAATAAAAAGCGTGTGTGTATTTGACATCTGGCTGTGTCTGGACATCTTTCACTATATATATATATATACTGTATATATATGGAAGAGAAGGTCTGTGATACGGTTTGCATATTTGTAGCTGGAGATCCACAAAGGAAGAAAAATGAATCACGTATCATAAAGTAGTTTTTATTCCTGAGCTTTCAACCTCTGCCAGGGGCCTTCATCATCAGAGGATAATGTTTAGACTTACAAGAATCAAAGGCAATATATAGCAAAAAATTACGTGAAGGGGGCAGGAGGTGGCTAAGTCAGTGTGATCGGGGGGGTATTGGTTGTAAAGTTTTATTTATTATGAACATGTTCTTCTTAAGTTTTCATATGCTGGGTTTATGTCCAAGTGTCTGTTGATGGCGTTCTCATTTGATAGCCAAGATTCAGCCAGCTCTCTGGCACTTTTAGTACTGGCCTTACATTTTACTTGTACACTTAACTGGGACTGGGAATATATGAAGTAGGGGGAGTCAGGTGGGGGTCAGACCCCGTTATGGTTGTGACTGACAATATTAAGAATTTTTTTTTTAAATTCCGAGGTCACAACTCCAAAAATGAAAGCGCCTATTCCGGATGAAGATCCTCCTCTTGCCTTTTATTATATAAGATACATATCCATATTTTTTTGCTGTGTCCATTCTGTCATACACTTAAAGTGGCCCAGAGACTGTGAAGCAAAGTGCATATAAGAGTGAACAATTCTGAGGTGACAGACGGACCCTGCGACTTTCACTGGTTCAACGTCCACTGATTCACAGTGTGATTCTGGGCAAATCTTTTAAGTTCAAAATGTGCCAGCTGTATGCAGAAAATATGGAAATTAATTCTTATCTACGGGCGGCATGGTGGCGCAGTGGTAGTGCTGCTGCCTTGCAGTAAGGAGACCCGGGTTCGCTTCTCGGGTCCTCCCTGCGTGGAGTTTGCATGTTCTCCCCGTGTCTGCGTGGGTTTCCTCCCACAGTCCAAAGACATGCAGGTTTGGTGTATTGGCGATCCTAAATTGTGCTTGGTGTATGGGTGTGTGTGTGTGTGCCCTGCGGTAGGCTGGCGCCATGCCCGGGGTTTGTTTCCTGCCTTGCGCCCTGTGTTGACTGGGACTGGTTCCAGCAGACCCCCGTGACCCTGTAGTTACGATATAGCAGGATGGATGGATTTTTCTCTACTGGAACTGTAAAATGCCTCAAGGTGGGGCTCACAATGAAAACAATATGCTGATTGTGGTATGCCCACTTTTATATACCCCAGTCTTCCATTCTTAGTGAAGTAAAGTAAAACTGAAACAAACCGTCAATCTCCGTCAGGTTATAAGGATCTGTGCTCCACCCGTCCTCTTTCAGGGCTGGCTGCACGTCAACATGTCCGTAAACGCACACGGTAGGCTTGCTTGCATCACTGCCAAATTTTGCAGTCACTAAACTAGGCATAGGAATAGTCTGACCACTTGGCAGCTAGAAAAATCAAGGAAAAGAAAAACAGGTAAGAACCAAAGAGTTATCTTATCAAGGCAGGCTAATCATGATTGATATTATTTATTCTGCAGACTTTTTTAAACCAAGTTGACTTACAAAGCAAGATTACTGGGTGCAAGTATCAAAAGCAAATGAGAACATGAGAAAATAACAAGCAAGAGTCAGTAGTATGACTGCAAGTTAATTATGTCAGCAACCAGACTAAGACCAACATTAGAATCGTGAACAGTTTGTCAGTACAACTGCAGCTATCCAGTAGAAGAGACACTATGCAGCTCCAAAATATTTCATGAAAAGCTGCGTTTACAAAAGACACCAAAATATGAGTAAATTGGGTGAAGTTCAAATATTCCAAAGCTTTTGGAGCAAAAATTAAGAAGTATTGTCCAGTCTTGGCACATCTGGCAAGAGGAGGGACAGTCAGCAGACAGGTAGATTCAGAACAGAGACTTCTTGAAGGAACATATGGTGAGATCAAAGAGTGGTGATGTTGAGGAGCAGAGCCATTTAGAGAACTGCAAGTCAAGACAAGAATTTGGCTGTCACAGGTAGATAGTAGAGGAGTAGTAGGAGTGAAACGAGCAACAGAGAACACCAGTTCAATAGCGACATTCGGGAGGAGCTGGAGAGGTGGGATAGCAGTTGAAGGAAAACCCACCAGGAGACACCAGCAATAGTCCAGCTAAGAGACAACCACTGCCTGAACATAATTAGTCAGGAAGGGTCAGATCGTCTAAATATTACAAAGAAAGGAATGACAAGCTTGGTTTATTGAAGAAGTAAATTCAATGAATGAAGCTGAGAAGTCCAGAGTCACGCTGAGATTCCTGTGACTGTTGGTCAAAGGGTGACGTCTTTAAGAGCAAAGCTTAAGAGACACATCTGAGGAAGGAGAATCCTAAGGCACATAGAAGATATTAGACATTGAAAGGTGGAGTGTCATGCATGATGAGGTGCTAGAGAGACAGCTGGAGATCCGGGCTGAGATGTGAGGGTTGTAAGATGGTAATGAGATGTGCTAAGTGGATATTTGCATCCTTGCCAGTATACTAGATAAGGAAAAAAAAAAAACATTCCAGCACTATATTTTTAGTTTTTTCCTTCTTGAACATGAAAGGGTTACGTCTTCAAGGGCAATGAAAACGAGGAAGGAGGATCAGAAGGCCATTAACAAAATGTCTGACTTTGGAAGGTTAAGGTAAAGTCGTTCATCCAGGATAAAATGGCAATGAGGGAGACAGCTGGAGATCTGAGCTGAAACTGGTGAGTTGGAAGAGGGAAATGAGAGCGAGATCTGTGCATCATCAGCACACACGGGGGGTAAGACAAGCCATGAGAAGACGTAGATAAGCAAATATGGAGAGAAAAGAGAAGAGGAGCCAACACGGATCCTTGAGGCCACAACAGTGGAGAAGACCAGGACACACAAAGGGATCGGTCAGAACGGTAGGACATGAACCAGTCCAAAGCAGACCCACTGATTCCAATCTCATTGGTGGGAAAGACCAGCAAGATGTAGTTAAGTGTGTGGGAAAGCTAATGAAAGATCAAGAACAGAGGAGCGAAAAGCAGCCTCACATGTGCACAACAGACTGAAAACGGTGGTCAGCATCAGCGTAAACTTTAGCGTTACCTCCTTCTCTGTGGCTCACAGCCATACAATAATTGCAAGTAGTCATTTATAGAAATAAAGATTATACTCATAACATCGACTTAAAATACCGTTTGCACGCCAGTGTCCAGCAGTTCCACATCAGCTCCCATATCGTGTAGCTTCTTCGCTGTTATCTTCATCATTTCTTCCACCTTGTCGCGCTTTGATAAATCACTGGAATCGCTCTCCACTGCTACCCACTCTCGAAGTGTCTAAAAAAGAAAAGAAAGTATACGCAAATGACTTCCTGCCGCTGGATCAAGAGTCCCACCTCTCATGGTGGATTAGCTAAGCACACAACAAAACCAGGCTTCAGATTGGCATGAGAAATGGTGAGGCTGGTACTGTAGCTGCTCATGAACTTCGGGCCTTCATTTGGTATTTTCCTTTATTGCTGTACTTTGTGTTCTCCCTGTTGTGTTTTCCACAAAACCCTTCTTGTCTGCTACTTTCTTACACCCTTGACCACCACTTGGCCTCAAGTATTTTTCAAGCGCGTCCTCCACAGCCCCCCCACTATTTCCTATTTAAAAAGCTCCTCAAGTTTCTGACTCTTTGAATGACACACTGGTGCTTTACAAAATGTTATTGCCCAGGTCTACACTGATTATTTAGATTGCAACCCTTCTTAGAAGGGGCAGAGTGGTGGCTCCGAGTCGAGGCATCTGCAATGGCAATCAGAATGGTTGCTGATTTGAATTCTAGAAATGCCAGAAGCGATTCCAATCCGTTGGACCCCTGAACAAAGCCCTTAACCTACAATCGCTCCATCCTGGGTGTGACGCTAACTTGCAACTGGCAGGGAAAACCTGGGGGTTGGTGGGAGGACTGGCACTCCAACCGCTGTAAAAAAAAATGTTCCACTCCATCTGAACTAGTGTGGTGCTGAGGTGTCACCCGTCGCTCGGCTGTACTTGGGTCCTAATTTGGGGTCCTGAAGTGGTTTGTCGTGTGGTGGGTGCGGCGATGTGTTGTATCTGTGCCTACTCCCAACCTCTCCTCTCTCTTAGGTGATGGGCTCTGTGGGACCCGCCAAGTTCGTTAATAGGTTGGTCTACTCTTATAGAAAATTGCATTCATAAAATTGGTAATCTCTATGTATTAGAAAAGTATTATAAGCACATGAGAAAAGTAGACTCTAGATTTTACTAAGATGTAAGAGTTACGATTAAAAAGACTTATGCCTACATATATTTTTATTATTCTGTATAAGCTAGAGACCACCAATAGTTCATTAAGTCAAAAGAGCTGGAGAAAGATGGGCCCATCACATAGAGAGAACTCCTTGGCTGTAAATTATAGTAGCAAGAAAGAATAATCCTTATCAAACAGATTAGACAGATAGAGTGGGGGGTTTGACACCCCCTTAACTAAGAATTATTGGTGGAAGCAATTAGAGGCAGGACTGCGGGTAAATGCAGACAGAAGCTGTTTATCTGTTCTCATCCTCTTAGATCTGAGTGCTGCATTTGATACCATTGATCAAAATATTCTTAGAAATCGCCTTAGCCAATGGATGGGCCTCTCTGGCAGGGTCTTAAATTGGTTTGAATCCTACCTGGCAGGTACAAAATTCTTTGTTAGTGTGGTAATTATACTTCAAAAACACATGATATCCTATATGGTGTTCCACAAGGCTCTATCCTGGGTCCACTGCTCTTTTCGATCTCCATACTTCTGTTAGGTCAGATTATTTCAGGGCACAATGTGAGCTACCACAGCTATGCTGATGAAATACAACTGTATTTATCAATAGCGCCTGATGACCCCGACTCTCTTAATTCACTGACACAATGTCTCACTTGTGTTACCGAATGGATGAGTAGTAATTTTCTCAAACTAAATAAGGAGAAAACTGAAATTTTAGTGATTGGCAAAAATGGATATAATGAGGTTATCTATACTAATAAAAGGCAAAGCCCTCACTGACTCACTCACTCACTGACTGACTCATCACTAATTCTCCAACTTCCCGTGTAGGTGGAAGGCTGAAATTTGGCAGGTTCATTCCTTACAGCTTCCTTACAAAAGTTGGGCAGGTTTCATTTCGAAATTCTACGCGTAATGGTCATAACTGGAAGCTGTTTTTCTCCATTTACTGTAATGGAGATGATCTTGAAAGCCGTGGGGGCGGAGTTTCTTGTGACATCATCACGCCTCCCACGTAATCACGCAGTACGTAGAAAACCAGGAAGAGCCCCAAAAAGCGCTGAAGAAAACATGCATTATATAATTGAGAAGGCAGCGAAACAATAAGGAGCGAGTGACATATACAACCATATTCATGAGTTCTGCTACTTCGGAAACAAAGCACAGTGTAAACCTACACTTTAAATTAAGTTCATAGACAGGCTGCCGCTGGCGTTTGTAATTTAGTGCCTGCCCATATAAGGCCGTCCGTCAGCGGCAATCCAATAGAAACACTGCCACTAAATATTCATGGGTGAAGGACTGTGCTTATGCAGAGGAAGATGAGATGGTCAGGGTTGTGTTTGGCACAAACTCAGCGAAACTGCGAGAGAAAGTTTTAAGTACCGGGACTTAGGTAACATTAAATACAGCCATGGACATAGCACGACATGGCACCAGCACAGCTGGGAAACTTCGATGCATGTACACCGAGCAGCTCACGTGAACTGACGCAGTGCACAGACAAAAAGCAACAGTTCCAAAGAGCGCTGAACAAAAAACGAATTACACAATTGAAAAGGCAGCAAAAAATATGAAGCGTCTGATACATACGAGCATATTCATAAGTGCAGCTACTGCAGAAACAAAGCACACGGTGCAAAAAGTGAATGTCCCGCTAAAGGAAGACAGTGTAAAAAAAACCCGTGCATGCAGTGTGTCACATCTCAGATAAAGAGGAAGACGAGCTGTTTATTGATGCAGTAAGAAACGAATCGATAAATGAAACCTCTTATCTTTACAACGATTGACAAACACGGAATGTAACTTGAACACAACACATCGTACAAATACGACCCTGATTGAAACAAATAATGATAATCGAATCCTTGATGACAGCAACACTCAATAACACTCACAAAACAATTACTGTATATTGACAATCATGTTACGTTATTTTTAAAATGTTCCCTTTTCTTTTTCATAGCTTCTTTAACACACTACGTCTCCGCTGCGAATATGTATATATATATATATATAGAGATAGAGAGAGAGAGAGAGAGAGAGAGATGACAACAACACTCATATCAATGACAAAACAATTACATTAACAATCAAGTTACGTTATTTTTTAAATTTTTCCTTTTCTTTTTCATAACTTCTTTAACACAGTACTTCTCCGCTGCGAAGCGCGGGTATTCTGCTAGTTAGAAATAAACTTGATGCATTAGGATTAAAAGTCAAGACGGAGGTAAATAATTTAGGGGTAATTATTGACTCTGGCCTGAATTTTAAATCACATATTCATCAGATTACTAGGACAGCATTTTTCACTTAAGAAATATAGCAAAAGTTATACCTCTAATAACATTGCAAGATGCTGAGAAATTAGTTCACGCTTTTGTTTTCAGTTGACTAGATTACTGTAACGCTCTTCTCTCAGGACCACCCAAAAAAGACATTAATCGACTGCAACGAGTGCAGAATTCAGCTGCTAGAATCTTAACTAGGAAAAGAAAATCCGAGCACATCACCCCAGTTCTGATGTCACTACACTGGTTACCCGTGACATTTAGAATTGACTTTAAAATACTGCTGATGGTTTACAAAGCCTTAAATCATCTCACTCCATCCTGTATTTCAGAATGCCTTTCACCTTACACTCCAAATTGTAACCTTAGATCTTCAAATGAGGGTCTGCTTAGAATCCCAAGAGCTAAACTTAAAAGAAGTGGTGAGATGGCCTTCTGCTGTTATGCATCTAAAATCTGGAATAGCCTGCCAATAGGAATTCGCCAGGCTGATACGGTGGAACACTTTAAAAAACTGCTAAAAACACATTACTTTAACATGGCTTTCTCATAACTTGATTTTAATTTAATCCTGATGCTCTGTGTATTCAATTAATTATCATTACTATTCATGTTGGCTCCAAAATTCGTACTAACCCCTACTCTCTCTTCTGTTCTTTTTCTGGTCTTCTGTGGTGTCTATCTGCGCCATCACCACCTGATCAAAGCACCGTGATGTCCCTACATTGATGGATTAAAGGCCAGAAGTCCAAATGACTGTCATCATCAAGATCTTCCATGAGAACCCTGAACACCATCAGGGCTGATTGAGGTCATTGATGGTAGGTAGAAGGCCTAGAGGGGGCTGGGTGGTCTCGTGACCTCGGAACCCCTGCAGATTTTATTTTTTCTCCAGCCGTCTGGAGTTTTTTTTTGTGTTTTCTGTCCTCCCTGACCATCAGACCTTACTCTTATTCTTTGTTAATTAATGTTGACTTATTTTATTTTCTTACTGTGTCTTTTATTTTTCTATTCTTTATTATGTAAAGCACTTTGAGCTACTTTTTGTATGAAAATGTGCTATATAAATAAATGTTGTTGTTGTTGTTGTAAAGATCACCTTACTTTTATTCTATGTTAATTAGTGTCCCCTAATTTTAATTATTTATTTTGTCTTTTTTCTCTTTTCTTCATCATGTAAAGCACTTTGAGCTACATTGTTTGTATGAAAATGTGCTATAGAAATAAATGTTGTTGTTGTTGTAGCGCAATGGAATGCCGGAGTCAGATGAGGATGAATGAGGACTTGTGTGATAAGAATTGTAATAAATGTAAGAGTTGCTTTTAGTTGTTTGCTCATTGTTCCATCTTAAGTGAGTCTGTATGTGCACCACACAATAAAATTTAATCCTGCTGTCTGTTCTAAAGTCTCTGCGTTGTCTCTCTCTCTCTCTTTCTCTCAATCCTCTGCAGACCATTCACAGGAAATCCCGCTAGGTTCTGGCGCCATTGATGACGTCACTTCCAGTACTGGCGCCATTGATAACATCACTTCCGGTACTGGTGCCATTGAAGATGTCACTTCCGGGCCATGCACTATTGACGATGTCACTTCCGGCCTGATGACATCACTTCCGGTTCCACTCCCGATGACATCACTTCCTGTACTGGCCTTTAAAGCCATAGACATAGAATTACAAGACGCTACATGACCAGCAGCATCGTACGTCTACGTCGTTGCCATATTGCGAGTGGCACTGCTGTGAAGTGAAGTAATGGATAAAGACGGGACTGGGCAGTCTAATGGTCTGGAATCCCTACAGATTTTATTTTTTTCTCCAGCCGTCTGGAGTTTTTTTTTGTTTTTTCTGTCCACCCTGGCCATTGGACCTTACTCTTATTCTTTATTAATTAATGTTGACTTATTTTATTTTCTTACTGTGTCTTTTATTTTTCTATTCTTTATTAGGTAAAGCACTTTGAGCTACTTTTTGTATGAAAATGTACTATAGAAATAAATGTTGTTGTTGTTGTTGTTGTAAAGATGCCTCACGCATGTGCTGCTTGGCATTGTACTAACCGCTGTGCGCTCCAAACCAGATCCCGGGGATTACATTTCATAGGTAAGGCTGAACAATTGTTTTGGTTATATTTGGCCATTAGAAAATCCCGTTTTATAATCTTAGCACTCAAGGTCACCTTACAATAAAATTAAACAACATTAGTAAAATTAAAACAAGAGAATGATAAATCAAAAAGCAATAATTAGCAAACAAACAAAGATAACTGGCAGTAACAGTTCAAAATTCACAACTGGTATGCCAGTTTGAAAAGATAAAGTTTTGAGGGCAGTTGTATAATGTGTTATTGAATCTCGCTGACGTATATGAGAGGGAAGAGAATCCCCGAGTTGAGGAGCACCAGGAGAGACGCTTGAGCTCCCATAGCACTGAGTCTGATGTGTGGTACAGAAAGTCGAGCTGCAGATGAGGATCTGAGTGAGCGAGACGAGTGTCAATCTGGAGGAGATCAGTGAGGTTGTGAAGAGCTTTAAATCTTCAGAGCGGTATTGTATATCGTAATCACTAGTGAACAGGGAGCCAGTGAAGTTGAGAGAGAATCGGTGGGATATGTTCAGTGGATTTAGAACAGCAGGTTATTATCCTGGCAACAGAATTTTGAATAAGTTGTAAGCGATGGATACGTTTTTGTGGGATGCCAGATAGAATAACATTACAGTAATACGTGAGGTGACTGGGACATTAACCAATACTTCAGTACTGTGTTGCGTAAGAACAGGACGAAGTCTAGAAATGTTTCGGAGATGGAAGAAGGCAGTCTGAGAAATGTTACTTATATGGGAGGAGTTATTTAATAAAAATTAATAGTTATTATTATTATTATTTAATAATTGCCATTATTAGTATATAAATGACTATAAATAATTGCATGTAAACGATTCGCCAAAATCTGTTGTATGTAAACGATACTGTTTTAAACGTTACTGTTTTTTCATCAGAAAACCTGGTTTCCACGTCTACCTCTATTAGTTTAAATGGCACTTTTGCCACTCGCAATAAGGGTGGACGCGCTGACGTATCGTGTCGACTGGGCAACACACTGAATGTGGCGTCTACCTATATATGTCTATGTTTAAAGCCGCAACCTTGCCTCCATACCATCAGTTCTGTTCTGGACTTTGTTTTCCAGCAGGCGGCGCTAGCTCCCTTGTAGGAAGAAGTTCTTTTTTATTTGCGGCGTCTTAAGTAACCCGAAACTATATAGATATAATATTAAAAGGCGATACCCCTCCCCTTAGTGATACTGCGGTAAGAAATCACATAGGAGAAATAACTTTGCTTTCTTTAATGACGATTTACACGGCATAACAGACGAAGGAAGCCATGACAAGACTTTTCACCGAAGTGGGAGCTCAATGTATAAAGTCTGCCATTTTCGTCACTGCGCTGAAAGGATTTTCAGGATCGGATGACGTTATCTCCCATCCGTCTGTCGGCTTCAAAGGTGTGCCGGGCGATGTTCCAAGGCTTTATACTCTTTCTCCATGTGCAGACCCTCACTTATGTGAATCATGCCATTCTAAACAAGGAAAAGAAGGTCCAATGTCATGCTGACTCTGACACACAGAAATAGTACAAGGCCCATTTTCGTAGTTGTCCCTTTCTTGTCTTCTAATGCTTGCCTAGCAGTTCTAAATGATGAGCCTCTGTGTGCTAAATCTGGCCTCGTGTTAGCTGTACATGTCAGAAGAAGCAGATTTCTAAAATATTTTTTGTACAGAGCACAGTGACATATTAAACATATAAACTGATTACAGACTCCAACCTGTGAACATCTCACAACAATTTATCCATTTTGAAGCCATGGCGTATTATACGGGCGGCTGCCCCAAACCTTTTTTGATGTCTCTTGGTTGTTTTTGTGACAGGGGGACATGATTGAAGCATACAGTAGACCCCAGCTGTTACTTTAAAATAAACTCGGCACCAAGACCATGGGAACACAGTTAGAAACTTGTTAAGGGCAAATTTCACACAAATGTTGAAAAGGTTTTCTTCACCCAGAAATATAGAGACGTGGAATAAGGGAAAGCTGGGACCCCCGGAAATGTAACCGACACAGATATGGAGAGAAAGTGCAAACACCACACAGATGACCAAACTAAAACCGCAGGGTCTGGATCTGTTAGGGGGGCGTACCATGTCAGCCCTTTCACGTTTACATGCTGCAGAAACTAAACATCGCAATAAACGTAAATGTCTAGACGGCGACACGTACCTCCACATACTCCCCCGCATGGCTGTCGATATGTCTTGATATTTCTTCTATGCTGAATGAGTGAATTTCCAGGCACAGGAAGACAAACACTAAGAAGAAAGCAACCTTCCCCTGCAGGAAAAAATAAAAAGAAAAGCTATCAGCAGTCAGTTTCATGATATGATCAGAAATATGGCAGAACATGACGCTACATAACATCGTCAGACCCACTTAATCCAATTCAGACTCACACCGTACCAGAGCTTAAACTGGCAGCACTGGGCACCAAGCAGGAAACGACACCAGTCCATCACAAGGCCCACACTAGCAGTCAAACAGCCCAAATCTGGAATTGCAAATGAACCCAAACTGCACCATTTTTGGGCATGTAGGAGGAAAACTCAAATATCCAGCGGAAGGTTCACATCAGAATATTGGGAACAGGCAAAGTTCACACAGACTGAGCAAGTACAGGGGCGCTGCAGCCGTGAAGCAGCTTGGGCAGATCCTACCGGCAGAGGAGAGATGTCTAAGTGGCATCAGGCAAGCACAGGGATGTCTCAAGGATCAGCTGTGCTTGTAGACCACCTCACCGGACCCTAACATCCAGGCTCGTGGATTCTCATATCAGTGCTGTCCCGATGATACTTAACTCGTCTCAGCTAGAATCTCGGCTTGTCTCAGTGATCTCTCCACTTGGATTAAGGAACAACACCTTGAGCTCACCCTGACAATGAAGGAGCACCTTTTTATCCCAACTCGTCCACCCACTCAGCACCCAATCTCATTATCACCAACACCTGCCAAGCCAGTACTCAACTCTGGGGTGGCGATGGATCGATGACCCGCTGTCCTTCACCGATTACATTGGAATTGTCTCACCACCGTGCAGATTTGATTTATATAACAGCGAGATCAGGCCACATCTGATGGACTGTGCAGCACAGATCCTGGTCCAGGATTTAGTCATGTCACGTCCGGGCCAGCGCAACACTGCAAAAGCACTGAATTAAGGGCCTCAATCAGGCGCATCGTAAGCTTTACTTAAAATCGTAGATTTGATTGAAAATTGTTTGGTCCCCCATGGGGTTTCGTTTAAATCATGAAGATAAATTCAAAGGGTGAGTGGGGCACAGGAGGTGGGGGTCTGCCTGAGGATCACGAGCTCGACCAGAAATCAGTGGCAGTCCAACAACACCACCACCGGCCTGAAGTTTTATACAAATGAGAGATTTCAGTTTTTCATTTTTAATAAATTCTGAAAACATGTTTTCACTTTGGGTTATTGAGTGTGGATTGATAAGGCAAAATGGGAAATATATCTACTGTATTTAAAATAAAATGTACAACACCATAAAAAAATGGGTAGAAAGTGAAGGGGTCTGAACATTTTCTGAATCCACTATACAGATAGATAGATAGATAGATAGATAGATAGATAGATAGATAGATAGATAGATAGATAGATAGATATGAAAGGCACTATATAATATACCCTGTGGTGGGTTGGCGCCCTGCCCAAAATTGGTTCCTGCCTTGAACCCTGTGTTGGCTGGGATTGGCTCTAGCAGACCCCCGTGACCCTATGTTTGGATTCAGCGGGTTGGAAAATGGATGGATGGATGGACTATATAATATATAGCTAGATAGATAATTTTAGTATAGTCGGCAGGATAGATAGATAGATAGATAGATAGATAGATAGATAGATAGATAGATAGATAGATAGATAGATAGATAGATAGATAGGTTAGGATCAGAGCTGGCATCTGACTGATTTGTAGACCCTGAGCAGTTGTTTCAGTGAGACCTCAGCTTCATTAACACACTTACGGTAAGTCAATCAAGAAGGCCACCTCTGTTCTGAGCACTCGTGTGGTCTTTTCAGCGTCAGCAGCACAAAGGAAGATGTCGACTTAAACGCCGGCTATCAGGAGGCGTCTCGTCTCCCAAGTATCTTTATGACGGTACTTTGAGTTGGCAAAACTAGAAAGCCCACCCGACAAGACTGTCCTTTCCATCTCGGCCGCGTACCCCCTTTAACAATGTCGGGTGTTTCTAAATTTGCGCAGAGGTGTACACTAATGGTGAGTTCGTGTACTCCAACCTGCATCCTCCACGGTGCCTGCAGGCTATCAGATTGTAGGCTGCGGTCGTCCGATGCTCTGTGCAATTCGCCTAAAGCGCTTTGGCTCTCACTTTAGGAAAGACGCCGTGTCGCTGGTTTATATTTGGTGTCAGATCATTCCTTATAATCTTTTCTTAATATTTGTTTTCAGCAATGAAAAGATTTGCCAAACGTACAGGTCGGGTTTACAGCCAGCGCAGACTGATGTTTAACCTGTGGGGCATTTCGTTAAGTCACCCTAATTTACTTTCAAGCACTTATTACTGAATCCCTCCGCAAGTTTCGCCGGTTTTCCGTTATGTTCAGTCTGTCGCACCCCGCGTCCGTCACCCACTCACCATACTGCGTTCTCTGGGTCAGTCAGTCAGTCAGTCAGTCGGACAGGCCGCTCGTTCGCTCGCTCGCTCGCCTGGGCTGCGAAGCCGGGTTGTCCGCGTCTCACGCTTTAAATACCGGGGAGCTCCACCCCGCACAAACGCGCGCTCCCGCGTGGTAAGCCACTCATTTCTTGAAAAGTCGCGATCTGATCATGGTGTTACTTAACATTCTTCAGCTGTAATTTACAAAACAAAAGAAGATCTGAAGAAAAAGGGGTCGACTGAGGAGGAGGTGCAGGACCGAGATGTATGGTGAAGGCTGATCAAGCATATCGACCACACACACAAGTGAGAAGAGAGGAAGACGATGTAATTTACAGATTACTTTAGACAGCTGCGCAACACATTCCAACAGACTTACTTTTATTATAGAATATTGGATTAGTATATTCAGCCTGCAGTGCTTCAAAGTAATATGTAATGCTAACGTTAGTCTTTGGGCCGCCCTACACTAACGTTGTCAGCCCACCGCAAAAGCGATCGGGGATCTTGTGAAGTTTGTAAATTCTGCGTCTATTCGTATCGGATCACATTAACCATCCAAATACTGATAACTGGCGTCCAGTCCGTATCTGTTTTTTTCTTACCGAACGGTGCTCAAGCTGTCGAAACAACAGGGCAGGTTGTGAAAAACAATGGATGGACTTTGAAAGTGTTACAATGCAAATAAATGAAATCGCGCTCATCGTGGGTTTGTTTGGTTAAGATTGCTCATTTTAAAAGGCACCACACACTAACCACAGTAGTCTGAACCGACATACTTAAAAAAAAAACTACATTTTTGGGTACTTTTCTATTATCGTGATGCAAATCCTATTATCGTGAAGAATACCTGTGTCCTGAAGAAAGAACACGGATGTCTCCTGCTTGGTTGGTCCTTGCAGTGGTGCGTCAAGATAATAGAAAAATACCCATTTTTGGCCAAGCGGATTTGCACAAAATGCCCCCTGCGGGCAGACATTGGGAAGTGTTGACTTGGGAAAACCCAGTTAAATACTACACTGGCCCAATGTGGGGGCCATTACGCTCTGTAAGGGATGCCCATGAGGTGGAAGGATGGGGGAAGTGGGTAGCCTCCCTGGGTTGCAGCGGTCCAATTGAATCCCACAGTGCATCATGGGAATTGGAGTTCTTTAACTCAGCCTTGTTAAGTGTCGTGGGTGCCGCCCGGGGGTGTTGCAGAAACTGCGGAGCCCTGCTTTTGTGGACTTCCGTCTCACCCGGTCCACGTTAGCAGGCCACTGGAAGTACGTGTAGGTGCAGGTTCAAAGGAGCCCACTGCCACCGCCCCAAGAGCCAGAGTCAAGAGGAAGACGTACGAAGCTTGTTGGAGGAGTGACAAAGACGGAGATAAAGTGAAGAAGAAAAAGCCATTGCCGTGTGCTGCTTTTATTATTGGGCTTCATTGTGTCTGACTGTACTGTACTGTGCTGTGGGAAACGATTGAAAAGCGTTTCCCATTGAAAAAAGCGCTGGACTTGTGCCTTGCGTCTGTCTGTGTCAGAGTGGGCAGCTGGTGCGCCCCCTGCAGGCCACAACTCTTAAAAATAACGGGGCAAAAGCGGTTCCTCAAAGCAATGCCAGAGGGGGACCATTTCTGGCTCCCAAAACATTAGAAAAATTCTTGATGAGAACAGACCATTCAGCCAAACAGAGCCCGCCAGCGTTATCCATTTAATTCTTCTAAAATATCATCAAGCTGAGTTTTGAAAGTCCCTAACGTCCTACTGTCCATCACACTACTTGGTAGCTTATTAATTTTGTATTTTAGTTTTGGTTATAATGTGTGTTACATCTGTTGTTCAGTGTCCTTGAGTGTTTAGAAAAGCACGTATGAATAAATGAAATGTATTATTATTATTATCTCTCTATTATAATAAAAAAATCTTGGGTTGAGATGTCATCTTCTTGGAAAGACACTTTGACGTCCCGCAAGAACAACCAATTTAAAACAAGATCACGGACGTCTAACCTCTCAGTTGTTGGAATGCTTTGGGCAGACACACTTCATGTGCTCTCAGCTCTTAAAATATGTTATACGTTCTTGATGGCACGTCAACGACTAAGCGAAGAAGAAAGAGCAGCGCGTCGAAAAAAGACCCAAAAGCGCTGGAGAGAAAAGAAGGCAAAAAAGAACAATAATAATCTATGTACAAATTCTGAAAATAACGAAAGTAATAATAAGCCTGGACCAAGAGGAACTGAAAACCTCGTAGGTCCAATCAGGGTCAGAAATAAAAGACTTCATAAAGACGTTCAAAAACGATGGCACGATACACATGCAGAGCAGGTTAGAGCTTTTGAAAGCAGTGGAATTCAAGCTCCAGCAGACCCCTGTGACCCTGTAGTTAGGATATGGCGGGTTTGATAGTGGATGGATGGATGGATGTATTTCTAAAGAAGAGAAAGTAAGTGTTTCATTTATACTGGGAAAAAGGTAATCACTGGGCTGATGGCCAGAGAAAGCGGGCACTTTGAGTAAACGCATTGTGTCCCAAAAGGTGAAGGCAAGCGAAGGAGGAGGAGGATTTTAGGAGCGGGCACTGATACAGCACACCCACCACATGACAAACCACATCAAGATCTCAAATTAGGTCCCGAGTACAGCTGTGCAACGGGTGACACCTCAGCACCACACTAGTTTGAATGGAGTGGAGCGGTGGGAGGCACGGTGCTAAAACAGAACGTATTAGTGGCGGTTAATTCTTAAGCTCATTAAGCGGAATAAAATTCCTTGGATTCCAAACGGGCTGAAATTGTGGACCCCCTGGCTGTCCGTAATATTATTTTCCAAAAAAAAAAAAAAAAAAAAGATTCTAATCCAGACAATGGCAGCTTGTATGGAACTGAGACGTCAGTGTGCTCCTCAGGTCAGGAGTACTTTGCATAGCGCGCTTCCTGGCATTACGGGTGGGCTGAGAATGGACAGTCCCAGCCAGGATCTTTGGAGTAAAGTGGGCCTGCCTTGATCCCCTCTGACTGCCATATCCCCCTACAGTTTACGAATGGCACAGCCTGGACAAGTGCGCCAGATGCATATAACAAATTGAAGGTCTCAAATGGCAAAGGATCCCCAAAAGGTGTGGAGGTACACTTCATTAAAGTTACTCCCTCAGTCTCAAAGTTCCCCATAAAAAATTTTCCGCGGAGTGAAATAAACCAAATGTGTATGGGTTAAAAAATGAAAGTTATGAAACTGCAATTGTGGTGAACAGTTGATCTCCACTCATATAACGGACACATATGAACCCCCTGAATGGTAATTTTGTGTCTTGGTTGAATATTTTGGATTGATTTGTATGTTACTATTTCTTCAAGTTTTATGTACCTGTATCTAGGCCTGCATTATGTTCCATTTGTTTTGTGGGCGGTCCCCCCCCAAGAGGCGGGGCCACCTGCCAATCACTGCCACCCTGTATGACAGGGGAACCAAAAATAACAAGATTTTTTTTCTGGAGGCTGGCGGTGCATTAGCTCCAATGTTCGCCACCGGGTGCGTTTACTAGCCTGCCCTGTGCACCATTTGGCCAAGCGGCATCCTTGAAATGCTCAAGCGATTGCGTAATGCAGTGTGGAGAAAACGACCCGACGAGTGGCATTGAACATTGAGTGTGTGGCAGTTTCTCATGAAAAACAGGATGACAACGGTTTCCCACCACCCCCCCCCCAACTCCCTGGACTTTGCACCCTGCGATTTTTTCTTATTTCCAAGAATGAAGTGGGACCTTAAACAGAAAGCGTTTTCAGGATGGAGAGGAGGTCAAGAAGCAAATGTCGGTGGCACTAGAGGCTGTCACTTTGCAAGAGTTTCACAACAGTTTTAAACAATGGAAAAAGCGGTGGGACAAGCACATTGAGTCTCAGGGAGAGCATTTTAAAGGTGATTACATTTTGGAAATGTTTTGAGAAATATACATTTTTTTTTGTTTTTTAATTTTTGTTATTTTTGAGCCCCCCCTCGTAAATCCATTAGGTCTTTCACAGTTCCTGGCAGCTCATTGTGTTTATTGGTATTTCTGTGTTTTATCAGATCTCTGGATTTTTGATGCTTTGTTCTGTTTTTTCACTTCGCATTTTTTGGACTCAGCATATGGACTTGTTTGATTTGGATTGCCTTCATGTTACCGTTAATTCCATTTTGCCTTTGTATTCCACAGAGCTTAATTCTTATTGGAGAACATGTTTTTTTGTGAAGAAAACATCTTTAATCTTATAGACTCTATGAGGCCCGCTTTGGGCATTTTTTTGGAACTTACATGCTTTGGGAGTCCCAGTTCACAACAGCATGTCAGGGCAGGGTTGGGCTAAAATGATTTCTACAAATGTTCTTTTCCATGATTGAACAACTTAAATCTTTATTACCAAAAAAAAAAATAGAAACTTATCACACAATTATTAATTTATTGTGGGATTTTTAAAACCATCAGAGGGTCAAAATATCCATAAGCCTACTTAGATAATTAATGAAGTGGTGCTGGAAGTTTAGAAGTCACAGCCCATTTCCTCAGTTATTTAAGTGCTACACCAATTGTCCAAGATTACGGATACAAATAAATCTTCTAGCATGCATATGTTGGTGATTTAGTGTTCCTGGCTCTCAATCTTTTGCCACTGAATTCAGAATATGGTTTAAAGTGTTTTGACGTAGACATTTTGATTTCTAGATTTCCCACTCACAAACTTTAACCCTTAAACCGCCGGAACCGGCTATAGTCGGTTTCCTATGCTATTTGCCAGCACACCGGAGCAGAGTATATTCGGCAACATACGTTCATTGAACGCTGCAAACGGCTATAGTCGCTTCCCAGTGTAATTTGCCAGCAATTTGCCGGAGCTGATCAGTCCATGCCGTAAATTCGTTGAACACCCAGCTCGTGACCACTGGTGCCCTAGACTAGCCTGCAAACGTCAGCGTTGGCCTCTGTGTGCTTGTGTGCAGCCAGTTCAAGCACAGTTGGCTCGGTGATTTACTGAATTTCATCGATGGTGTCAGTTGAACCTTGTACATATTGTTCCAGTAGTTAAGGACTTTGTTAAATGGTGCGACTCAAACCACCTACTACTGAACACCACCAAAACCAAGGAGCTGGTGGCGGATTTTAGGAGGTCCAGGCCCCTCATGGACCCCGTGATCATCAGAGGTGACTGTGCAGAGGGTGAGGACCTATAAATACCTGGGAGTGCAGCTGGATGATAAACTGGACTGCCAATACTGATGCTCTGTGCAAGAGAGGACAGAGCTGACTATACTTCCTTAGAAGGCTGGCGTCCTTCAACATCTGCAATAAGATGCTGCAGATGTTCTATCAGACGGTTGTGACGAGCGCCCTCTTCTACGCAGTGGTGTGCTGGGGAGGCAGCATTAAGAAGAGGGACGCCTCACGCCTGGACAAACTGGTGAGGAAGGCAGGCTCTATTGTAGGCATGGAGCTGGACAGTTTGACATCCGTGGCAGAGCGATGGGGGCTGAGCAGGCTCCTGTCAATCATGGAGAATCCACTGAACAGGATCATCTCCAGACAGAGGAGCAGCTTCAGTGACAGACTGAGGAGACCCCACACTATGCGACTGTTCAGTTCCACCCGGGAGGTAAACGTTAACATTATACAAAGTTATTGTCTGTCTGTTATACCTTCATTTTTATCACTCTTTAATTTAATATTGTTTCTTATCAGTATGCTGCTGCTGGAGTATGTGAATTTCCCACTGGGATTGATAAAGTATCAATCTATCTATCTAGTTTTTTAATAGTTTTTACAGTTCATTAGCAGTGCGTAAAATAATCAGTATTGCAGTAATTGTGATGCTCTTTGCATTAAAAAAATATGGATTCCATTAAAATTTCACTTTTTCTTGGTGAATTGTGGCATATCCTTAAAAAGTGCAGCAAAAAAGTATTTGACGTCTGGGGGTGCGTTAACACCAAGTATGTGGCAGTTTAAGGGTTAACCCTTTTTTTCCCCCCCCTGTTCCTGCAGATTCACTTATCCCCATCTTTGTAATCCATTTAGTGACTCTCATGGCCTTCTCGCCCCCATGCATGGTAGAAAAATAATCTGAGAGGTCTGTCGTGCAGCAATGATACGTGAGATTGACCAATAACAAGTCTGAGACGCTCTTAGATGTCTGGGGCTGCACGCACGGTACAATGAATGGATCAGCCTGTGTCTACTTGCCACTGAGAAGCGTGGGTAAACCATCGAACCTCATTCATGATGGGGACCAGGGCTTGCAACTGTTCCCCACAAATGAGGAATTCCTAGTAAGCGTACTGTATGTTCTAATGTTACACAGTTTAAGTTTGTGTTTTTTTGTACACACCACCCTTCACTACTACTATTGTATGACTTAGAGAGGTTCTTGGATTGGCCCTGCCACAGTTGCTCAGGGCATCTTGTGGAGCTTCTAGGAGATGACTGCATTTGACTAAAGAGTCAGTAAAAGTCATGACAAGGTTGCCGTAGGTGAATCTGTGGAAAGATCATTACAGATCATCGAGAGTGCCAGAGTGCCCGCCCGACCTCTTCTCCCTCTGCTGGTCCTAATCCGGCCCACCTCTCCCTTCTTCCTCTTTGTATCCAACCTCATGAGTCCTGCCCACTCATCCTACAACACCTTCCCTCTCTCCCTGCATTTTTGGCCTGTCTGCTTTGGCGATGCCGTTTAATGATTTCATTCTTGCCATATCTGTTGTGTTAACAAGTGTGGTATATGGCCGACCATTCATCCCGGCCAATACCCCCAGGCCGCCAGATGGAGCATGAAGGTGCCCCGAATGCCAGCAGGGAATCATGGACAATGGAGTGTTTATTCACAGCCCTGCTGGATACCATGGGGGACACCACAGGACGCTGCACGGAGGATCAAGGACTATTTTCACTACAGCCCGGAAGTACGTCCCAGTCACGTGGAGAGAAGAAATGACGTACTTCCGGGTTGAAGAAAAGGAGTTTTCATCTGACCCGGAAGTGTTGCCAGTCACATGGACAGAGAGAGAGAGAAACACTTCCGGGTCAAGGACTTTAAAAGGACGATGGGAAATCCCAGCGTTGAGCTGAGTTGGGAGGAAGGGAACAACGCGTCTGGGAGTGCAGGATTGATTATTGTATTGTATTATTGTTATAGTTTATGAGTATTGTGGAGCGGAGGGTGCTTTGTGCACTGTATTGTCTAAATAAATTCATAATTTGGACTTTTATCTGGTGTCTGGCGCCTGATCTGAGGGTTCAAGGGGACGACAGCACCCCCTATCTGTCACAAAAGACTTCATGTTCTGATAAAACTCCGTGTGTTCTCAATGTTTTAGGGTGATTTTCAGATATATTTATTACATTTCAACAATGGCAGTAAAGCGTGGCGATGATGAAAGCCTTTTGCCGAGTGCTCCTAAGCGATAATATATTTTAATGAGCTGAGATGATTTTCGGCACATGAAATTGCGTAATTGTGCAAAACCGTATACATGAATAGGGTCAGCTAGAACATTAACTAATTTTTCCCAGTGTGCCAGAACATGAATCGATTTATCCAATGGGATCAGTTCTTCAGTACCTGAGGTTTCTGTTTCTATGGTTTAGAAATGAAACCCCTGTGGATAACAAGAATTGACTGCTGTCACACATGTGTATCGAGGGGGTGGTGTCACTAACGGTATCTTCTCTTTCTGTTCCCACCGCAAAGACAAGACACCCAATGATGTCAACTGACTCCGCCCCTTCCTATATATTCAAGATGCTCACAGAAGGTGGTGTCTCATTGAGGACTGATGCTCGACAGAGACAGAACTCCAATCCAGACTCAAAAGGTGTCGCGAGACCACTAAACGACCTGTTATTTCATTTAAATCCGCCGTTGAGCGCTGTTTGAGTTCGTTTTTAGAAAGTCTTAATTGAGCATAAAGTGTGTTTGGGCTTTATTGTGTCTGAGTTTTGAGAGACTGCAGCACCCCCTACTGGTCACACTCCTTATACCATTAGGTTTGGTTGCATCTACTAAGGTTGCTCCACTCCTGGACTTGCACCTGTGACCTTGTCCAGATCATTTCTTATTTACCTGACTCCCTTATCCAAGGCAACTCACAACATTTGACATACATTTTGGTTGCATTTCTTTTGTTTTTTCCAATTGCAGCACAGGCAGTGTGTTTACCTGCACACACATAATTGGGTCAAGGTGAATAACCCTCTTATTGCAGTACTTCTTAAACTGCCTACAACTCCCAGCAGCCCTGGTACTGCTACCCCATTGGGTGTCTTTCGAGTGGTGCGGGAGTTGCTGGGAAGAAGGATAATTAAGTGTTACTCTTTAAAAAAGGAGCCAGAAAGGCGGTGAGGGGATCGCGATCATTGGGGTTTTTTTAATTTCTATGCTTCTCTCCCCACCTCTGGAATACAAGCACCACTGGATTACATCTTAATTCTGGATTTATGTGCTTGTCCTGTGCCTGCTTGTTTGTGTGATTTTGTCTAGACTGGTAGACGTCTTTGTCCAGTGGGCGTAGTGGCGTAGCTAGAGATCGTGCCGCCCAGGGGGGGTAGGGGTGTTTCAATTTGCCATATCTGAATAAGTTAACCTATTTAAATAGAATATTAAAATGACATATACAGAAAAATTTAGATAAATTTTGCATAGATTTATTCATATATAGAGTGTGGCGGGCGGCCAGGTCACCTCTTCTACATATTATGGTGGGAGGCCGGATCCCATGCCCGGCCGGGACGCCCTTTCTACACATGTTCCGGGGGAGCAGCCATGGACATCTCACTACCTCCCCCAGGACGCTTGGTGGTAGCCTCCCTGGCTGATGATGGTGTCTCAGTTTCCCGCAGGGTTTCATGGGAGATGGATTTCTCCACAACCCTGTGGGGATCTGGGTTGGCCGCCAGGGGGTGCTGCATGGATCCCGGAGCCCACATGGACATCTCTACAGCCCCGCCCGGAAGTGCAATTAAGCACAGGTGATCAAGCACCTGGAGCACTTCTGGGTGGGCTATAAAAAGGGCCAGCCACCACCACTCAAGGAGCCAGAATCGGGAGGAGGAGGAGGAGGTTGCCTGAGAGGAGTGGTGGTACCAGAGGAAGGATTGTGGTACTGGTTTACCTATTTAAGTACTTTTGGGACTGTGTTGTGGCTGGGAGGTTTACGGGGAAGACGTGCCCACCAGCTGAAGATAAATAAAAGCCTGTGTAATTGTACACGTGCCTCTGCATAGTCTGTACCAGATCGGCGGTTATATAGCGCCTTTCTTACAAGAGAAATAGCAAAAATTTTTCACATATAATTATTTATAAGCATCAGCTAGACAAGAATATTGTATAGACCCCCTATAAGCCGTGTTCTAATTATTAATTTAATATAATTACACTGCAAAAACCAGAACCAGTGTAGTGTACAAGTGATAGGTGGGGATGTTTTCTGCGCAGAGCAAGAACGCATTCGGATAGATAACGAAACAAAATTATAATCAATTCAATTTTATTTGTCATTCAGCAGAACATCCAATATGTGCTGCAGAATGAAAAGACAATGCACAAGACATTAATAAAAACACATGGTATTTAAAAGACGAACAGCGGTAGGAAAAAAACTTTTTAAACCTGGTGGTTCTGCATTTCAGGCTACGGTATCTTCTGCCTGAGGGCATGAGGGAAAAGAGTTCAGAGGCAGGATAAGTGGGGTCTCTGGAGATCCGCACAGCTTTGGCCAGACAGCGTTGTTTTGCCAAGTCGTGTACATTAGGCAGCGGGGCTCCAATGATCCTCTCAGCAGCCCTCACCACCTTCCTCAGTGCTTTCCAGTCCGAAGCGCTGCAGCTCTCCTGCCACGGAGAGCTGCTGCTGGTTAGCATGCTCTCTATGGTCCCTCTGTAGAAAGTGGCAAGGACTGACTTGCTGAGATGGGCCCTGTTTAGCCTCCGCAAGAAGATCAGGCGCTGGTGAGCCTTCTTGGTGATGGAGGAGGTGTGCAGGGACCAGGTGAGGTTGTTTGTCACATTTACTCCTAGGAACTTCGTAGCCTGCACAATTTCCACAGCAGTGTTGTTGCTTATTTTTGTTATTGCCTCATAAATTTCAACTGCTGTGTCTGATGCCATCACAGAAGGACAGTCTGAAAATGATTTTTGAAGAATTTGTGGATAAAAATCAGAGAATTTTACATTTTTAAATTCATGAGTTATATTTTTCCAAACCCTGCTGCTTACACACAAATTGTACTGAGCCTTTTGGCCAATAATGCCGCCACCAAAAATGTTTCGCCCTCCCCTAGCTACGCCACTGAGAGGGCGCTGCCAAATTCTACAGATCTTCATGCAACAAATGGAACACGGTAGGACAAAACTTTCATAAGATTTGGGAAACTGTGCACTTGGCACCACAAATCATTTTCTCTATCGTCATCCGCAACTGTTGTGCTGGACTGTGTTTTGGACCGTGTCGTAAGTGTTAGGTTGTTTTTTGTTTAGTACTTAGAGTTTCGATTGGCTTCATTTGTGCAGTGCTTCAAAATTATCGCTGTCGGGGAATTGAGGAGGATGTTTGCACACAAACTGATCTTTTACTTCTTTGTTTGCGTAATATATACTTTCACTGCTGCATTTGTGCCTTTGCATGTAGCTCTGTGTGCGAGACAGGTCAAGGCTGGGTGCGCTCCTGGGGTCTCCAAAGTAAAATAAATAAGTCACTGTTTTAAAAAATCTGGGCAACATTGCGACTGCTGCATCATTAAGGCAGAGACCTGTTTTTTTTAATAATCTGCGTTAACAAGCGCAAGAAACATTCTGGAGCTCTCATTTGGGAAAACAGCTTGACGTCATTAAACTGTGCAAACATTGTGAATTCGAAAATTAGCCTGACGCCTATGGTAATTACCTTGTGTTTTATAAACGTGGTTAGTCAAACTGACGGTTTATTTACAGGTTTCTGGAATGCATGCGGTGCATTCTTTACTGCTTGGCTGTGCGAGTGAGCGCTGCAATGGACCCATGACGTGTGCTTCTTCTCTTACACTCAGTGCTGCTGGAATAAGAACAAAGGCATTTTTACATCAATAAGTATTGCATTACGTTACTTGTTAATTTAAAAGGTAACTGGACTACGTAGCCCACGTTACTGTTCACGTCTTACCTTACTACTCTCAAGATTGTGTTCTGCTCATCAACTTGAATTTAGCAATTTCTGAAATTACCGAGACAGATTATTTCAGCCCGGAGAATGAAATATGCAATCGCCCTAATGTTTAGCTCTGGAATTTTGCAGACGTTTGTACCCATTGCTGCTGAAATCGTGTGTGAATTATTACATGTGCTGGCTGTCAAGAGTACAACGGACGTGTGTAAACGTCACAATCCTTAATGGTAACCTGGTTAAGGGTTTACACTGCCACATAAATCGGGTTATTCATGGAGAAATCTACCTCTGTTAATCAGGTTTCCCAGAGGTCAATAACCTGATTTCTCTAAGGGTTTACATGGCAGATTAAAACCAGATTATTGAGGTGCATGTAAACCCAAGTGTCGATAATAGGATTTGAACAGACAACTTCAGGATTCAAAGTCCAAAGCCTCAACCATTACGCAACACTTCCTAGACATTCTTAGTGCAGTTATTGAATAGCATCCCTTTTGTGAAAAAGTACCTCCTCCTTTATCCAGTGCTGGTTAGTGTTACGCAAATTTGTGAGTTTAATAAACAACATAAAGTTATCCTTTGACTTAACAGTAGATCTTAGTTGAAGACCAGAAAACATCAGAGCCACAATGTCAAGGAGGAGTGGCACCGTCTGCTTTTCATTATGTGCTGCACCCGGTGATCAATATGACACTTTGCTCTCACTGCTAGTTAAACTTTCTGTCCTTAGCTATCCCAATGCTAACACCAGTATGACAAGTTTATTGTTACATTTCAGTCAGGGTTCCTGCCCTGTCGGAGGCCCAAAATTCTTATTTTCAGTCTTGTTAATTTCGGATTCTTTTGTTTGTATTCATTTTACTTCTGTTTAACTGCAATACATTTGATATTTGATTTGGTGTATGTGTGTACGCCTCAGTTACATTCCTTGTGTTTTGTGGGTAGTTCCCCAAGAAGTGGGGCCACCTTCCCATTACCAAAAGGGATGGCCCTCAGTTCTGTAAAGGCAGGGTCCCTTGCAGTTCATTTGATTGCACTTGGGAGTGGTGAGTTTCTTAGTCTAGTGGTTTACAAGACTTCAGACTCCTGTGCTCTGTATTTAGAGAGTTATTTTGGATTTTGTATTGGAACTTTGTTCGCCTTGGATTGACATTGCTGCCAACTTCTTTTTGTGATCCACAGAGCTTCACTGTTTAATAGAGGCTTTCATGAGCGGTTTATGATATGTGCCGATTTCTCCAGAAGTATCAATTTAACAATATCTTAGGAAATGAGCATGAGTTTTGCATGTTTTGAGCATACGACTGAGTAACTGTCATGTAGATTATGCAACACTAGTAACGTAAGTTTTCTTTCTTTCATAAATGTTTTCACATTGTTTGCCATTGTATAGCATTTCTCACTATTGGCTGGTATTGCATCATAAACTCTTTTCTCTCCATTCTGTACAAAAAGAAAGACAGAACTTGAGAGCATGTGCTCTTTTTAATGGTGGCTGGAGTACCAGTCCTTCCACCAACCCCCAAGTGTTCCCTGCTAGTTGGAGGGCCTGCTTGTAGAGCTCCATGCAGATTGACATCATACGTACCCGGGGCAGAGCAATTGCAGGTTAAGGGCCTCGCTCAAAGACCCAATGGAGTAGAGTCACTTCTGCCGTTTTTGTGATTTAAACCAGCAACCGGCAAGGATCCCTAGCTAACACACCACACACACATTAGAACAGACAGCAATCCTAATACTTAAAAATCCAACATAATATAAGGAGAAGTGTTTGTGCGTCTGGTTGCTGTATCTTTATCATTCCAACAGATGGCTCATCACAAACAATTATACTAATAAAATGGATTGCATTTGGCACATCACAAACATTTCTCTCTCTTTTATAAAAAAAAATCCTGGAGAGAAACACTAGGGAGACACGTGAAGATCATGGAAGACACATAAAAGACCAGCGAGACTAAAGAGATTGGCCATGGAGTGTCTTGCGGGGACCTTAAAACCTGAGACTTTGTGCCAAGAGATTGACCCAGGAGCATCTCGCGATGACGTAGACCATGAGATTCTTGCAAGATACGCCCTACTTACAACCAAATAAGAGCACGGGCAGCAAAACACTCAGTCGTATTTTGGCTTTGAGCACACATGGATCCAGTGCTCTCAGCGCATATAAAGCGTATAAGGACAATATGTTATAAATGAATCGTAGACGAATAAGCGAAGAAGAAAGCGGCGTGGAGAAAAGACACTCAAAAGTGTTGGAGAGACAAAAAAGAAAAAGAATAAACTGGGTGCAAATTCAGAAAATAAGGAAAGTAATTATGAGCCCAGAACAAGTGGAACTGAAAAAAAAGCACGTCCAATCTGGACTGTGGCGCTATACACATGCAGAGCAGGTTAGAGATTATAAAAGTAGTGGAATTCGAAAGGCTCAAAAAAAAAAAAAAAAAAAAACGTTGGCGCGATACACATGTGGAGAAAGTCAAAGAATATGAAAGTAGGAAAATTAGAAAGTATAAAAAAAAAGAAATTAAAGATCGCAGTAACGCAAATAAACGGAAATTATTACTCGAAAAAGGGAAAATAATCACCACGGACCACGTGTCACTGAAAAAAAAGCAGGATAAAGCGAGGTCAGAAATAAAAGACAGAGAAGAAAACAAAGTAAAACGTCATAGAGGTTAAAAAACAAAGGAGGCCAAACACATGCAGAGCAGTTTAGAGAAAATGAAAACTGAAATTCAAAAGACTCAAAAAAAAAAAACGTAGGCGCAAAACACATGCAGAGCAAGAGACAGAATATGAAAGCCGAAAAAAACGACAGTGTCAAAACAAAAAAGAAGTAAAGATCGCATTAGCGCAAAAAAAGAGAAATTATTACTTGGAGAAATAACGAAAAGGCGAATAGAGATCGAATATATGGACAGAGGTGATATGTCAGAAGTATGTAAATATTGTAAGACTTTGAAGTTTAAGTCAAGAGAATTTCAAAAACGGAGTTTAACTCACATGCATTTATTGGTTACTTTGCAAAAAAAATTATTAAGTGCTGATGATGTCGATCATTTTGTCTGTGCTGAAATTCAAAACAGAGAAACCTGTCCTGAATTACGATACAAAGTCATTAAACACATCTCACTGACCTCATTTAAAAGATTCAGCATGTTGGGACTCAAAAGATTCCAAATATTGTTTTTACAGAAGGTCTGAAATAAAAGTGAAACTAATGAAATAGCAACAATTTAAAGAAAATAAAAATCTTAAAAGTGTGTATCCGGAAAAACAAAAACAGGGGTTGGCGAGCGAAGCCCCCTAGTAGTAGAAAAAGGAATTGCCGTTGTTATATGTCATTTGGTTCGGATTCATAAAAGCGGTGTTAATGCGTGCTTGTGAGCTTGCAATTGCATAGTAAATAAAACAGTCTATTTTCTGAAGAAGTGTGGGTCCAATTCCTGCAAAATCCACCATATTTTCTTCTAATCTGCTGTTAATGTTTTAACTTCTGTTTTTAATATTTAAATTAGCTTTTCATGTTCATACCTTTCAGTTGGCCAACATTTCTAAAAATCCTTTTTTTTTGCATTGGTCTTAATTGATATTCTAATTTTCCGAGATACTGAATTTGGGACAGTGAAAAGTTGTCAGTTATAATCATCAAAATTAAAAGAAATAAACATTTGAAATACAGCAGTCTGTGTGTAATGAATAAATCTAATATACAAGTTTCACTTTTTGAATAGAATTACTGAAATAAATCAACTTTGTCATGATATTCTAATTTTATGACCGGAACCTGTACTGCTTAATCACCAAAATTAAAAGAACACTTTTCAACTGTAACCACAAAATTGTGTAAGTGCACGGTGTTGAGTGTTACTGTATAAAATATGTTCTTACAATAAACACAAGTTCATCATCAGCGTTTTCTGGATGCCAAAGCATAAAGCTCGGCAGATTATTACCATAAACAAGTAGAAGAGCTAAGTTGTGAACTACCATTTCAAGAGCCGGTGGTGGATATGGTGGAACCGCAGACAGGAGAGAGCGGTTTTAAAACTGGGGAACAGAGTGGGCAGTGCCCTAGTAAACACAGAGAAAGTCTGCCCATGCCTATGTGGGCGGTATACTAATGGAGACAGTGTCCTGGAAGGAAATGCCTCATGTGTGCAAAGGTAAATCACTGGAAAAAGAGAGACGCACAGTAGATGGCAGTAAGGCGGTCCAATAACTAGGACTCGGGACCCTGGTGGGCCGCAGTGGCTGCAGGTTTTTGTTCCAACTAAGTTTTCTTAATGAGAGGTCAATTATGGTTGATAAAGCACTTATTGCTCAAGTGACACGTTTCTGCTTCACTTTACTAGTCTCGCTTAAGGTTCCCCACCATTAATTTCTTATTTCAATCTTAATCCGCTGCATTCAGTGTTTGTAATGGCTCCTTATTAGCAATAAGATGCAAATAACAAAGGAGCCAGCAGTTCTCTATCTAACTTGTTTCCATTTAATTCACACACTATCTGGTTTAATAAAAAAATTAAGTGAAAAATGTGACAGACTGAAAACAATCAGTTTTAGGCTTCAAATCATTTGGATGACTTCATTGGAAAGGAAAAAAAAAAATCTACGATATAAGAACATTACATTGCAGACAAACAAGCCATAACATTTAAAAGGTCTGAGTTTGACAAGGATTGGTTTCTTATTAAGCAATTGCGTTGAAACAAAAACATGAAGCCACTGCGGCCCTCCAGGACCGACGCTGCACACTCCTGTGATAGAGGAAAGGCTACCTGGGCTTAACAGAAGTGTCTGGTCCTTTGAGTGGGATCTGGAAATCGGGGATCCCCTAAAGTCCACAGTAGGAGCTCTAAGAGGACTTTGAGAAGATGTCCCTTACCCAGGAAGACATTTTTGGGGTGATTTGTGGGGTTCAGAGACCATTTCCTTCCAGGGACTGACTGAGTGTGGGGTCAGGAGGCATGTAGGGACAATCACTGGAGAGGGGAAAGGACGCCACAGTTTGGTGACAGAGGAAGGTGTAAAATTAAATAAAAAAAGGGGGCAGCCATCCCACCTTAAAGACAGAAGTACAAGTCTGTGTCAGAAGGGCCCAACAGGCCCTGAGATTTCACTTTTTTGTGTCTTGTATTTATTGATACCTGTCTTGTGTTTATTTTCTGTACAATGGCATGAAAAGGCATTTGCCATTTTCATTTGATTTGCTGTAAAATTTCACATTTTTAACCCTAATGTTTTCTGGTCTTCAATGAATATCTAACATTAAATTAAAGGGTACTTTGAGGGGCCAATTACTTTTTCACAAGAGATGCTCACTAAGAACTGCACGAAGAAGGTCTATCCAAATTAGTGGTAAAAAAAAAACAAAAATTTCCTTAAATAGACGTTCCCTATAATGTGATACCACGGCTTTGCATTTCACTCTGTAGGGTGACACGCGTAATTTTGTTTTTTTGCGTTTCAGTGGCTGTATACAGAATAAGAAGTTAACATGCTGTGACTCCAAATGAACACATTCCATCAAGAATGCAGGGTGTGCGGCAAGATTTAATTAGAGGCTCCCCGGGCTGCTGGCAAACCTGACCTTCACCCTGCAAGCCGCAGCAGTTTTAAGACTTCCACTTCACCGCTGAATCACTTTTCCTACACTGTCAGGGCTGCTGCACACCTGTTTCCATATCTAAAACACAGAAAGCTGACAGATAAACAGGGCTACATGGACTCTCACCTCGAGTTCAGAATTCAAAATGTTCTGACTCTGCAATTCTTCCTATTTATCTAATCTGCTCAAGAAATCACCATATTTTTAGAGTGCTAAAGAACATGATGCAAAAGTCAACATGAATGGGACCGAGCTCGGCCAACATCTTCATCGTCCGGGTAGAAAAGCATTTCTTTTCTTCATACCTAGGCTTTGTACCAGACCTGTGCAAAAGTTAATATTGACGATGGTGTTGGTGCCACCTCTTGCTTCATTAGCCAGCTACAGGAATTCCTTCATGACCTGACTAGTTTCCACCCATCTCTCAGGATTACATTTAAGGTTTCCACCAAAGTGCTACCAGTTTTAGATTTAATTCTTTCTATCAGCTTTTCAGGACTTCAAAGTTTCGTCAATTACAAGCCAACTGACTCGCACAGTTGCCTTCTCTACAGCTCCTTTCACTCGCAGCATACTCTCTACGTCTTTCACAGTTCCTTAAGAGTCTGCGTCCTCTGAAGTGATGACAAGTTTCTTCATTGGTTACCCTTCTCATAAGGATATCCTTCTCATATTGTGGATGGGGCCCTCAGTTAAGCCAGGAGAAGCCCACATAACATCTACTTTAAGGGGAATTCCAATAAACTTGCATCCTGCTGGTCCTCCCATTTCACCTCATCAAACTAAATGTCCCCGTTTTGCAGACTGATCTTTCCGCAGGAGCCCCTTTTTTTTATCCCCATAACCCTCCCTTGATCTCCTTCCAACAAGCAAACCTACGCAAACTTCTCATCTACGGGTCACTTTACATAAGAGAGTCATGTTTTTCAACAGGTACTCTGAGCTGTAACAGAAGCTAAAAATATGTCACCTAAAATAAGCACCATTGTATCTGGTCCCTCTGGTAAATTCAATATTAAACAACAGGCCTCTTGTCAGACTGAAAATCTCATTTGTTGCATTCCTTATAGGAAGTGTCCAGCCATCTACACTGGGAGGAGAAACAGGGAGACGGCTAGCAGACCAATTAAGGGAGCATTTAGCACCATTAAGATCAAAGACCTTACAAAGCCTACTGAAGTGCACTTTACTTACCTTCATCATAGCCATACTGAGCTCTCTGTTCGTGTTCTTTCACAGCGATTCAAAGACACTTTCAATGAAAATCAGAAGAAGTTAAACTCACTCATGGCCTAGTATTACAGATTTCTCCAAGTCTTACTGACCAACTAACTTTTCATTCCCTGCCTTCATCTTCTCTAATGGCAGCTTTTTCTCACGTACCCTCAACATTTCTTCTATCATCTGCTTTGATTTTGTACCCTTCTTATATAAACTGCATGGCCAAAAAAAAAAAAATCACACACTCCAATATTTAGCTTTGTTAACAGCACACATTCGGCGTGATATCGTTTCAATATGCTTATGCAATGTCATATTTACTTCCTGTCCAGAGTTGCACTAATTTTTCGCCAAAGTCTATTGACTGCTGTGTAGTCTTCTCCAGCACATCTTAAGGATTCTCAATGGGGTTAAGATCTGGACTCAGTGGGGGCCAATCTATGTGTGAAAATGATGTCTCATGTCTCCCTGAATCCCTCTTTCACAATTTAAGCCCAATGAATCCTGGCATTGTCATCTTGGAATATACCTGTGCCATCACGTAAGAAAAAATTTGATAGAAAAACCTGCTGATTTGGTATATTCTGGCAGTCAGCTGACCTTATTGTTTGGGTACATAATGTTGCTGAACCTTCAACTGACCAACTGAGGCAACCCCAGATCATAACACTGATCCCACAGGCTTGAACAGTAGGCCCTAGGGATGATGAGTGCATCACTTCATTTGCCTCCCTTCTTACCCATCACTCTGTAACAGCGTAAACCTGGGCTCCTCACACCATTGGTCCAGAGTCCTATCTTTATGCTCCCTAGCAAATTGAAGCCTTTTTTCAGATTATCCTCACTGATAAGTGTTTAAGGTTACACAGTTGTTTAGTCCCAATACCTTGAGTTCTCTTCACATTGTGCATGTGGAAGTACTCTTACTTTCATTATGAAACATAGCCACGAGTTCCACCATTGATTTTTTACGTTTTGATTTCAACAAACTTTAAGTGATCTCCAATCACGATCATTCAAGATTTTTTTCCAACCACATTTCTTCCTCAAAGATGATGGCTCACAGTTATCCTACCAGGTTTTAATAACGCACTGGAGAGTGCTTAACCCAATTTTAGTAATTTTTGCAATCTCCTTAGTTGTTTTCTTTGCTTGATGTAAGCTGATAAGATGACATTTCTGTAACAGCGTAACATCTTTTTCACAACCACAGGATACGTCTTCTGACAGTGTTGGTTAAGAAATGAGAAGCTATCCTCTGCATCAGTTAGGGTTAAATAGTTTGTTGTCAGATGAAACATATTATTTATCAAATGGAAGGCTCTTATCTATTTGCTTAGTTAAAGCCAGGTTGTGACATTTTTTTGGCCAGGCAGTGTATGTTAAACTGCTTTTTTCTTCAGTTGCACAAACGAAGACGACACATGAAACGTTGTGTCTTTTACAATCTTTTGCTTTTAACATGAAAATAACCTTGAACCTTTGTTAATGTTTATTTTATACTTGCATTAGTCTTTGCGTCTCCATAAGATCATATTTATGTTACTTAAACCAATTTTGCAAACATTTAATTTTATATTAGATAAAAGCAGATACCCAATGAACGTCAAACCAATTAGATTTTTCTAGTTTTTAAATCTAGACTTATCTCCTCTTCTTCAAATTTTTTGAAAAGGAATTTTATTAAGCAACTAATTAGGAGAAAAACGTGTTGTAGAAACAGTTTCACCTGATTCTCTGCTCATGATCCACTACGAGCGCCTGCAGTCTGCTGTGCTTCCTAGGTTACAGTACACGTTTGTGACGTCCCGTTCAGCTCTCTGTCAAGCACAAAGTCACCTGAAATAACGTAAAACTATTACTTTAATGCACACGACATAGTGCATGGTGAGAAAAAGAAACTGGACTCAGACTTAATGAACTGCAAAAATGAACTTTGACAATTGTCTGCATTTATGTTACACTTGTTACCCTAAACAATTCTAGGAAAAACTAAACTAAGATACGTTTCATATTTCATACAAGAACATTTTTAAATATATGACCACCCCCCCAAAAAAAAAATGGAAAAGAAACATCATATGAAAATAAATTCCAAAAAAAAAAAAAAAAGGGGATTGTCTTCATAAATGAATTAATTCCTCTTTGCACACCTTGAAGTTTGAGTGGCACCTGCAAGTTTAATTATCAAAATAATAAAATCATATGTTAATAAAGTCAAAATTTTAAAGTCTTTTTGAAGAAGCACTTACAGTTTATTTCCAGTGCAGCAGTCGATTCCCATTATACAGATTACAAGGTAGGCTGAATACCGTGAGGTATATTCAAGTACGTACGCAGACACCCGTATTCAGAGAGACGGTAATACAACTTTGTTCCTCTTGTTTTTAATACATTATGTTTCAAGGTGTAATAAGCTGAGTAAAAGTATATTAATATACACAGACCTTACTGAAAACCATATGGAATAAAAACAAAGCTCTATACCAAATATCTGACATAATTTTCACAAATACCGCTGTGGCCCTGTGAATTCAGAGAACCCAACAACTTATTTATATTACGAAAATGTATTGGCCAACGTGAGAGATTAATGATAATCTTATTAAACTTTGTAGAGTATGTGTTTGGGATTTATTTGTACTATAAAATGCCAAACAAGGTAGAAGTGCCAGGTGGAGGGTCGAGCAGTTAAGTGCAGTTTGTCATTAAGGATTTTATCTCAGTTAAACTGGTCATGTTTTCTCAAATAAGACTCAGGTTGTATCCACTAGCTCTCCCCCAGCACTGTGTGCTATCCTTTCCAGAGTACAGATCGTAACAGTACATTTACTTTGGCGTGGCTACAAATACATGTTTCAAATTTGCACTATTATTTGGCAGAAAGACAACGTGTCAATCTTTAAAAGGAATCAGTCAGGCTGCATTTAATACTGTGCTGAATGTCTTCGCAGAACGATCAATCTAAAAGAGATACTTCATGAAAGTAGGCTCCCAGCAGCTTGATTCCCTGTATGTAGTTTGATCTGTAAAAAAAAAAAAAAAAAAAAAAAGACCAAAACAATGAATTCACATTTTTATTTTATACAATGACTTGTCAGAAGCAATGTTTAAAAAAATACATAATGAAATGCAAAAGAGAACGCATTTAAAATTCTGAAGCAGATAGAGAAGTTTCTCTTACGGCCACGTACATTAGATGACTATTCCAGCGATTTTCAGTCGTTGCCTTCATTTACATAATCTTAGCAAGTCGCTAAGTAGACGACACGTTCACATAATGTGACATACCCAGTGACTAGTCTGCGTTTCGCTCCAACAAAATCGAACAGGTTAGAATTCGTTTTCCGTCAAACAAGCGGGCTTTGTGTGCATGAGTGCCGACAACCAATAAATGCTCATCTGAAGTACAATTCATATAATGCAGTGATAAGGAATAAGGAATAAAGTGTTCTGGACCTCACAAACAGAAGAGAAGCTCGTCTATGTGATGTCTCAGATTTTACGTACCATGACAGAATGGGTCGAGAAGAAGGGCAGAGGTTGCAATTGAACTTGCCATACCTGTGAACCCTTTGTACAGCACCGGCTCCGCTAGACAGCACACCATTGGTTGTCATAAAAAGGGGTTAGCATGGCTGTCCATGGCTGTGCTGGGTAGTCATCATACAATTGTTGAATTTGATATACCCAGTGATTTTTACTTGAGTAAATTGATGTGGTCAGGCGATGAGATCAACTGGAGTTGACATATAATTCCTGTTTGGTTTTGTCAGGGTGAGCTCTGGACTAGCTGGAGTGAGTCGCTGGGTATGCCATACCTGAATCACCTTCACAGGAGCTTGCCATGACTAACGCTGACTTACTAAGATTATATAAACTGAAAGTAAATGGAAAAGTCGTCTAAAGTAACATGGCCTTAAGGTGCACTTTTTGCCTGCATTGCTTGTTGTGCATTGTTTACTAGGCAAAGCTACAGAGTCAATCTATGAAGATGTGCAGCTGCTCTATTTATTTTAATTCCAGTATGCACATCAATACCTCTAACAAAAGTTTTTTTAGCTTAAGAAACTGTTTCACTTTGTATTGCAGTGTAAAGGTGTTAATTAGTTCATCAGATACACTAATAATTACAGGATGCGAATCAAAGGTACATTGTGTTAATGCGACACACTGGACCACTACGAAATAACATGAATATACAATACCTCGACTAGTTCAGATCAACAAAATAAGGTACGGTACATAATAACAAAATGAATTTGGTTATGGAAGCAGTTTGGAATGGCAAGTGTTTATTGAAAGAATTTATCATCTGCTACAGGACAGAAACCAAATTATTTCAAATATGAAAAGCATACACAAGCCCAAGATATACCGAAGCACCCTGTGCTATTTCTTTTTACCTGTTGAGCTTCTCATTTTGAGAGTGTGCGCCATCATCAGCTGCCCCCACTGGCAGTAACATGACATTACGGCCAGTGGCTTCCTGGAAAGTCAGGGTAATGGGAATGCTTCCTCCTTCTCTTGTGAGGTCAGGCTCCACACCAAACACTTTTGTGGGTACAAAGATAAGACAGCAAGAATGTGTGGGTGTTAGAAAAATCCATTTTGTATTTCAAATGTTAATGAACAATCATTAGCTCTTCACTTAAAAATAAAACATGGAAATGTCATATTGCTTTTGTTGCTCTTACAACAATTGATAACAAATATAAACAAAAATTCTTAATATGCATCCATTCTGTTGGACACACAGACATAAGTGGGCAAAGGCAAATGAGTGTATAACATAAGGACATGGAGACAAGAGAAAGAAGACTGTCAGTTTGCTCACGCAGGTGCGGCAAGCTGTATGACACCGCTCTATCCTACTCTTCATCCAATAATTGCATGTTAGGTTACTTGGTGTCCCTAAAGCCACACTTACACAGCCACTCAACGTGTCCCGATTCTGATTTTTTTCATACATCTGACACAGACTGGATTTAGTGTACACACATTTGTTTGAGACTGGATACAGGCCATTTCTGTATTCTGTACTGAATTCCGTTTCAGTTCCAGTCATCCAAATGCAATCTGAGAGTAAACAGTCGAATCACATCTTCACTCATGTAATGTGGCCTTGTTACTTCTTTTTGTGTGAAATATGCAATATATTAAAATGACAGAGCAGTGTGGGGGAGACAGGATCACACAGATATTAAATGATATTTTTCAAATTTAGAAGTTCCCCAGCCACTGGGAATCACCATGTTGCAACAGTCTCTCAGTCTTACACATTGACTCTATATAACATCTACCAAGTATGAAGCACAACTCCTGGTCCAGGCTTTGGTCTCATCACGTCTGGACTAATACAACTCTCTGCTGGCAGGAGTACCAGCACGTGTCACTAAGATACTGCTTATGACTCAAAATACAGCGGTATGTCTGGATCTGATTTTTTCTTTAATTTCTGCTTTGGGCATTAAGATACAGTTAGATAGATAGACAGTACTTTACTTGTCCAAAGGAGTAAATTCAGCTTTTTACAGAAGCTCAATAAATAAAAAAAATAAATTAATATTATAACAACAACAGTCCCCCTCAAAAACATACCACAACTCTTAAAAAGCACGAGAGAACATTGGATTTGACTAAAAATAAAAAGAGCAGATATATAGGGTGGTCCAGATCTAATTATGCAATTTTCATTATGGTATAACTTATTAAGTTTATTAAGTAGAAAATCACCCGAAAAATCCCAAACCATCGAGAAGTGTGCGAACTGACGACATGAAGAATCGTCTTCGCACCGAACTGGAATCTTCTCCGCATAAATCAAAGTCATCCAGACGATCTGGATCTGCATGATTAGATCTGAACCACCCTGTGGTCACAGTGAGGCATTAGAAAGGTATATAGCTGTTGGTATGAAGGAGCCCCCGTAGCGTCTCTTAAAATATTTCTGCTGAGTAATTTGAGGTCTGAAACTCATCAGTGCTGGTGTGTCAGAGAGAGGATATAAAGCATTGTTCATAATGGGCACTTCGTTTTGTCTTCATTCTCTGCTCCACTACTACCTCCAGCAAGTCCACAATGCATCCCATAACTGGGCCTGCCTTCTTGATCATCTTGTGGATTCAGTGGGCCTCTCTTGAAGTGTTTGTTACCGGCCCAACACACCATAGCGTAGAAAATGTAGAATAAATAATGGATGTCTTCTAAGAAAAATGAGCCTGCTCTGCCCTTTCTTATATAGTTCCTCTGCGTTACTTGACCTGATGTGGACCCCCAAGTACTTGTAGTAGTACACCACCTCTACATCCACACCCAGAATAGTGACTGGCCGTTGAGGCTCTTTGGTGTGGCAAAATTCAATAATGAGTTGCTTGTTTTTGCCCATGTTAAGTTGCAGACAATCCTTTCTGCACTAAGAAACAACTTCTTCTACTCCGCCTTATCCCCCCTCTTATTAATACACTTGATTACTGGAGAATCATCTAGAATTTCTGCAAGTGACATGACCAAGTATTATATTTATAGGAGACAGGACTGCTGCAGTGTTGCTCATATCCACATCACAGAAACAGTCCTTGAGCCAGAAAAACTGTGGTCTGTCTTGACAAATATTCAATTATCGAAATAAGTTTCTGGCTTTAAATGTACCTAAAATGTGATGTTAGTTGTACAGGATGAGTACACTTTACACACAAGTACCTAAAGACAATTTGGAGTTTGCAGTTTACACTCCACTCTGGCATTCCTAATCACTGCCAATGACAAGAATCATTTGACTTCATTGTTAAGACACAATAAGACAAAGAAAACATGCATATTGTAGAAATAAAGTGCAGGACTTGAAAGAAGTCAAAATTCAGTAGCTAAGAGCTTTAAGGAATAAGGCTTGCTTCAATTTTCGTCTGTTTTTTCCTCTGAACTGGCCTTAATGAGTTTAACTTATCTCGCCAAACTTGCTGTTTCTACACATAGGCTTTACTCAGTATTGGAAGTCTGTGCTGTTCTGTGACTTCATACCTGTTTTCATGGCTTTCCTGCCGGCCATGTAGTGAGGATGATTGAAATCAGACACCCAGGCCTTGGCTCCATGTCCGACAGTTACCTTTAATTTGTTAGGACTGTCCCTTTCTGCAAATTTTTTGGTTAAATGTGTGGTTACCTAAAAATAGAAAGGAAAAAAAAAAGAATCAGAAACTTAGAACTAAAACTGATTACAAACAACTTATTAACAAACCTTTGTACAAAAGGCAAACAACCAAAACAGAATGTGCATCCAAAGATGAATACCTTTGTAAATCTTTTTCTTACAGTGCTCCTTCTTGGTTTTTGTGTGCTATTTCTTTGTATTTTTGATGTTTAATCATGCAATGGAACACTACAAGTTATTGCCGTGCTGTCTTCTTTATTTCGTAGCTGCTGCTAATCTGCTTAATGAAAGTACTCTGTTTCAAAGTAAGTATCTGTAGCACTAGGGTTTTGTACCATGTTAGCCATTATGGATGTGGTTAGAAATTAAGCTGTCATTTTACTTAGTAAATATCCAAAAGAAACACACTGCAATAAGGTCAAATCATAAATTGGTAAAAACACTTTGAGCTCAACGCTCATTTCATTTTTGTTTTTTTTTTTGATCAGGTTAGGTTATTTGAAATCAATCGTGTTCCCCGTGGTTCCCTGGAATGCACAGAGAACCCAGAGGGAAGGTGGAAGGCATTGTCCGTTCAACATCAGAGCCCCCCCTCCATTTCTCATGCGTTTGGGCATCTGCGGATTTTAGTGATGGAATGATCGTGTTTGAACTCTGCACAACATTGCTTTAGGTAACTGGCAATTCCAAAGTGACCCTGTTGTGAATGGGAGTTGACCCTGTGATGGACTGCCGCTGGTTCCTAGTGGAGCGGGTTCTGACCCGCAGCATGCTTAAATTACCGGATATACTCGTGTACAAGTCAGGTCTTGAAACCTAAAAAAAATTGATTACAAAATCGGACCCCGACTTATACACCCATTCAAAAATACGACCCTTAAATTTTTTTTTTTTTTTTTTTTACATCTTCTTGCTTCCTCAAATCTCACACCAGTTTCTCAGACACATCGAATTTTGTTAGAACAGCGCAGTTACCAATTTCTGTTGCCGCGACTTTTAATTTAAAACCAGCGTCATATTTTCTTCATATTGCTGCATCGTAAATAATGGATGTTCTTCCGATAACGGTGTATGAGGGTGTGAGATACAAAAAACACAAAACAGTGCAAACGTCGCTTCGGAATAGTTCGGGTATTACCGTGTGGTCACGTAGGCAAAATACATAGAAAAAAAAAAAAGGCAGTCTCTTGGACCAGTTGCACGAGTTTTCAGCATTCGACTTATACGACCGACATTATAAAATACCAGAAAGTATACGGTAAAACCAAGCCCTGACTTATCCACGGGAGAACTTAAACGCGATCATATATGCTAGATTAAGTAGGTTTGAAAATGTTAGGCAATAAAGGCTTTCAGTTTATGTGCACATTGTATGGCTTCAGCCATGTCTGTGGTATAGCGGGTCCACAGCTCACTGAGCAAAGGCCATTCATTTTTAAATAAATAATCACTGCACCCGAAGCGGCTTCGTGAGGGGGGCGTTGTTGTGGCGAGCCGCGGGACGCTCGGGGTTGTGGGCGTTTCTCACCGAGTGCACAGGTGAGGAACTGCCCACATCCGTGATTGCTCCCGTGGCTAATGCTACAGCTGTGATGGCCCCTCTTTATTTAAAAGAAGCGCGAGTCGGTTTTGGGGGAAAAAGAAAGAAAGGGAAGAGAACGGAGGTTAGAGGGAAGGAGGAAGCAGGCGAGCAAATCGGTGCAGGAGGAAGCAGGCGAGCGAGTGAGCGAACGCTCGCAGGCAGCTGAAGGCCGCCTGGGTGTTTGGCCAACACCCGGGAGAAGTGGTTGTGGTCACGCCCGCAGAAGTTTTTTTTTGTAGGGCGGGAGTGACTGGGAAGGTGCAGGACTCTCCGCGAGAGTTAGCGGGAGTCGGGACTTGGGACACGGTGTCCCTAACGTGAGAGCCTTGGCCGTTAAGGGATTCCCAAGTCGCTGTCCGGAGGAGCCGACCGGAGCCAAGGATCGGTGAGGCAACTGACAGCAGTAGCAGGAGTAGAAAATAGGTCAGCTGCAGAGTGCGCGTCTCCCTTGTTGCGGGGCCCTGATGGGTGAAGCAGGAGAGACGCTAGTTGTAGTTGAAGGCACCGAACTTGTTGTGGATTTTTAAAGACTGCTTCCTGAAAGATCATTTTAACCTCTGGTTTTTAAGGATTGTTTTTTCTAGTGTTTTAACTTCCACGTTTTTCTTTTAATGGATTTATTTATTGAAGAACTTGGAATCACTGCACTATTTATTTGAACACCTGTTTTGTTGACTGTTTTTTAATAAAAGCACTGTTTCACTTTTAACCATCCCCTTGCTCATATGCTCAATTATTGCCTTCACTGACTAGCTCACCAGTAACATTACCGACAGTGTTTGGGTTGAAGGTCTCCCGAATAGCAATGGGAGTGTGGAGCCAGAACCCGCATCGTCACAATGTCACGTGGAGCTTTTGGTCTATATGGCTGTTCAGCCTTTTCATCACTTAGATGAATATATTAGTGTTTCGGGGTGGTGGTGTGGTATTATAATTATGCAGTCAATCTCACTTATCAATAAAACAGTTAACTCTAATTTTGTTTTTGCATATGCAGACCCATTCATTTACAATTCATCTTTAGAAGGTTAGTGATCATATAATATTCATAAGGCTATCTAAGAAGACAAAAAAGAGACTTGTGAAAAGAGGAGATTTAAATAAAAAAAAGTTATAGTACATGGTCCAATTACTAGCTTATCGGCATGTATAAAGTTTCTAAGATGGTGTCAAACGTTTAAACTTACCAGTTTCTCCACTTCCTTAGGGTCCATGTCTGGCACAAGGCGAATAGAGAATTTCCCAATCACTTTCCTTGGTATAACTGTTTTAGCCCCTGAAGCAGAGAAAGCGCCCTCAATGCCATGCAGTGACAGAGAAGGGTACCTCCAGCGATGCATTAGAATTTGCTCCTAAATTTAAAGTAATAATTACATTTAATTAAAGGAGGCACAATACTCCAGATTAAACAAATACAGTAGTATGTTAGTGCTGTAGAGCAACCCTAACTGTAACTCCTCGACGGCTGGACAAGAGAGCCTGAATGAAAACATATTTACTGACAGATTAGTACAGCCAAGATATGATGCACAGATAAAGAAAATTTACATACACTGGGCTAGAGGTTGGGAGCATGTGATGATTTTTCAGCGTGTTGCTGCACCCACCATACGATGAACCACCCAAATTGGGACCGGAGTGCAGCCGTGCAACGGGTGACACCTGACCACCACACTGGAATATTGTGAGGTTTTTTACAGTGGTTGGAGTGCCAATCCTGCCACCAACTCCCACGTTTTCCCTGTAAATTGGAGTACCTGCCTGCAAATTAACATCATGCCCAGGATGAAGCAATTGCAGGTTAAGGGTCTTGCTCAATGGCCCAATGGAGTAGAGACACTTCTGGCATTTATGAGATTTGAACTGGCAACTTTTTGATTGCCAGCACAGCTCCTTTGCCTCAGAGCCACCACTCTGCCCATACACTGGGGGGAGTACAGTAAATTGTAATTGGGGGTAAACTTTACTGACATTACCAAAACACAAGGTGTACTAAACTTTTACGCATGAACATTTCAGTATGGCACAAGATTAGAATGTAGAAGAGCTGGAGCTGCACAGAAAATACACCTTTACAGCCAAAAGCTTCATCAGCTTTGGCTTGACTAGATAAGGGGGTTGATCCTTGGATGGGCTCAAGGACCAAAATTTGTATTCAGTGTGGAGAGTTCAGGCAACTCATACATATATGGCGAGAAACCTTTTATCACCATAGCTGTGTATGCTCCATTTTACAAACAGACCAGCAAACCTGTCGCCAATGAGAGCAAATTTGACAGATGATAAAGAAAAAAAGAATGTTCCAAAATTTCCCGTAGCTCTATATACTGTCATCTCCTAAAGAGATAATGTAAAGTAGCTGTAGCAAATGACTCGATATACCAAGCGTGAACGCTATTTAACTATTATGTCTTGTCACAAGATTTTTTTCATTTGGTCAACAACACTGACCAGGGGAGTCCATCTAATGACCTTGAAGACTGTGTTGAGGATACCTCACCGGCTAGAAAAGGTATCTCGAATTCCAGTTTTCCAGGATATGTGCTGTATAAAGTGGAGGCAACAGAGAAAGTGAGTGATCACAGGTAAAAATCGGGCATCGGGTTAGTGCTGGAGCAGTGAAGTTTGGAAACTGCCTGTTTAAACAAATGGGAATTAAGAGGTGGCATATTTGAAGGTTTTAAAATTAGGAGGGGAACTGGCACTGGGGATGCCTACTGTTACTTTAAAGTAAACCTCAAAGACACATGATATCCGATATGGTGTTCCACAAGGCTCTATCCTGGGTCCGCTGCTCTTCTCAATCTACATGCTTCCGTTAGGTCAGATTATCTCAGGGCACAACGTGAGCTACCACAGCTATGCTGATGACACACAGCTGTACTTATCAATAGCACCTGATGACTCCGACTCTTTCGATACACTAACACAATGTCTTACTGGTATTTCTGAATGGATGAATAGTAATTTTCTCAAACTAAATAAAGAGAAAACTGAAATTTTAGTAATTGGCAATAATGGATTCAATGAGGTTATCAGAAATAAACTTGATGCACTAGGATTAAAAGTTAAGACGGAAGTAAAAAACTTAGGGGTAACCGTTGACTGTAATCTGAATTTTAAATCGCATATTCATCAGACCACTAGGACAGCATTTTTTCACTTAAGAAACATAGCAAAAGTTAGACCTCTTATATCATTGAAAGATGCTGAGAAATTAATTCACGCTTTTGTTTTCAGTAGATTAGGTTACTGTAACGCACTCCTCTCAGGACTACCCAAGAAAGACATAAATCACTTGCAACGAGTGCAGAATGCAGCTGCTAGAATCCTAACTAGGAAAAGAAAATCCGAACACATTTCTCCAGTTTTGATGTCACTACACTGATTACCTGTGTCATTCAGAATTGACTTTAAAATACTGCTTATGGTTTATAAAGCCTTAAATAATCTCGCTCCATCTTATATATCGGAATGCCTGACACGTTATATTCCAAATCGTAACCTTAGATCTTCAAATGAGTGTCTCCTTATAATTCCAAAAGCTAAACTTAAAAGAAATGGTGAGGCGGCCTTCTGCTGTCATGCACCTAAAATCTGGAATAGCCTGCCAATAGGAATTCGCCAGGCTAATACAGTAGAGCACTTTAAAATACTGCTGAAAACACATTACTTTAACATGGCCTTTTTATAACTTCACTTTAACGTAATACTGATACTCTGTATGTTCAATTCTTCATAATAACTATTCACAGTGGCTCCAAAATCCATTCTGACCCCTACTCTCTCTTCTGCTTCTTTTTCCGGTGTCTTTGTGGTGGCGACCTGCGCCACCACCACCTACCCAAAGCATCATGATGCACCAACATTGATGGACTGAAAGCCAGAAGTCTACGTGACCATCATTATCAAGTCCTTCCATGAGTACCCTAAATACAAAGAGGACTGTTTGATTTATGTTAGGTAGATTGCCCAGAGGGGACTGGGCGGTCTCTTGGTCTGGAATCCCTACAGATTTTATTTTTTTTTCTCCAGCTTTTGGAGATTTTTTTGTTTTTTCTGTCCACCCTGGCCATCGGACCTTACTTATTCTATGTTAATTAATGTTGACTTATGTTTATTTTTTTATTGTGTCTTTTATTTTTCTATTCATTTTGTAAAGCACTTTGAGCTACATTTTTTTGTATGAAAATGTGCTATATAAATAAATGTTGATTGATTGATTGAAACCCTTCAACAAGAACGTGGAGAAACTTTAAACAGAGAACCACAGACACCTGGGATAAGTGACAAGAAGTGGGGCAGACAGTAGGACTTTAGGGAGGTTCAAAGCTTGACTTGATGTTACTTTAGAGAATTTGATAAGCAAGAATGGTGAGGTTGTTGGGCTGAGTGGAATGTTCTCATTATTAATGTACTTTTGCATCACTCTCTTTCTATATTGGACAAAAAAGTAGGGATCCTAAGGACATTATGTAGTGTGTTACGCTATGTAAAAAAACACAGATTTACATACATATGCATAAGAAGCATTCAAGTGCAATGCCAGAAAATGTCAAAAAGTAAGTTCATAAATGTACATATAGAAGATTATACCTTTGTTTCATGCAGGAGTTTACATGTGCCAATATCTTTGCAGTATTCTTCCAAGTCAAAATCAATTTTCTCATAAAGCTTCTTCTCTTCGTCAGTCAGCGGGGCCACAGATTCATAAATTCCAGGGACAAGAATTTTGCCTTTCTTATCCAGAAGTGAGTCTATATAAATAAAATGTATAAAAAGTCAAAAGGGGTTTAAAAAAAAATACTAAACTTACACCATTAGGAGAAAAGCACAACGCTCTACTAAATCACCTTAAACAAGCTCTTGTCAAGCACACTGAGATTTTATCAATGTTTATCTATTCATTCTCTTTTGATTAAATAATTGTTTAAAGGTCAAAGAAAACAATGATGATCACAGTTTGTTTAAGTTAGACTTTAACAATGGTTTTCAAAGATATACTTGCCAGGCAAGATAATTTCACATTCCTTGCTATTGACATGAACAAGTTTTTCTTTTACCCTATTTACTTGATTCTTGAATTTCAAGTTGGAGAAAAAGAGTACTTATAAGAAAAGGAGACCCCCAGTGGGGTCTGTGCTTAGACTTACTCTAATTCACACTTAGATTATGGAATACTCTAAATCACACTTTGATTAGGAAATCTGCATTAGGAAACTTGTAAAATATCACAGAAAACAATAAAACTAAAACTGGGCAAATGTCTGCATAATAATGGGTTCATGTAGAAAAGAGCAAAGTACTTTACCGAGACAGTAGGGACGATAATTATAAATACAAGATGGGTGACACTGGCCTATAGGAAGCAGTCTCTGAAAATAATTTATGGATTTATGTTGATACATCACTCTATACAATGTGCAGACACAATTACTGAAAAAAATGAAAATAAAGTATTAATCATTGGATGTTACATTTGGAATAGAGCGTTCCAACTTAAAATAAAAGAACAAGTATATGTGTGTCTGCGTAACTATGTGTCTCTGTTATTACAACAGATGGTGCCCTTACAAACATTTGTACTAATATAATGCATTGCTTTTTTCTTTCCAACAAATGGTGCATCACAAATATTAACACTACATTTATGAATCCCATACCAAATAGCCTATAACAGATATATAGGTTCATCAAACATTCAGAGGAATGCATTTTATTATTACAAAAGTTTGTGATACGCCGTTTGTTGGAATTAAAAAATGCAATGCATTTTATTATAATATGCCTTACAAAATACATTCCAATAGGAGGTGCACTGCAAATGTTAAATCTAAGGTCTACGTTGATTTCTGAGAAATCAACATGTTGTAGACACCTAGTCATTATTATAAAGACAGAGCAAGTTTAAAGGCTGCGAAGAGCTGAGCAACATAGTGAATCCCCTAGACTAACGAGCTTTCCTTATTCTGAGAGACTAAGGGATTTAAAATACTTTACTCTTGAACAGAAAATGATGTAATAAGGCCTAGGCCAGATCCTCAATATTCTTAAAGCTGTTGATACACTTGGTCCATCAGAATTCTTTCAGTTAAATACAGAAGTGTGTCACTTACTCAGGGAGAGCTATGGAAATTAAAGAGAAGTGCAATTTAAGAATGAAGTTAGGAAGCACTCATTTTCAGAAACATATGCACTGTACCTGAATCAGAAATCTGTTAATTGGATGAGATAATGGGGAAACTTAGTTATCATTTATTTAACCAAACTTCATGGACAGTATGGCCTCTACTCATCTACTGTCAAATGTCATATGTTTGCATGCTACAACATCCTACTCATAATTAAAATAAGAGTTTAGATTATTAACCCTAAACAGCTGAAGCAAGAATAACTGTTACCTGGATGCACCAACCTATTATAACTCTGTTTTGCTGGAAAACACAATGACCATCTTTAGAGATTTTATAATTCTTTGAAAATAACATCTTTTCTCCTATCCGTCGAATCTCTGAACTGTCGGGCAGGGTTTGAATTATGGTTTGGTGAAGCTTGACATGATTGTATAGAATTTTGTTTTCTTCACATAATATCAATAAAATTAAAAAAAAATAAATTTCTGAACTAGCTTATCCAATATGAGGGTTAAGCATCATCAGGCACAGAATCAATAATAGACTGGGCACCAGCACACAATTGTTCACACTGGGACATTTTAGAGTCATGAGTAAACCTGAAAGGCCCAGAAAAAAAACACATCCAGGTATGGGGAGAAGGTGCAACCTACTAAACGGTTCCAAACATTTGTATTTCTCCAAATATAACAAAATACTTAATTTGAGAATCTTTGATTTTATGTTTTCAAAAGATGCCTGTTTAATATAAAAACATACACTAAATGCTATCATGCACAACCTTGAAATGTTTAACATCCTCAGTGTTATACAAAGCTACTTTTAAATGACATAGCCAATATAAATCTGTTGCCGTAGGAAGAATTTCCTAAAAAAATTAAACAAAACAATTAAAAATGAAGACTGAGCATCATTGGCAAATATTTTGTAAGCACTTTGTTAGTAATAAAAAAAAGGTTAGGATTTTTAAATTGTATTAATGGTTTTATATAAAGTAAATTTAACTGCACTTGCTTGCTTTTCAGCTGTGAGGGTTGACCATACAGGGACCAGCACTGGGTATTATGATTCTGCACGTTGGGAAATGTTTGTACACTAGTTTTATTAATGGTTAACTCTCATTATGAGTTTTTGAGGCACCAAGTCTGATTTTTGCATTTATTTTAATTACAGAAATTGTTTTCACACAACTAGAAAATATTACTGCATCATTTTCACCACCATTTTGTTTTTCCCTGGGGGTTGAAATTTTGTGTTGCGGTCATCAAGATGAGACAACAATCAGTATGCCATTTGCTTCATCATCGGAGTTTGCAGATATCCAAAGAAAAAAACAACCTTTGTGTTTGCATTATTATTGCTATTTAGACTTCCTAGTTGATGACATTTGCTTTCTAGTTTCCTACTTAGTTTCTTTGATAAGCGGTTTGGATGTGATGAAATATAGGACTGATTTTTGGTTTCAGTTCTCTTCCTCTCTTATGCTTCCTCTTTCTAGTCATCCCTTCGAAATCGGTAGCCTTTCCTGTGCTAGGTTAAATACAAAGGACTTACTACATCGTATACAGGGTAGATCTTCCCAGGGTATGGTCTAAATATATTTTCTTTATTTCTGTGGTACAAGTTTTGCGGCTATTTGCTAAGAGTGCTTTATCCTAATTTTCTTCTTCAGATTGATAGACGCTGTGTGTAACTTTTTATGCTATTTAGCTTATTTCCAGGGGGAAAGGTTTCCTCACTGGGATCACATGACTTGTTTTCAGGCAAGTTAGAATGTGGGTTGAGGTTCATTGAGACTGTTAGGGAATAGTGAAGAGCGAATGCCACAGTGTTCACTTTTCCACGAGTTCAGAGAAATCATGTTAGTGTTTATGAATATCACCAAACTCGGCGAAATGCATTGAAGTCAACGGGGAAGGACTAACTGAATAAGATTTGACTGGATTATAATGGTGCAATCTTTAAAGTGTCCCTGAAGGCTAGGGAAATGTCTGCTAACTATACTAGACTGATTACTGTGGCCAAAAAGGTGACCTGAGCTGTGCGGCAGCAGTGCCAGCCACTGCACAACTGTGCCACTGAGAGATCAAAAAGGAAAAAATGCAGTCAGAGATGCACAATCATATATTTCATCAAAACAAAGCAGAAATGACAAAATCGCAGTCAAAAGTCAAAACATTGGTCTTTAAATGGCAGGAAATTCAGCTTGGCATGTCATGATTGAATCTGCGCGGAGGCTCATTCGATTTATTTTGAAGTCACACTGAAGGCTCTGCTAACTGTTTATGCTGATGCTTTGCACTTTTTAGTCTATCAAACAAAAAGATAGAAACATCTTGTAAATAGTAATAAATCTTTCGTTATTATTATTACTTCATAGAGTGTCCTGTTTATGGAGGGGACGGGAGCGTCAGGATCCTTCAAGGTTTGTTTATCATCTCCACGTGGCTAATTATGCATGCATAGGGCACGCACCCTCCTTCTGTTACACTGATGTGGAACTCGATGATCGACCGGCACGTTTGGCAACAAGCAAATATAATTTGTTATTTATGCTGTATATGTTTCATAAAAAGAAAAATTTGAGAACCTGCATTATTTACTTATTGGAGTCTGTAATGCAAATGATCAGCATTATATACCCGGGGGGCAGTCCCATCCAATGTTGTGCTGGCCTCTCAAAGCATTATGGGGCGCTAGGCAAAAAGTTCTCCTAAACCGGCCGAATTATCAGTAAATAATTCAACAAACATGGGCGAATGCAGGAAATTCACTGTGAATAATGCTTTGACAATATTTGCTGATCGACACGATTACTGGATACTACTAGATGGTGATCATTTATCCTGTTGCCCTGTACCAGAGAAATGTGCCATGGAAAGAAGGCATGCTGTAACACAAGGTAGCTGTCTGTGTACGTCAGTTTGTTCTCCTAATTCACAAGAGCAAAAATAACCTACAAGTTAAACACAACCAAATTAATGCTAATAGACAGGAGTGTACAGTATGAAAGAAAACAGATGCAACACGTCAAAATAGTAATATTTGTAGTTAATGAGTAAGGAAATCTTCTATAAGCAATAAAGTGAATACTGTGAGGAATGAAGTTACCGTATATACTAGCGTATAAGTCGGGTCTTGAAATCCGAAAAATTGATCATAAAATCAGACCCCGACTTATACGGCCATTCAAAAATACGACTTAAATTTTTTTTTTTTTAACATCTTCTTGCTTCCTCCAATCTCGCATCAGTTCCTCAGACACATCGAATTTTGTTGCAGCAGCGCAGTTACCATTTTCTTTCACCACTTCAATGACTTTAAATTTAAAACCAGCTTCATATTTTCTTCTGTTTGAACACTCCATTGTAGATAAGGGATGCTCTTACAATAAAGGTGTGTGAGATACAAAAAACACTAAACAGTGCAAATGTCGCTTCAGAATAGTTCAGGTATTACCGTGTGGTCACGTAGGCACAATACATATAAAAAAAGGCTGTGTGCTCCGCGGTTACTCTCTCAGGTGGGCGTTAGCATGTCATAGTCTCTTGGACCAATAGCATGAGTTTTCCACATTCGACTTATACGACCAACATTATAAAATACTGTAAATTATACAGTAAAATCAAGCCCCGACTTATCCGCGGAAGAACTTAAAACATGAGTATATAACGTAACTGAAACATAACAATAAACCTGTATCAGTGGACAAAGACCCTGTAGAAACAAGAATAAACCCTCTGAGGTAAAACAACATGAAGTTTATAAGTTCGATGTGGAAAAGCAACTGAATTTCAAAAGCATGGCTGAACCTTAAAAGGCTTTCACTGTGTAGTGAAAAAGGTGATATTGCTAACACATATTAAGTTTAACATATTTTTTAAAAAGTATTTACTTAAAGAAAAGTAAGCATTGTTTAATTACTTATTAAAATTACACCAAAATAATCGAGAATGTGTTTGCTTAAAATGCATTTGGCAATGTTGAATCACTAATTAAAGTAACAGCAAAATATTGAGAATATTTAGAAAGTATTAATTTCCCTAAATGAATTAACTGAAATGCTGGATTAACTTCATAACTTCTTCAATGTTTTAAAACTTTTGTGATCAACAAATACATTTTAGATTTTTTACCCATAAGTGCAATGAGGTCAGTCATGGCTTCATGCACCGATCCACCAAACACACCCGAATGAAGATCCTTGTCGCAGCAGTCCACCTAGAAACAAAATGCTTCATTATTACATGCGACACCTTAGTGATGTTTTAAATATTATCCATTATTAATTATTATTTTTGCTTCAGTAGTAGCAATTTTTTTTCCCATGTTTATTACTTCCATTGATAGCAACAGTCTAAAGGATCAAAGAGAAAAGTGCCATGTCATTATTTATGTATTAGCCCCGGTTTTACAATTTCATGTAGGATTATTTGTTAAAAACCAACAACAAATACAAATCTTTAATGTCAGATTACAACAATATTAAATCTAAAAAAACAAACATTTAAAAGTAGGATGATACTTTGAAATAACATAAGTCAATTACGCCACCTGACAAAAACTGCATCAGGTCCCGTTCAAGAGCATAAAGTACACCCCGCACCAACAAGTACTTCATGGCCTGTTTTTGCCTACAACTCCATCTAGTGCAGGGTCATAGTTATACTGTATAAAATAAAGAGATCAACCACTTTTATAACTGGACTCTTGGAGAATCATGTGAGGTTTTCACACCTACTTTGCAGGATGTTTTTGGGTTTGTGTGATTTTTATTTCATTTTTTTTCCTTTCACAAAGAATTAATAAAGTGGACTTGATTTGGAAACAAAGCCCTTGTGTTCATTGCTTCATTTGTACTGTCCTATAGCAAACAGAAAATTGTTAATCACTCTTTTCTCACTTGCATTTTAGGCTTTTAGTTCATAGGGCACAGTGAGAACACATTATATTCACACTAGCTGTGTTACCCATCTAAGACAGGTTCACATCTAAGTAATCAATGTAGACTTTGGCGTAGTCAACATTAGTGTTTACAGTGCACCATCAATTGGATTTTATTTTGCAATGCATGTAATAAGAAAATGCATTGCAGTTTTCATTCCAACAATTGGTGCAGGTGGTTAAGTCTTTTAAAACATAAACTGTTCTTATTGTTGTGGACCATTTTCCTCCACATTCTACTGAACAGCAACAGACCAAAGGGACTGGCTGGTTAAGTTTTACAAATGTATGTAAATCATGCTGCAGAGTGACACATTACTTCTGGTTTCAATATTATGGGTGAATTGTGCAGCCAAGATTGAGCAGTTAAGTACCTGCCTCTGACACCTGTGTGGCCCTTCAGCGTATATGTATGTGCTTCAAATGTAAAATCAATAGATATAAACAGATGTGTTAAGTACTTCTAAAATGCTTTGGAATGGTGCTTGTATTATATAAAGTAAAGGTTAGTTAGTTGTTTGACTGCTACTGTTACCTCCTCAATTACTGTTTGCCTTTGACTATCTGCTGTGAAACTGCAGTTAACTAATATACTCTAGTTGTACAAATGTGAATTAGAATGAAGTCTTTGAATGCATCCCATTTTTAAGTCAGCAGAGGCATACACAGACGTATTCCAATTTCACAAAGTTTTGACCAAACAATGCTTTCAAGAAACATTTTTTTATATAAGCACTGTCGTAACTAAGGCAAACTAACATTTATCATAGAACATAAATATTTATGTGCGAATAAGACCACTCTGTGTTACTTCTTATTCAAAACCTCCTTTTTTA
>JANRMT010062845.1:2667147-2721900 GCA_026402145.1 Polypterus bichir lapradei | reverse complement strand
ATCTTCATAACTTTTACATAACTTGTTGTCTCATTCAGCCCTAAGAAGCAGCTGAAAGTTCCAGAGTCGTGCTTAGTGTTGCAATCCAAGTCACAAGATTATGACTGGTAAAAAACAGATTTCTCATTTTCTAAATACATTTTGTGGATTCAGCATTTTTTAAACTTGAAGAGAATCGATACCTTCTGAAAAGCTTTTATTAAATGTTGCATAAAGTATTTTTAGTGGTTAAAAGTAAAGAATATTGTTAAATGAATGGGTAAGTATGGATTTTTTAGGACAAATTACAGATGATGTTCCTTGATGAACTGTGATAGAAAAAGGAATTGTAAAAGCATACGGTGATAAGAACTAAATAAGTGTCTCTAACATAACATTAAACGTATCATTTTACAAATTTTCTTGAATTCTTGTTTTATTTTTCTGCATCATCGTAATATAGTGATGGCAAAAACCTTAAAACATACAAATCCATCAGAGTTTCCTTCCCTCTAAACAGTTTCTTTAAAAGGGCTGGTTGTACCAACACTTTAGCCATTAGTCTGACGTGTATCTGTCTTATTGCCAAAAGGGCAAACATTAGCAGATAAAATGAACATAAAAGTGCCTTGAACTCAGATAAGAAGTGGACTGTGAACACCAGACTGAAAAAGTATTTTGGTTGCTTCCCAAGACTAAGATCGCCTAGGCAATGATTATCCTTAAGTGCAGTTAAAGGATCAGTCAAGCTAAACTCCATCCATTACTTGCCTCAGCTAGAAAGAAGCAACAGCATGTGTAGAAATGAAGCCACAAAAGTGTTTGTCTAAGATTTTTATTTTCGTATTTTAAAGAACAGACAAGGAAAAGGTGAGAAAAAGAAATGAAGATATAGTAAAAATTTGGGCCTTTTATCTCTGATACCATGTTTATTATTAACACCCTGTGTGGAGTTTGCATGTTGTCCCCGTGTCTGCATGGGTTTCCACCGGGTGCTCCACTTTCCTCCCACCATTCAAAGGCATGCAGGTTAGGTGAACTGGCAATTGTAAACTGGCCTTGGTGTGTGTGTGTGTGGGTGTGTGTGGGTGTATGCCCTGCGATGGGCTGGTGCCGTGTCCAGGGTATGTTCCTTGCCTTGTGCCCTAGCGTCTCCAGTAGAGCCCCGCAACCCTGTTCAGGACTAAGTGAGTAAGAAAATGACTGACTGACTTTCAAAAATACAAATATTACCAAAAATAAACAAAAAAGCTGCTGCTTGGTGATAGTTTAATTTCTGAGGGTAACATTTACCAGAATCAAGTAAAGACATGCGAACTATTGAGAGCATTCATTATGAATGCAGGTTATGCAGGATTTCTTAAACTGCATACATTATAAAGCACACCTCTGTTTATAATCTGGAGCAGTGCATATAAAAACATAGCTGAAAAAGTTATATAAACCAACCGAGTCGAAAACACAGTGCTTTGACCTTTAAGAAAATTTTTTAAAAATGCATTAGGAATTTATCTCTCGTTCTAAACAAAAGAATGTTGCAAAGCACCCATTCATCCATCCATTTTCCGCACACATGTATATCACTACAGGGGTCCGTGGAACTGGAATCTATTCCAGAAGCACTGAATGCAAGACAGGAATCAACCACAGGTCTACAGCCGGGCACTCTAATGCACAGACATACATGAGGCCAACTTAGACTGCATGGATTAAAACAACACAGAACTGTAAAGAATGTGCAAACCTCACTCAGGCTGAGGCCGAGCAAACATTTACAGTGCATGCAAAACCCTGAACTATAAAGCAGGTGCCCTGTCCAGGAACTGTGCCTGTCTTGTGACCACCGGGAAGGCTCTAGCTTCCCGGTGAAACCGCTCAGGATGAGCAGGTTTGAAAATTAATGAATGGATGGATGGAAACACCATGCCTCCTTTCTCCAAAATACTGAAATCTAAAACACTTAGCTCACTTCTCTTGATTACAATAACATGTTCTCGTGTGCTACTTCTGAAATATTTAAAGGAATGTGTTTCATTATTAACAGCCTAAACACACTCTAGATATTTACTGATAACCTCTTTTGAAATTATATTCTATATTTACAGTTGCTATTCTTAACTTCTTCAGGAGCTGCCTAATATGTGTCTGAAAAACTTTGCTGGCGCCCTGCCTGGGGTTTGTTTCCTGCCTTGTGCCCTGTGTTGGCTGGGATTGGCTCCAGCAGACCCCCGTGACCCTGCGGTTAGGATATAGCAGGTTGGATAATGGATGAATGGATGAAAAACTTTGTTTAAGTTCCACTTAATTCAATTCTGCCTCACAGGAGACCAGGGCCTGTCCTTACACACTGAGTAAACAGCCCTGGACAGGGCAGCTGTTCTTTGCAGGGCCCACTCACACATGCCAGTTAACCTAACTTTAAAGTCTTAGGTAATGTGGAAGGAAGACCAGAATACCCAGAAGAAAGCTGACACAAATATATAAAGAGCGAGCAGAATGCAGTCTCCACACAGACAACATCCAAGCACGGGACTTGAACCCAGGGTGCTGGATTTGTGAATTACAAGCAGTTCCAAGGCAGCCCGAATAAATATACTTTGCAAAATGTTATATTTACCTGGTTGGAATATGAAACCCTGAAAAGCTCAATTTTAGTTTTGTTCCTGATTACAAGATTCCATTTGACCAACATCTGAAATCTTTAAAATCACATCTGTCACACTTTACACTGTTTTTTATCTAATCTTGAAACACACTTAAATTCTTCTTGTGGTACTTTTTCCAACTAGGGTTGCCCCCCAAGAAAATACAAAAAATCAAGTGTACCAAGGGATATTCTCTCCTACTTACATTAGACAAGGACTTGATAATTACTGCATATTAATACAACATCTCATTTTTGCTTACCATCTCTTTCCACCAAAGTGAAAGGCTCAGAATCCCAACCATCATCAATGTTGGCTGGCTGCACATCCAAATGGCCATAGATGCATACGGTCTTCTTTTTAGGATCAGAACCAAGCTGACCAAGGATTATAGGTGGCAAAGGAATCTCTGTGCCATCAGGGAGCTACATAAATAGATATAAATACATATATACAGTAAATATATATATATACATTGTTTTTCTTCTTTAATTTATACATCTTTCTATCAATCTATCTGCTTCTCCAAATCATTATCAGCAATAGTGGACAATGCTGCTAATGTGATTCTGAGGACATCTCATAAGTAACTCCAGGATGGGTTTTAAAACCTGCTCCCTGCCAGAAGCAAAGTGAGACTAAATTCTAGAAGACAAGAAGGGACAAAGACTCACCAGCAGGTAGGAATACTAGTTAAGAGTTGTGAAGAAAGTGAGGGTTGATATGTGGCGTCTGTTAGTCACTTTAAATCCAGGCAGTTAAAGGATTACTTAATGACAACCTGGACCAGTAATAAAGGAAGACTTTGTTTAGCATTTACTTTTTGATATTTTGCTTTTCTCTTTATGTTTGTCCCTTGAGTTGATATACCATCAATATTACTGACTCTCTTTAATACTTTGATAACTTACTCGGTGTACACATTACGTGGTGCTCTGTTAGGACAATGTTAAAAAGAATGTTTAACATTTTGGCAGCAATTCCTTTGACATGCACTGTATTAACCAATCAAATTACAGACAAAATTTGCCTATTTTTGTTAACAATGAAATCCACATGCCATGTGCTATGTTCCACATTAATGTGTTTAAAAATGAAATTTTTGGTCCACATGAAATGCCTAGTATACTGTTTAATACCATATGAAATATGTACAATATAGAGCAGAAATACTGTAATCCTTTTAAATTTTACTTCAAAATTTTAAAAAGTACAACAATGGGGGCTTTGTTATTTAACAAAGTGAAATACACAAAACAAAATCTTATAAATTAGATTTGAGAAAAAAATGCACCAAATTAAGTCTCTTGTGTGTTTACTCATCATTTGCCAATAAAACAGCATGAACTTTCAGCTTTTCTCTGCAATGAAAATAGCCGTTTTATCAAATAAACCTAAGAATGTGATGCAGGCAGATTTGATACAAATGTATTTTTGCAATTATACTTAAAGAAAAGAAAGATATTTTATTTACGGATACTTTACATTTAACAGTCTTGGCCCACTTTCACGTATAAGGCCAGCATGCTATACAATAATTACTAAAACTGGATTAACACTAATACCAATTGCTAGACACCTGAATTTCCCTGACGGGTTGAATAAAGTATCTATCTATGTAATATAATATCAAAAAAATAAACAGCATAAACATAAAATATATTGGTGAAAAATATACAGAGAAAAGTTTTGACATAATGCAATATATTTAAAATATTTAAAGCAGAGAGCTTGTCCAAGAATTCCAGCTATCCATCTTGGCACATGCTGTCATCCAAGACTTCTTCACTTGTTGAAATCCCCAGCTTTTACAATAAATTTTAACATTCCCTGTCAAAAGGCATCAAACTATTTTGTATTTTCTTATTTTCTGTTTCAATTTCAGATATTTTCTTTACTTGAAAAAGACTGGATCCAATAAAACCCTAATACATTTGCAAATTTCAGTAAATGCACACATTTTGTGCCACCTGCGTTTGATGTCTCAGTGTGTCCGTTACCTGTTGCTTCCCAATATCGACAAGCTCCACTGTACCACCAAGTCGTTCGACCTCCTTTGCGGCAATCTCCATCATCCGTTTGATTTCACCCCTCTTCTCTGGCCAAGCAGACACACTCTGTACTGCAACCCATTCTGCAAGCCGCTAAAGAAAAGTGAAATACAAACATTGGCCATTCACAGGTAGGAAACACTATACTTTAAAATTTAGATTATAGATGCATTAGACTATCCACCTTTAGTTTAGATTATTAAGTGAAGTTATCAGACAGTTTCATGTCTTTTATGACTTCTATGTGCTCTAGAAGTTTTTGCAATGATCAGAGACAACAAAAAAAGTTAAACTAATTAGGCTACTGAACAAAAAGATAAATGCTAAGCAGTAGATTGAAAATATAAAAAGTGGCCTTTGTATTCTATCATCCTCATATGGACTAAGGGTGCTTTCACACCTACAGCATTTGGTGCGCACCAAACGGTTCGTTTGCGTTGATGTGAATGCAATCTCGGTACTTTGGTGCGCACCAAATCAATCGATCCGAGACCTGCCTGAAGGGGTGGTCTCGGACCGCTTTATCCGCTCTACTTTGGTACGGCTCGTCTGGTGTGAAAGCAACCAAACCAAATCTGACGAAATGGTATAGTTTAATGCACTTTGGGTATAAGAGATACGGGGTTGTGGGTAAAATTCTTTTTACTTCCTGTTGACTCCATTACATTTTTCAAGCTATCGACTCGCGATGAAATCAAACCGCGGAGAAACGTGGAGTGCCGAAGAAATTAAGTGCCTCATAGATATATGGTCGGATGAGCATATCCAAAAGCAACTGTCCACGACACATAAAAACAGCTGCATTTACGCGCTGTTCAGTAAGCAGCTAAGGGAGAAAGGCTATCCTCGGACAGTTGAACAATGCCGTATTAAGACAAAAAAATGTTTTGATAATGATTAATGTTTTGATAATCATTAACTTTGATAATCATTTAAGTAAAAAGTCATAGACTACCTGATTGACAAAGGAATCATTGGTACAGTTATAGACTTTATCTCGCCAAATATTAATTCTCAAAACATTGTTATAGTAGCCTAGGTAATGTCATGCAATGTCACTATGCAATTTGGAGAACTGTATAGATAATATAGACAATATCACGTTTGAATGTGTATCATGACAAGACTTGCCATTTGTATGACAATTTCATAACAAGCCTATGCCTCTCTGTATTCACATTAAAGATGAAAAATGTATGGCTGGGCTGTTTTGATAGGCCAACGGATTACCTGATAGATCTGCAGGAAGATCGCCGGCTAATAACAAAATGATCATTTAGGAGGAGGGCACGTCTCTTCTCCCTGAAGTGGCGCGCAATGCGCCGTCGGCTAGATGAATAAACCAGGAAGCTGGTTTGGAGTCGCAGCCGCAAATCGTGTTCGAAATTAATTATCTGAAAATAATGATTTGCACGTACAATGTAGTGCGCGAGGACCAGCACCATGAGCGCAAAGTAAAGCTGTTCCTCCGTGATTATTTAAAGTGGCGCGATTTTCTGAAAATAGTCTGTTTCCGGTGCCGATGGGCTTCGCGGTCTATTTTGGTTCGTTTAGAACTTGGCATATGTGAAAGCAAACCGTACCCACGTCTGTTTACTACATTGTAACATTTTTCTGACTGGTGCGGACTAAAGCAATCGAACTATAGGTGTGAAAGCACCCTAAGAGTTAAGTCGTCTATTAAGAACATTCTAACACTCAACTCTTTCATTCTCCATGTTCTTTAAGGCCATATCACATTAGATGATTTCTCAGCCGTAGCCTTCATTTTTACATAAACTTAGCGAGTTGGAGGCAGTCGGCAGAATGAATGTCGTCGTGTAATGTGACATACGACTTACAGCGACTCACCCCAACAATATCAAACAGGCTTGATTTTGTCTTTAGTCGCTGGGATGGGTTCTGTGTGGGCATGACAGCTGACAACCACGAAGGGTCATATGAAAGTTTAGAAGGTATGGCGAGTACAGCCACAACCTCTGTCATTTTTTTTATTCTCCGTCATTCTGTCGTGGTATGTGAAGATCAGACAGGCAAGCCTATCTTCTGTTTGTGAGGTCCAAAATACGCACGAGCCTTATTCCTCATTGCTGCCATATATGCATTGTACTTCCAGATTAGCATTCATTGATTGTTAGCTCTCATGCACAAATAATCCACCCCTACAAGTAAAGGCAAAATCAAACCTGTTAGATTTTATCAGAGCGAGTCGTGAACAAGTGGGAGCGAGTCACTTGGCATGTCACATTACCCTAATGGCTTAAAGGGAATGCATCTGACTTGCTAAAACTGTGAAAATAGAAATCAATGGAAAAGTTTTCTAATGTGACATGGCCTTAAACTGGTCTAAGTTAATGTGTGTAAGTCTGTTTTGCGATGGGCTGACCTTGCACCTGATGCTGCCACGACTGCACCTCCAACAACCCTAAGACTGTATTAAGTGGTTCTGAAAATGGATGGATGATTTCTTTAGTAACCATCACAAAAATTGAATCAGAACATTTGTATTTGAATCTATCGGCACGGTGGTGCGGTGGGTAGCGCTGCTGCCTCGCAGTTAGGAGACCCGGGTCTGCTTCCCGGGTTCTCCCTGTGTGGCGTTTACATGTTCTCCCCGTGTCTGCGTGGGTTTCCTCCCACAGTCCAAAGACATGCAGGTTAGGTGCATTGGCGATTCTAAATTGTCCCTGGTGTGTGGGTGTGTGTGCCCTGCAGTGGGCTGGTGCCCTGCCCGAGGTTTGTTTCCCGCCTTGCACCGTGTGTTGGCTGGGACTGGCTCCAGCAGACCCCCGTGACCCTGTAGCTAGGATATAGCGGGTTAGATAATGGATAGATGGCTAGAGACCTTTTAAAATTTTGTTTCACCCTAATTTAAAAACAAAGTAGTTATACTAGTCTCATATTGTCTAGCTGTTTCAGCAAAAAAATGAAATCCATATTTAAAAAAAAAAATTCATACAGATTTCAGTGATTTGAATTTCCCCCCAAATTAAATATTGTTGACATCATAATGGATCTTTATTCTCAACGGCATAATTTTCTAAGTGTAGCCTTCTGAAGAGGTACGAGGTTTTAAGTACATTTATTAGTATTTACTGGCTAGAACCCCTGGACCCTGGCCATCGAAAGGGTGAACACACGCACAAACTAGTGCTAATTTAGCATCGCCAATCCCCATAGCCTGCCTGTGTTTGAACTATGAGAGGAACATGGACCTGGGAAGAACATGCAAGCTCCAAACAGGGGAGACCTGGGAAGTGAACCCCTGGCCTTCTTATTGTGAGGAGGCACTGTGCCACCATGCCGCCCCATTTATAGATATAACTTTAAGAAAAGCAGTAATGCAACTGATCTTGCAGGGAAGTTCTGCAGTTAAAAAGCAAACACAATTATACTGGCATACCGAGTTAAAAAAGAAAACAAACTAAATAGAACGGCAAAGTTGACTAAACACTCAAGCAAACAAACTCTGATGACGAAAACAGAAAGCCCACTGATAGTGTGAGGAGTCAGTTGCCCTATTCTGCTAAAGTATGCAAAAACTTTTATTTCTTCACACTTTGAGCTTTAAAGCCACAGAGAGTTGCTGCAGTTTGGACATATAGTAGCCCACTGTACACATTATCACAATAGGTACTGTACACATTTCATGTTTAAGCATAAAAAAATAACTCATATTTGTGTAGCTCATATTTAACAAGACCACATGACAGGTTAAGGACTTAATTTTTACTTATTTTCAATATTAATATTTGCCTTCAGGAAATACAGACACAATGCTTTAAAAATAGTTTTACAAGATATCTAACAATATTATAATTTGTCTCAACAAAGACACCTGCTGAGTAATATTTAAAGTCACTAATAAATGAAAATGTTTTACAGTACCTCCACATATACGTCTTGATGTTCATCAATATACTTGAAAAGGGTTGAGAGGGCAGACATTGTTCCTCTTGTTATGCTGCTGGACAGAAACCTGGAAGAAAAAGCAGGAGAGAAGATTGGTTTTCAAGCGCCTGCAATGGTGTGTGGAGAAGCTTAGATCTTCTTCCTCTTAAATGATCCAGACTAAGCTTGTCTACCCTGACTCCACCCATACACAAAGAAGGGCTGCTGACACGTTTAAAAAAAAAAAAAGAAAATCACTGTGGCCTAAGGTTAAACTGTAACTGTACAACAATGCTCTGAGACTCACATAATGACTAAACAACCTGAACAGAAGAGGTCTGAACTGCAATCCAAAGAGCCACATTACATTAAGCTCTTGGTTCAAATCAAAACCTTCAACAGTGTGACCAGTGTTCTGTTCTGGTAAGCTGCACTTTACACTGCTCTTCCACACTGTCCTTTGAAAGTGGTTTATTTGAGTAAACGAAGAAACAATACCATGAACTTAAGAGTGTGACCCTTCTCGTACGGTGTAAAATAAAAACAAAATTATCCCAATTATGCTGCCTCATGCATAATTCTACGATTCTGCACCTAGAGTTGGTCACATGGCGTGTTCACACTCTTGGTTCTCCTTTCACATCTGAAAGAGATTTGCAAGCTTAATTGATGGACAATTCCAAATGTGGCCCACTGTGTATGAGTGCGTCTTGGCAGCTGGGATATGCTCTGCCCAATTATGTAGATTGTATTAATTGCGTTAAAGTATTTAATGTTACGTTACATATGATTCCAATTCCCTTGGAATTAAATTTATGCTAAGGCTAACTTTACTTTTTAAATGATGGAATTTCTACAGCTGCTCATCTGACTTTTGGGTATTTTCTTAATTAGCTGGGGTACTCAATTACGCAGTGGCTGCAGGTTTTTGCTTTTTTTTTTGTTGTTCTTTATTTCACCTTATACAATTTCTTGTATTAGGAATTTGTTAGTTTTCACATACCCCTTGGGGTCAGAGCGCAGGGTCAGCCATTGTACAGCGCCCCTGGAGCAATTACAGATTAAGGGCCTTGCTCAAGGGCCCAGCAGAGTCGGATCTCGTTTGGTAGTGACGGGGATTTGAACTGGCAACCTTCTGGATACCAAATGTTTAATTAGAACTGATTTATTTACTACTAAAGAAAAATTTTTTGCACATTTACTTTTTGTTAACTTGGTTGTTTACGATTTAGAACCCTTAATTGCCTATTTTAGTTTTACACAGCTGCATTACAGTTGTAATTGTTGCCCATTTTCTTAAGCAGCCATCAGTAAATGACAAAGGAACCACCAGCTCTGCAGCTAACGTGCTTCTATGGAAACCTGTGTAAATGCATCGTGATGTATCTGTATTAATATAATGTTTTGAAATAAATGAGAGCCAAGGGAAGGACCAAGAGGAAGAAATCTGTTCGGGACCACCAAACATTTCGATAATATTCTCAGAAAACAAAAAATCCACAAAGTGACAAATATTTGTCTTGGAAGAATGAAAGCACTAACAAATAAATTAAATACCAAGTTTCATTATCTGCTAGACTTGGCTTCTAATTGCAAAAGCTGGTTGGAATAAAAACCTGCACACACTAGTGTGGACCCTCAAGACCAAAGTAGAATATCCCTGTTAAAAAGGAACAAACTATTCCATTTTAATTAAAACTCTTACATTGATTACTCTTACAATGTCCTCAAGCGCTGACTCAATGCTGTGCCTTCTGGGTCTGTTTTGACCCAATTCTGACACCCTTTTTTTATGTACCTTGGATATGAGATTTGTCATCCTAAACTTATTTCATATTGCTTGAACATCTTAACCTGTACTAGTGATGATGTTAAGTTTTAGAACTGATGACATTTAGGATATTTTTTATATGATGTTTACAAACAACACCTTAAAATGGAGACTAAATTCCACTAAAATAGAGTATTGTCAGGGATGCCAGGGGCAACGACCCGGCTGGGATGCCGTGAGGGACCGGATGTGGGTCTAAGCCCACCCTGGATCACGTGGGGGCCGCCTTCCTGGTTGCTCTGGGGGCCACGGGTACAGGGCATGGAAGCTCCACCCTGTAGGGGCCCGTGGTCACCGCCAGGAGGCGCCCCAATGCCTTGGGGACCTGTTACTTCCTGGTGTGGCGGAAGTGCTGGGGGGGGAAGAGAAGCAGGGACACCCGGAGAGCTTCCGGAAGAACAGCCGGCACTTCCGCCACACTGGGGCGTGTCAGCGGGAGATTGCCGGGGAGCACCTGGAGCTCATCTGGGTGCGGATAAAAGGGGTCACCTCCCTTCATTCAGGGCGAGAGTCGGGAGCGGAGAGGACTGAGCTGGAGAAGGCAAGGAGGCGGCCTGAAGAAGTAAGGCATTGTGTGGCCAGGACTTTGGGGACTTTGGGGGTTTTGTGGTGCACTTGTGTTGACTTTATTGTTGTAAATAAACGTGTTGTGGGTGACATGAACGTGTCTGCCTGTCTGTGTCCGGGTCAACCTCCACAGTATAGATAGATAGATAGATAGATAGATAGATAGATAGATATGAAAGGCACAATATGAAACAGATAGATAGATATGAAATGCACTATGATAGATAGATAGATATGAAATGCACTATGATAGATAGATAGATATGAAATGCACTATGATAGATAGATAGATATGCACTATGATAGATAGATAGATAGATAGATAGATAGATAGATAGATAGATAATGTGGCCCAATGGGAACTTTAGCTTTTACAGAAACTCAAGACATATGCAAATATGGTGGTTCAAAACTGACCCAAAGGACATGTCAGTGTTCAAAAAGTGTACCAGCTATATGAAAATGTGACATTTCCACAACTTTTGCTTTTTCGTAAAGTTATGGCACTTTATTTAAAACTTTTAACATCTCAGATGAAAAAAAAGGCATATACTGTATATACTCGCAGATAAGTCGGGACTTGATTTTACCGTATAATTTCTGGTATTTTATATTGTCGGTCGTATAAGTCCAATGTGGAAAACTCACACTATTGGTCCAAGAGGTTATGTTATGCTAACGCTCACCTGAGAGAATAACCACGGAGCACACAGCCTTCTTTCTCTATGTGAGTGTGGCAATGCGCTGAATCAGCGTGTGCTCCTAACCTCTCCCTCTCTATTGTGCCTACGTGACCACACGGTAATACCCAAACTATTCCGAAGTGATGTTTGCACTGATTTGTGTTTTTTGTATATCACACCCTCATACACCTTTATCATAAGAGTATCCCTTATCTACGATGGAGCGTTCAATCAGAAGAAAATATGAAGCTGGTTTTAAATTAAACGTCTGGGCAGTTTCACAGTGCTACTGCGGAATACAATACTTTTTCAATAGAATGATAATGTTTCATTAACGTGCCAATAAATACGTAGATGTATTTGCTTTATACAATTCTGTATAAATACTGAAACGTCATTGAAGTAGCGAAAGAAATTGGTAACTGCGCTGCTGCAACAAAATCCGATGCATCTGAGAAACTGATGCGAGACTGGAGGAGGCAAGAAAAAAAAAAAAAAATAATAATAAGTGTTGCATTTTTTAACGGGCGTATAACTCGGGGTCTGATTTTATGATCGCTTTTTCGGGTTTCAAGACCTGACTTATTCATGAGTACATATGGTAGGTCATTTTTGTGCTTTGTGAACAAACTATCCTAAAGGTAATGGAAAACCCAGTCGTATTAATGGTGACCTGAAGGGCACTGCTATGCACAGCCAAAAATGTGTACTGTCCAGTTGACGTGCTACCTCAACACAGGATGAAGAGATTTCTCCTTTATAATTTAATGTGGAGAACCTCTTGACATCCTGATCATCTAAGTACTGCAACAACCCTGCACTGAACATAATCACATGATGGGTCCTCCATAATTTTACTGAGACAGAAAAGCCCCAGCATTGTCAGTGGATTCTTTGACTTGCTTCATATACTTAAGAGATCCAATAACACACCAATGAGATAAGAAAAATGGTGAAGGAAGGCAGGAAAACATTGCTTAGATTAAATATTTCCAATGGCCTGAACTTTTAACATTCACACCACACTGGGAATGTCACCTGCGCAGTTTCACAGTGCTACTGCGGAATACAATACTTTTTCAATACAATAATAATGTTTCATTAACGTGCCAATAAAAATGTAGATGTATTTGCTTTATACAATTCTATATAAAAACTGAAACTAAAAGTATTATTGAAGTATTATTTACACAAGTGATTTACAGGGGTGTACCCTTGGGTGGCACCAAATATAAACACAGCAAATGCCACTCACTTAAAGGTTAGAAACATTCCACTGGGGTTAATAGTGAGATGATGGAGGTGTAAGGGAGTCAGCCTCAGCGCTGGTACAAGGGGTGAGGCGGCAAGGCAATCGCCTCAGGAGGCACTTTGGTAAGGATGGTATTTTCATGTAATTAGATATAATATTTTAACCTTACAAAATAAGAGTACAAAAAATGAGAGTTAAGTTATTACATACATATCCAGTTCCTTATTTATATACTACTGAGAAATATTTTAAATTACAAAAAAGTTTCAAATTTCACTTGCACAATTTGCACAGCCTCTCCACACCATAAGTTTCCAAGAATCAAAATGGCGTAGGCGCTTTTTGAAGCTACATAATATCAATTGTCAGGCGTGCGTACCTGGAGACCACCTTCCTAACTCTGGTAAGGTCAGCACGTCCACACCGGGACGAGAAGGACTGCTAATGCTCACATTGTCTTCTCCTTTCTCATTTGGAGCCAGGAAAGGATAACCAATGAGAACACCTAACCCCGCCTCCACTCCCAAATAGGGCTCCACCCTTTCTGGGCCCAGCCATATGACGCCTACCCACCCCTAAACAGTGGCACCAGATGTTTGACTGCCATTCGACAAGGACAGAACTCCGTAGAGAGTGAACAGAACGTTACTTTCTTTTTTTGTGTTTGTCTTTGAGTCGTTTTGATGGCAGTCTTCAATTCTGATTATTAAAAGCGGTTAACCCTTCCTGGGTGTCTCCTGATTTCCCACCCACACTTACACAGTGCATAATATTGGTGTTCACATTCCTGATTTTCAAATATCATACTGTATATGTACTTAGATGTCATTTTGTCAAATTCTGTTAATTTCTGGAATGTTATTAAGGCATCAGTCGCATGTACAATGTCTGTTAAATGTCTCTTAATGTTTGCACCATGCGTGCTCAATTAGAAAGGGTAGTTTGGTGCCTTTAAGCTTGCCTGATAGTTTGAAACTGCCAAGGGAATTAAAAAAGTGTGCAGGAGAAGTGATATCTAAAGTGAAATGAAACTTGGCAATTTCACAATTTATTATTTTTCCGTTATCCTGCAGGATTATTGAAATGTGAAGCCCTTATCACAATATGAACTGTATGTGGATTAAGTTTGTCATTTTAAGCCTATTAAGGTTATAAGGGGGTTTGGGCCACAAATATGTGCCTTGCCTCAGGCAGCATTATACACTCACCTAAAGGATTATTAGGAACACCATACTAATACGGTGTTTGACCCCCTTTCGCCTTCAGAACTGCCTTAATTCTACGTGGCATTGATTCAACAAGGTGCTGAAAGCATTCTTTAGAAATGTTGGCCCATATTGATAGGATAGCATCTTGCAGTTGATGGAGATTTGTGGGATGCACATCCAGGGCACGAAGCTCCCGTTCCACCACATCCCAAAGATGCTCTATTGGGTTGAGATCTGGTGACTGTGGGGGCCATTTTAGTACAGTGAACTCATTGTCATGTTCAAGAAACCAATTTGAAATGATTCGAGCTTTGTGACATGATGCATTATCCTGCTGGAAGTAGCCATCAGAGGATGGGTACATGGTGGTCATGAAGGGATGGACATGGTCAGAAACAATGCTCAGGTAGCCCGCGGCATTTAAACGATGCCCAATTGGCACTAAGGGGCCTAAAGTGTGCCAAGAAAACATCCCCCACACCATTACACCACCACCAGCAGCCTGCACAGTGGTAACAAGGCATGATGGATCCATGTTCTCATTCTGTTTACACCAAATTCTGACTCTACCATTTGAATGTCTCAACAGAAATCGAGACTCATCAGACCAGGCAACATTTTTCCAGTCTTCAACTGTCCAATTTTGGTGAGCTCGTGCAAATTGTAGCCTCTTTTTCCTATTTGTAGTGGAGATGAGTGGTACCCGGTGGGGTCTTCTGCTGTTGTAGCCCATCCGCCTCAAGGTTGTGCGTGTTGTGGCTTCACAAATGCTTTGCTGCATACCTCGGTTGTAACGAGTGGTTATTTCAGTCAAACTTGCTCTTCTATCAGCTTGAATCAGTCGGCCCATTCTCCTCTGACCTCTAGCATCAACAAGGCATTTTCGCCCACAGGACTGCCGCATACTGGATGTTTTTCCCTTTTCACACCATTCTTTGTAAACCCTAGAAATGGTTGTGCGTGAAAATCCCAGCAACTGAGCAGATTGTGAAATACTCAGACCGGCCCGTCTGGCACCAACAACCATGCCACGCTCAAAATTGCTTAAATCACCTTTCTTTCCCATTCTGACATTCAGTTTGGAGTTCAGGAGATTGTCTTGACCAGGACCACACCCCTAAATGCATTGAAGCAACTGCCATGTGATTGGTTGATTAGATAATTGCATTAATGAGAAATTGAACAGGTGTTCCTAATAATCCTTTAGGTGAGTGTATAACGCTGGTCAGAATTTGGTGCCAACAGCATGAATCTATGCACCCAACCAGCTTTGTGTCAACAGTCCCAGCTGGAGGTGGTGGTGTAATGGCATGGGGAATGTTTTCTTGGAACACTCTGGGCCCATTAATATCAATCACTCATCGCCTTAATGCTTTGGCCATTTTGAGTATTGTTGCCGACTATGTGCATCCCTTCATGGCCATAATTTACCCATCTTGGCCACTTGCAGTATGATAATGTGTCACAAAGCAAAAGTAATCTCAAACTGCTTTCATGAACATGACAACGAATTCAGTGCTCTTTAGTGGCCTTCCTAGTCATCAGATATAAATCCAGAAGATTCCCCTCTACGATGTGAAGGAACAGAAGGTTCACGGCATTAGTGTGCAGGTGACTAATGTGCAGAAATTATAGGAAGCAATCATGTTAACATGGACCAGAATCTCAAATTAAAGTTTCCAAAATCTTATGAAACCCATGCTACGAATAAGTGAGGATATTTTGAGGGCAAAAAAAATGTCCTACCCAGCATTAGTTTAATCTAATCTCAACTGATTTTCTTAACTGGTTCTCTTGATGTGGCTCATGGTAGGCAACAGGCCAAGCAGGTCAGCCCAGACTTCCCCGTCCCTAGCTACATATTGCAGCTATTTCTGAGGAATTTCCAGGCATTCCCAAGCCAGCAGAGAGATATAGTTCCCCCAGCATGCCCTCACAATCTTTGCCCAGTATGATGTGCCCGGAACAGCTTTATGAAAAGCTGCCCATTTGGGGTGGGGTGGACAAACTTATGATATGCCCAAACCACCACAGCTGGCCCTGCTTGATCCAGGGGAACAGCACTCTACTCGGAGGTTCTCCCAAATTTCTGAACCTATCACCCTATCATGGAGTGTCAGCCCAGCCACCCTGCAAAAAAAGTAATAATTTCTGCTGCTTGTACTTGAAATTACATTCTATCGGTCATTACTCATAATCACAAGTGAGGACAGGGAGGTGGATCAACCAGTAAACCGAGAATTCTGTCTTTAGAATCAGCCTCCTCTTCATCACCAGGGACCGGTACAGCACCCGCAGAACAGCTGGCACTGCTCTAATCCACTTGGAGATTTCACGTTCCCTTTTACCATCACTCATGAACGAGATCCTGAGATACTTGAACTCCTGTACTAAGGCCAATTGTTTCACCTGGAGAGAGCAATCCACTCTTTTCTGAGAGAGAACCATGCCCTCGGATTTGAAGGTGATGATCTTTATCCTAGCCACTTCACACTATTCAGCAAATTACTCTAATGCGTGTCAAAGATCACAGTCAGATCAGGCAAAGAAATCAACGCCATCTGCATAAAGCAATAACAATACATGGGGTTTAGATGTGAGAAAGAGTACACAGAGGGGACTTTGTACTTCAAGCTTCATCTTGAGGTCCTATCCATGAAAACCACAGACTGGAGTGCTGACAAGGTACAGCTTTGACAGAACCGGATATCCACAGTGAAAGAATTTGATTTAACGGCAGGCATTCGGTCACAACAGCATATTTCACTATATTTATCCATCCATCCATTATCCAACCCGCTATATACTAACGCAGGGTCACGGGGGTCTGCTGGAGCCAATCCCAGCCAACACAGGGTGCAAGGCAGGAACAAACACTGGGCAGGGCACCAGCCCACTTCAGGGCACACACCAAGGACAATTTAGGATCGCCAATGCCCCTAATCTGGATGTCTTTGGACTGTGGAGACACGGAGGAAGACCCGGGAAGCGAACCCAGGTCTCCTTACTGCGAGGCAGCAGCGATACCACTGCGCCACCCACTATATTTATGGAGGGGACAAATAGCACACAATAGCAGCCCTGTTACCCCATATTCCTCCAGCACCGCACGCGACAAATGCTACAGGACATCATTGTATGCTTCTGTCAAATCTACAAAGCACATGTAGATGATGTTATCATACTCCCATACACCATCCAGCAACTGTGCCAAGAAGAAGAGCTGGTCTACTGTTCCACAACCACGACACAATGACCAGGGTTGTCTTAACAGCATCATAGGCCCCTGGGCAAAGTAGTGTGCTGGGGCCCCCGTTATGATAGCAAAAGAGAAACATATATTGGTATCAGAAACATCGTAGGCCCCTATGTTCCTGGGGCCCCTGGCCAGTGCCCACACATTAAGATGAACCTGCACAATGCACAATTGTTCCTTCATTATCTTTGGCTGAACCATCACACAGATTCTTCCCTTCACAACCAGTGAATATTTCCTTATTATAATAATGTTCCTAATAATTTGTTTAGTTAATGTAAGTTAATGACAGACAGTATACAAGTGTCCTATATAAAAAGTGGTCGGTATTGTCCTTCCGTCCCGTGAGTGCTACAGCAGGCGCGGAGTTTCACACACGCTCCGTCCATTTTGCAATGCACGATGGGATTTGTAGTTTCGTTTTTCCAGGTAAAAGATGATTTTCTACTCCAGACTGTGCGATATCTTCTTCTTCTTTCTTACTATATAAAAGCGGTCGGGTTTGTCCTTCCGTCCCCATCGTTCCCTTGCTTTTGTGCGCGATGCGCTGGAAAAATAGACAAAATTATGTCTCTGGAAATAATTAATGTTGATGGAGTACAAATGCCTCACCGCGTAGTAAATATCAGGGGGGTTCAAAAGGGCGACCTCAATATAGAAAAAAAGTTTAAATTTCATCACAAAAATAACAGAAACTACGAGTATTAAAGTAATACCGCTCAAACGCAATATAACCAAATTAATGAGTTTGTATAAAATATCAAATTGATCTACATATTGAATTGCCTTAAGAAGTGGTCAACTTAAACGTCGGTCGCCTTAAAAGGCGGGTCAGCCTAGTATTTAATAAAAGCAGCGCTCTCGCTCAAACGTTTCTAGTATTGTTTGCGTTTCTTTTTCCTAAGCACCTAATTTCTCAAACTTAATCCTTATTGATAACGAGCAGCTCCTTAAAGAAATATTGATCAGTTTCTAAATTTTAAAAAGTGGGTCAATTAAAATCAAGGGGGAAAAAATATGTTACATAAGCAGCAATAATGCTTGAATGAAAAACCTGCGGGTTTCTCGAAGTTAGTCTGCGCCGCTTTTGTTTACCATGGAAACAATAAGCTGTAATTGTGACGGGCCGACAGACGCTTCCTGTCAAAGTGAAATTAAGCTTAGAAGAAGTACACGGAGGGGGCTTCGTACTTCAGACAAAATGACAACACTTACTGAGCGAGACAGAAACATGGAGAGCGCCAGCGCGATACCCCGAAACGCTCCCCTCAAAACGTGCAATTAGGTACCGCGACGTTTAAACGCACCGCCTCGGTCGCTACGTTTCAGGAAGTATGAACGATCGCGCTAGTCCGAGGCCCCGCCAACGCTACGCCACGCGTTGCCATTTGTATTTCAAATTCCGTAACGTCTTGCTGTGTAATCTATTCACCATTACTATAATGATTAAAAAATATGTCCGCGAAAACAAAACCGACGAGCAACTTCACACAGGCACAGCCTCCGCTGACTCACCCTGCCGCGTGCAGCCGGCGATGTGGGAGTCCCAACGCGCGCCCCAGACGGAGCACGTGACTCGAAGTCGAGGGGGGAGTTCGCGGGCTCGCGCACAGGAGAGACCCAAGAGAGGAAAATCTGAGCGCTTTAAAAAAGTTAAACATTGTTTAGCTTTCCATTTTTCCAGGCCATTTTGGAGGAGGAGCCTATCGCAGTATCATTCGCAGGGGCGGGGACTAACACTAGGCAGGGTGTCACTTATCGTAGAGCACACGCTAAGTCAAAGTCAGTACAGTATTAAATTATTATATCTGTTACGTTATCTTCAGAATCAGAATCGGCTTTATTGGCCAAGTATATATACACATAGAAGGAATTGGACTCCGGTCTTACCTTGCTCTCTGTGCATGTGTATGTGTGTATACAACTGTCACAAAGTAACATTTCTACATATGCAAGAAAGAAATATATATTTGTATATACATATCTACATGTATGTGGGAAATGTGCAAAGGACTATAGTGCAATTGTGCCAAGTGCAAAATCAGAATAAATACAAACTATGGAATATAGAATAATGAAATAAGATAAGCAGTTACATTATATACACATGGGGACCAGTTCAGTACAATGGATGATAGTTATTGACTGGTTTATTGCACAAGTATTATCTCTGATGCTGTGAGATTAACTTAAGTATTCATGAAAGTGATAGCCTGTGGAAAGAAACTGTTCATGTGTCTGGTAGTTTTGGCGTAGAGTGCTCTGTACCAGAGGGAAGCAGTTGAATAAGATTATGACCAGGGTGTGATGGATCTGCAATGATGTTTTCTGCCCGTTTCCTGACTCGAGATCTGTATAGGACCTGAATGGAAGGCAGATCAGCACCAATGATTTTTTTCTGCAGTCCTGACTGTCCGTTGTAGTCTGTTTCTGTCCTGTTTTGTGACTGAACCAAACCAGACTATGATGGACGAGCAGAGAACAGACTGGATTACTGCAGAGTAAAACTGGATGAGAAGAGCCTGAGGCAGGTTGAACTTCCTGAGCTGACGCAGGAAGCACAACCTCTGCTGGGCCTTTTTGACAATTGCGTCTATATTTGGTGCCCACTTCAGGTCCTTGGAGATTGTGGATCCCAGAAACCTAAAGCTTTCCACGACGGACACAGTACTGTTGAGTAGTATGAGAGGGGGCAACACTGGGGGGCTCCTCCTGAAGTCCACTATCATTTCCACAGTTTTAATCTTGTTCAGCTCCAGGTTGTTTTGACCGCACCAGAGGGCCAGCTGTTCGACCTCTCTTCTGTATACAGACTTGTCACTATCCTTGATGAGGCCAATGACTGTCATATCATCTGCGAACTTCAGGAGTTTAAGACGGGTCTCTTGAGGTGCAGTCATTTGTGTAGAGGGAGAAGAGCAGAGAGGAGAGGACACATCCCTGGGGGGGGCGCCAGTGTTGACTGTTTGTGTACTGGATATGATTTTTCCCAATCTCACTTGCTGCTTCCTATCTGTCAGGAAGTTTGTGATCCACTAGCAGATGGGGGCTGGTACAGTGAGCCAAGTGAGTTTGGTGTGAAGAACTTCTGGAATGATAGTATTGAACACCGAACTGAAGTCCACAAACAGGATCCTATCATATGTCCCTGGAGAGTCGAGATGTTGCAAGATGTAGTGCAGTCCCATGTTGATAACATCATCCTCTGACCTGTTTGCTCGATAAGCAGACTGTAGGGGGTCAAGCAGAGGACTTGTAATGTCCTTCAGGTAGGTCAACACCAGCACTAAGTGCAGACAAAACCTGGATGGGGCAGTTATCAACTGCAGTGAACTTCATTTACGGAAATAAGACAGCGCGTCCCGTTCATTTCCCAGCAGAGGACGCTGTTGAGTAAAATTTAAATGAGTACAGTAGTAAGATCGCCTCAAACTCCGAAGCCCGGAGCCTCCACCTTGGAGTTCCTTGTAGGTGACGTTGACTCAGGCCGGTGGTGTTGAATTCTAAGGGGTGCCAATAGAGTCTAGCTGCAGACCTCCGAGTGGTCACACTGTGGTTAAGATTAGGGTCTGTCTCGAATAATACCAATTACCGTCGAGTAAGTTAACTCCACCTACTTGGAGCTCCAGGGTGGAGGCTTCAAGCTGTTGAGATATATTATGGTACCTTGATAAGTTAACATATTTATAATGTTGAATTCCACCCATCCATTTATTTTCTTAATCTGCTAATCCAGGGCAGGGTTGCAAGGAAGCAGAAGCAATCAGAGGGCAAGAGACAGGAACAAGCACTGGATAGGGTGGGCTGTCCATTACACACAAACACACACACGGGTCAGTTTATCAATGGCAACTCCTCTTGCCAGATATATTAAAGTGTAGTACACGTTTTAGGGTATCCGAAACTTGTTTCAAAATATGTTATTTTACTTTTTAATATGTGACATACATTGTGGAATATCTCAAATTAACCTTTAATGCATTTCAAGATACCTAAAATTAATTTCGAGACGTCTTAAAAACACTTCTTGTAAAATGTCTTATTCTTTTAATGGGAATATCAGTCTGAATACTACTCATATTATGTTTGATCACGATTCACGGTTACAAAAATTAGTAATTAACAAAATTGTGAGAAATTCTAATGAAGTGACAAGAAAATTTTAAAATGCTCCAACTTTTAAAACCAGTTTCTGGACGCACTTGAATGTTATGCCGTCATGCGAACGTTTTCTTACTTGCCTATCATTTGTTAATAGCAAAGTATGTTTGATTGATACAATAACTGGTTTTTCATTAGATAAATAAAATTTCCTTATGTTAAATATATACCTGTGTATAAAAGAAAGAAGGTCATTCCACATTTAAACAGTTCCACAAATGGACGGATGTTGGATAGACTGTATGAAATAAGAGAAACAAATTGACAACTGTACTTTTAATTTTAGCCTGTAGATGGCAGCATTGGCACGTAGTCTCAGCTCCTCAAATGCAGCGGTTCACTTGGAAAATTAAACTGAGCTGTACAGTTGCTCCTTTTTATAAGGTTTAAGGTTTTAAGGTTTAAGATTTCTTTATTTAGTCATGTTTACACAAGAAAACATGAAATTTGACTTCTCAGCTGCATCTAATAACAGACAGAATGAGATAAAACAGACAAATAGAAACAAAAAAGGTTAAAGTAAAGCAGTTAGATAATACATATTTACATATTACATATAGTTGTCGGCCCTTTGACATACACTATACGGTGAAAAGTTTGTGGACACCTGACCATTACAATTATATTAGTTTCTTGGAATATCCCATTCCAAAACAATAAGGAGTTGGCCCCCAGTTTGGGACTATAACAGTCTCCAATATATTGGGAAAGGCTTTTCACAAGATTTTGGAGTGTTTGTTTCCGTAAGAATTTGTTCCCATTTAGTCAAAACAGAACATTTGTGAGGTCAGGTACTGATGTTGGATGAGATGACCTGGCTCACAATCAGCATTTCAATTCATCCCAAAGGTATTTACTAGGGTTGAGGTCAGGGCTCTTCGCAGGCCACTCCATATTCCAGTTCCTCCATATCTTTCAATGGACTGTAGCTGTGAACATTCAGAGTGTCCCTTCATTGAGGAGGTCGTGTCTTTATATTATGTGTCAGTGATAACACCTGGTTACATTATGGTTAATAGACAGATAAATAAATAAATAAATAAATAAATGCTGTGCAGAAATAGCTAAACTAACTTTCAAGAGTATCAACATTCAGTCTGGGATTGAATTTCTTGATAGCAGTGGGCAGAAAAGACCCCCAGAGTCACGGTGGTGGAATAAGCCTGTGGCTGAAAGTGCTCCAGGATACAAAACTCAAAATTCAAAACAATGAAGGCAACACTACATCAGCAGAGTATAATGCCAACTCAATGAAGCTTCAGGGATATCAATCTGTCCAGATAGGAAGCAGAACTGATTGTGAATCAACTTCACCTGCTTTGGTGCAAATGAAAGTGACAACATGTGACCTGGAGAGGCAACAGCAAGACAGCCCCAAAAACGGAATGGTGGCCACAGACAGTTGCTTTTTCTTTATCTTTCCTGACTGATTCTTCTCTAGCTTTGCGTTTTGCTTGTGTCTTTGTCACTACTGGTAGCATGAGGTGGTACCTGTGGCCGATTCAGGTTGCACAGGTAGTCCAGCCCCCTCCAGGATTGCACATCAAAATGTGTTGTCGCAAGAAGTTTAGCTGTGTCTCCCAGCTCAGTCTCAAGAGCATAGAGGAGATACCCTGGAAACCCTGCCCTGGTCCGGGTGGAATTTGCTTATATTTTCCCATGTCTGGTTTCCCCCTTCTCTGCATAACCTTGTTTTGTTGGTGTTAGGCCGATTTAAATTCAGAGTGTGTCCTGTGTTGGACTGGTGGCCACTCCATGTCTTGTGTCCCAGGAAAGACTCTGGCCTTTGCAACTCAGAACAGCCACATGAGGCAATAAATGGATGTTTATAATAAGAAATGTGAAGCAGTGTCATCAAGTACTGGGCAGGTGGAAGAACTCAAAATTCTAGGAATCAAGAAAGAAGGGAGTTAGGGTAGGAGGATGAACGTCTCATGAAAAACAAAGCTCATGCTTGTCACATTGATTTGTGGGATTTTGAGTTCTTCCACCAGCTTATTCTAGAACAGTGATGTCACTGGCCCTCTCGGCTCTGGCTATTTATACAAAAAACAACTGAATCGCTTCACTCAGCTATTTCTTCCCAAGAACCCACATTTAAGAGTACTTGATGCTATTAAAAGATAAGAAAAAACAAGTGAAATTTTCCCCTTTAAAATTAAATGGAAGTACCTTGAAAGACCAAGGTCAAGTAGTTGGATTAGTCAGACTGATGAACAAAATAACACTTAAAAAAACTTTGCATTTTGGGTTCTCCAGGAAACTCACAAGGGGATTGTAAAGTCATTCAGTGATTAGTAACTCAAGCTGAGCACAAATGCGTGAAGGTTAAAAAAAAAAAAAAAACACACACTTGGGTGTTATCAGTTTTCTGCACAATTAACATGCCAGCCTTTTTAATTATATGGATGGCACAGTGGCGAGTCCTGCTGCCTCACGGATTTGAAGTTCTGCTTGCCTTTGTCAAGTTTGTGTGTATATATATATATATATATCTGTTATTTCCAGGGCATCAAGTCTCATTTACAGTTCATTTTAGGAGGAAACCCATAAGGGAGGTAAGGCATCACGGCAGCATATAGACTTTTAAACAACCATGCAAAATTGTGTACAACATTAAAATACCAATCTTCGCCATCACATGCAATTTCAAAATTCAATATTGTAGAAAAGATGAATTAGACATGGAAACAAATTTGAAGTATCTTGTTTTATCAAACTGCACGTGTGAATGCTTCATCGAGATCTATACATAGTATAGGTTGTTATGACACATTGCTAAGCAGCTCCTGTCATTTCTGAAATATGTGCGCTTAGCACCCGAGTCACATCACAGTGAATCTACTCCAAAAGTTGAAAGGGTATGCGGTGCATGAAAACACAAAAAGACATCAAGACTGCATCAAAATAAAGAAAATATCAGTATTATAAAAGATCTTCATATAAGAACATTGGGGTGATGATCCACATCAGGTCACTCAAAGTCTGTAGCTTGATTAATTATTCATAAATTCAAACGTTTTGGAAATGGTTTGATGCCTCTCAGTTAATGCAAAACGCATTAATCCATATCATCTATTCAGAAACTTTATGCACAGTATGCACAATACATATTATTTTTTTTTTTTATAATAAAAGTCAAACAGTGCTTTATTAGCAAGAATGGTGCACATCGTTTGCAAAGATGAATTCTTCTCGGTATCTTTCCACTCTGATGACTTGGCAAACACAGCCACCTTATAACAGTGCACTTTCAAATTTCCTTGTTTTTTTTACTGTCGTTCTCCTTCAAGAGCTTCATTTTTTTTCCTTCTCCATAGTCTCTGGGCTGCAGCTGCCATTTAAAGTACGCACAAATGCTTTCCATTTGAGCACACTCACTGTCACTTAAGAAACTAAAGCATTGTTCACAGAAGGCTGTGGTGCACCTGCACTTATTGTGCTTTTCTGCAGAAGGGACAGATTTGCCTTCATCTGAATATCCTTCAGTTTCTGTTTTATTTGTACCCTCCTCTCTTCTAGACCTTCTCGAAGTACAGTTTCCAAACATTTCTGTAACAAAATATAGATAAATATACCAATCCATAATCCATATATAAAAATATTCAAAAAATGATTGTTCTAAAGTAAATTTGCAAATGCAATTCCACTGCACTACAGATGTGCCTTCCACTACGTTTTACTTCAAATTTACAGTTAACTCAGCTGAATCTGCTTGTTCATCCTGTCAGTCAAATATGAATTCTTCTCCTTATAAAATGCACTGCAATCTCGGCTTTCGTGTCTGTCGCTTGGTACTTCAACTGGTGTGCGGGAACAGCCAATTTTGTCTTATTTTAATCATTTCCCCTTTTTTACAGGGATTTACATCATTAATCCATTAGTGTCTTCAAATATAAATGTTCTCTCATTGCAATATTTTGGATGTCATTTGTCCTACAGGGAAACTTAAAAGTACTACCTAACAGTTCAATGACCTCAACACTTGAAATCATTCCTAATTACTGAACAGCAAGTCAACGCTTGCTTATTCTTTTATTAGCATTAACCAGCTCGGTACTCAATAATGGATAATACAACTCAATCAGAAACCTTAAAGTATACATATGTGAATCTGTCAGAGAGTAAATGACTAAACCACAAACAACCTATATACTGCCGTCAAATTATATTGTTCAGTGAAAAGTTGGGCAAGGACTTACCCAGCAGAGGAAACATATCACCAATGATATGATTATCAGCAGTGAGACAAGGATACAATCCCAGTAACTGTCTCCATAAAATACTTTCTTTGACAGATTCTCTTTGATCTCATCTTTGTTTTCTCTAGGACAGTCTAAGGAGGGAAAAAAAAAGTTCACTGTACAAAATCCTTAATAAAATATACCTTTTTATTTGCACATTTGTATGATTTTCTTAACAACTCAAACTTCATTGTACAAAATTTGTTTTAATATAAAAAAAAAAGATTCTAAATTCTCTCACCAGCCCCTGAATAATACACTGCAAGAAATGCATACATATTCCATCAAATAAAAAACTGAAAATACTTTTTCCATTGATGTTACAAATGTAGTTGACCAAATTCTGTGCAAAATGTGTTGCTAAATTTCTCAGCATACTCATAAAACAAAAACATCCAAAGCAGCAGCAGTTAACAGCTCAGATCAACCAAAATGGTCTGCAATAGGAACAAGAGTCTTGTTCAAGCTAGCCAGTTCTCCCAGTTCTCGTTCATTATACTCACCAAGAACTTTCAATGTGATATACGAAGATTTATTCCGCCTTCCCAGTGGAGCTGAATAATGACAATAGTATCGTGCAGAGTCACTGGCTGTTGCATTTTTCAACACCAGATTATAAGGACTCATAGTTTGTATTTCACCTTCTCGAATGAAGAGTTGATACCTTTTGGTCACATTCGATTTTAGGTCACAAAACAAAATTCCAGTGAGATTTTGATGAATTTCCTAAAAAAAAAAAAAAAAAAAAAAAAACAAATTACTTTTAGGCAATAAATGAGTTTATTTCTGTATTTCAATCACTGCTAAAAATATTAAGCTTGGTCTTTTACAATCAAACAGCTTTGTTAATTGGTGTGAAAAGGTATATTCTGCCACACACAAGGTTTGGCCTACAGAATTTTAGGCCTCTGTATCATTCGAGTTACAAACATTCAACTTTTTTGTGTTTTATTATTTTAAATAAACCACAAAATGGAATTGTTGAATAAAACACAGAATTCAAATACAGCTAATAGGGGCAAACCCAGCCAAATGGTGTTATTAAGGGCTTTTCACTATCCAAACTGAAACTGTTCAGATAGCATTAAAAGGGTATTTCCCACTCTCAAGGGACCTACAAAGCACATGGTCCAAGCCTGAAGTGAATAAAAAGAGAATATGTAGTACAACCTCACCTTCCTATCTTTTTAGGTAACATTTTTTACTTGTAATTCTGTGCCCAGCAGAGCACACGGACTGATCTCCTGATACTGCCATGCTTGAAACTACCAGATGGCACATGTAGCATGCACAGCTTAAGGTAACTTATCTCTGCAAATATTGGATTGCTCCTCCTCTAGAATAAGAGCCAACATTTAAAAATAAATATATATACATGCGCGCGTGCACACACACACACACACTCCCCCCGTCTAAAACCGTATCACATGCAACTGGTTAAATATTGAAATATTAAGTATTTACACAATATTAAAAACCACAGCACTTTCCTAAATTCCACTGAATTCTGTACACATGGTAACGCAGAAAACACATTACATTTAATGTATCAATACACATTCATAAAAATTCCTAAATAGAGCTTACAAGGAAGACTTCAGTGCCTTTCTTAATGTACTGCAAAATAAGAAACCATATCTTATTCTGTTTAAACATAATATCAGTACAGCTGGTGACATTTCCACATAATAGATTTCATTGCTGTCCAAATGTTGGCTTACTTGCAAAAGTCTTAGTCCCTCTCACCATCATGTGGATATTGAGCTGCAAATTTTATTTGGTGTGGTGTAAGAAGAGATAAGGTGGAACTCCCAGTTTTCTAGGATGAGTTATTTATATTAGGGAATATAAATTTGACAATGAGAAACATCTTTCCCATTTTAATTTATCGTTATTTTCATCTAACATAGGACAACTTTTTATAAAATTATCAAATAATCAAGTATATGTTTAACAATTCCCAATTACATTTTGTTATTCTATTACTAAATCTGTACTGTAGTTGTATGGACAGTGAACTTGGCTTACATGCAAAGTCTAACCTAATTAGACTGTCAAATAAGTCACAACTGGTACAGTCCATATTTAATAAAAATCACATTTTCAAACCTAAAACTAATGGCATTGGATAGTACATTTTCGTTAGTGTAGGAGGGCCACTTCCCCAAATTTACTTCTTGAATAAGCTTGTGACATAAGCCAACCCCCACGCTGAAAGTTCATACATCGCTGTATATAGCGTGGCCTTTTCAAAGATGTTTCCTACGATACCACATTCAAAGATTTTGACGAAACTCCATCAGTGTTCTCTTTTTAGTTTCACATGGTTAGCTTCTAACAATGCATGACCAAAAAAAAAAAAAAAAAAATCACTATTAAAATTTCCATTTCTCTGTTTTTTTTCTCAGAGATTTCTGGACAAAAAAACTCATTAAATGACATCTAGCCAAACTAGACATGTTTTATGTAGCATCTGCCTTATAATGTACAATCATTATCTTACAATGGAAAAAATAAATGTTGCAAAATAAATGCAATGATGACAAATGTGGAAAATTTGATTCAACTATACTTCAAGTACATAATATACTAAAAAGCCATTTTAAATAATCACATAAGCACACTCACACACTTACTATCCAACTGTCCAATAATAAAATTTCATTAGGGAAATAATTATGTGATAGACAGGAAATAGACTAGCTATTATTATGCAACATGATACATTTTCTTTAAAAACCTTGAAAACATACTATTACATCTGATTATGTCATGCATGTAGAAAGTGCAGTGATAAGAAAGAATATACAACTAAAACACTACCTACCAACTAAAAGCACTAATCCAAAAATCAGTGAGGCTGTATGCCCAATCACCACCACTGCATGACTCTAGAAATAAATAGTGTGTAACTTGATAAATAAGTAAAGAATTGCATTATTCTTGTAAAATGCCCATGAAGGATATTCAAAAAGGCACTATACTGGAATACAGCTTTTGTTTAAACAATGTGAAAAAATAAATTCATATCATCATCCTAAACAAGCAATATGTCATTAAATCAATTTTATTGTATACTGTGCCCTTCACAGACAACATCACAAGACGACACTATACAAAGCATACAATGGTTCTTCAATGCACTGCAGCTGGGTTCAATAATGAATAATAAATTTTAGCCAAATAAAATGAAGGAAAGTAAAGCTTATATTTAAGAGTAACTGCAATGTGACCACTAATGGAGCATGTGAAGTTATTATGGGCTACTATCTACAATAATCTTAATAGTACAGGTACAAAGAAAACATGGTTAAACAAACTGCCCATTTTAATTCTCCTATTTATATACATAAAGGGAAATGTTCAAATACTGCTTACTTGTCAGGTACTAAAGTATTGTGTGTGGAGTGAAGCCAAATGTAGTAGTAGTAGTTATAAACAGTTACTAAGAAAAGCTTTGTTGAGGAGAGCAAAACATGTTCAGTACACATCTGCCTATCAGGTAAATATGCCAAATTTCAGGCAAAACAAAATACACCAATGATGAAAATATTTCAGTCTATCATCAGCTACACTTCAGAAGCTTACTATTTTGTGGGAGGAGTCAAACCACATGACAAAAAAACCATATAGCTATCAGTCATGGCTGATAGCTGGCCACATTGACTCAGTTAAAAAAAACCACACACACACACCACACCCTGAACTTTGCACTCAGATGTCTTGTTAACTCAAGGTTTTCTAATTTCAGCATGCATTTGATTATTCAATTACAACTAAAATCACATCAATCTGTAAATAGATCTCAATGAGAGAAACAGCTAACAGGAGGTGATTGTGAATGATGCAGGACTTCAGCCTAAGATTACTACTACAACCATTCAACCTGACATTTGGGTGTTTTTCTTTTTTGTGAACCATAAAACTAACGTCCCAGAATAAATGTTTAAACTCTAAAGTTCCTTATGGTATTCCTGCAAAATTTACATTGATTTATTTATTCATTGATTGGATTACTTTTTATCCCAACATCATTTGTGCTTTTTCATTTAAGCACCAGAAGGAAACCCATGTGAACAGGGGAAGAACATGCAGGTTCCACACTGGGGGGGACTTGGGAACCCCCACCACCTTGTGGCCGGGCAGCAGCAATACCACTGTGCGCCATGCAAGCCCATCAATGCATTTTTTTTAAACCCACTTATCCAATTCGGTGTAGCGGTTGCTTATCCAGGCAGCAGCACTCAGTACATGGTGTGAGCAAACCTTGGACACACTGCTGGCATTGAAACTGAATGACTGCTTGGTTGACTGACTTGTGAGGTCCCCAATATTTTTTTCTTGTTAATTATTTCTTAATATTCTTTTAATATTTCTCAAATTTGCAGTTTCTAATTGCACTGCTTGTTTAATATTTCAGCACTATATTTTTCTGGCACTGCATTGTAATCTTCCTGATCCATTGTGTATAAAGTTAAAGGTAAATCATCCCATTTTCTGAACCCTCTTATTCGGTTCAGAGTCTATTGAAGGGGCGCAAGGCATGAACCGACACTGGACGGAACGCCAGTCTACCCAATCACTCGCCAACACTGGGCAAATTTTAAGGCATCAGTTAATTATGTTAAATAAGACCTCAATTAATGACGAACTTACATTTGTCTGTAACAGCTGCTTAAAACCGATTATTTCTATCTGAACAAAAAGTATGGTAAATGTTATTCTATCTTAATTACTGCGTCATTCTTAAATGCTTTGTAGATCCAGGGACGTGTGCCCTTAAAGGCGTTAAAAGCTTGTGCAAAATATAAATTTGCCGAGCGGCAGGTGTGCCAATGCGATTTAGCCCCCGCGTCACAAGGTGGGCAGCTGGAGCTGACGTGGGCTTTCCAAATGTCTACAAGCTAACCTCCTGTCCTCTTGCTCGTGTGACACAAAGCTAGTCCAGCCGGGGTACTCACCTTGTACCAGGTCACAGTTCGGTAGCGGACATTTTTCTCCGAGTTCACCCTACAGGGCAGCACCGCGTCCTGGCCACACTGCGCGGTCACATACACAAGGTCGGGCTGGACACTCAGAACCCCTGCGACTGCAAACGTCGAGAAACAAAACAAACCAAAGTCGGTGATTGATTATCAGCGGATAAACTTTAAAAAGACTCGCGCGGATCTAGTTAGCACTTACTGTTCAATAGCAGGCAGAACACGACGGTGAACATTTTATTTATTTACTTTTCCTCGGCGCTCAAACGACAACTAAAGATGAGGAAAACTACGACAGTTTTAAAGTGGAACAGAACGCGTGACGAGGTGGTCACGTGCCTCGCGGGGAATCACCGAAGCGGGCCGGGCAATTCTCGCGGAAATAAAACTGCCAGTGACGTCAGAGCAGCCAGGACGGTATTAGAGAACTATGCAGCTACAGTCAAGACAGGTTTTCACCTCTTAACAGTCAGTCATTTTCCAACCCGATCCCTGCAATTCAGATGCGACGGAGCTCTTATGTTGCCTTCAATACGTGCCGCATCATCCATCCGTCTTCATAACCCGCTTATCCAGGGAAGGGTCGCAGGGTAGGAATCCTCGGAGACAAGCCAGGAACAACCCCTGTTGTGTTTAGGATTTTTAACCCTATGTGGCGCACTCTGAAGGAAAAGGGTTCGACTGAGGAGGAGGAGGAGGTGCAGAGCCGAGCTGTATGGAGAAGATGGAACGATCGACTCCACATAGAAGGGGAGAAGATGAAGAGGATGAACAAGAAGAATTTGTGGCGATCTACTCGTTCTCGTTACACGACGTTATGTTATTAATCTTAGCCGGGATACGTATGAACTGGTGTTTGTACGTTCTCGAGGGTGTTTCTTCAGATAAACTGTGTTTAACTTTACTGACAGCACAAAATCGCTTTTAAAGTGTGAAAGTCAGGACTGATGTGTCACCATCTTTAATATGTAACAACCCGGATGGTGCGAGAGACGGAAGAATGGAATGAGCCACTTTAGGCCCATTCGTGGTGAGTGGCCACTTAAAAGGACCGCTTCCGCTGACATCTCTCAAGTCTTCAGAAGTGACATGCGCCCCCAGCTAAATGTCACTCCGTTGGGGCCAGAAACAACTCGTACGCCACACTGCCGACTCATTTGTGAGCCGACCCAAGCCCAAACTAGGCATATGAGCTGATGGGCTTAAGCAGCCAGGAGACACAATTTTAAGTTCTGGCGCTGTGCTCCCTCAAGGTTGCTGCATGACCACCTGGGGTGCATGTCCTTTTCAGGTCTTAACCCTATATACAGTATACTAATATAACATTATGTTATTAAGTCTGTCTAATTCCATTATGGTCATGATTGGCTGGTGTAAAGGGCAGCAATGCCTAATTCTATGATGTTCACGGTGGGCCAGTGTAATGGACTGCAATGCAGTATTGGACCAGTCTATTATAGAGCTTCTTCACGCATGTTCAAATTAGAGTTCCTAATTAACAAACTATACACATCTTTAGAAATGTAGGAGGTAAATTCACATCCACCCAGATGCCTCATACAGTAGTTTTCCACCTTGTTTGACTAGTGGACCAGTATTAGTTTGAGAATCTCTTTGCAGACATTGACTGGGAAATTGCCTACTGAGGGGAGTGGGGGTGTTGGATGAACTGTGGACAGAAGCTCATCCTCAGTCTCCCTGAACTGGACTTTAGGCAGTGGTCTGTCTGACCGCAGCTCAGAAGTAGGCTGCTGTTGGGATGGCTGGTATCATGGATGATTTTCTTTGCCCTGGTCTTACATCACTTGTTGTAAATGTCCTCAAAGTTAGGGAGAGCACAATCAGTGATGCGTTTAGCTGACCACATCACTCTCTGCAGACCCTGGTGGTCCTGATGCATGCTGTTCCCAAACCAGGCTGTAATACTTCTTGTCTTCATTTCAAAGTTTTACATTTGGTTTTATTATGTATGTCTTTATCAAAAATACAATGATATAACATCAAAAAAAGATCATAAATGGAGGTTTTAATCTAAATTTGGTTTTCTTTTACATGAAAGCATTATAATTGGTCTCAAGTTGGCTGACAACTCAGACGAGGTTTTTAGTTCCTTCTAAAAGTTCTAAAAATTTTTTTTTTATTTTTTTTTCTCCAGCCGTCTGGAGTTTTTATTTTGTTTTTTCTGTCCCCCCTGGCCATTGGACCTTACTCTTATTCGATGTTAATTAATGCTGATTTATTTTGTTTTCATATTGTGTTTTTTATTTTTCTATTCTTTATTATGTAAAGCACTTTGAGCTACTGTTTGTATGAATATGTGCTATATAAATAAATGTTGTTGTTGTTGTGTTCTGCTCAGTGCCTAAAGGGACATTTTCGATCATTCAGTTCCGTCAAACAATCCTAATGGTGCCTTTTATCTTTGTGTTAATAACACACAACAACCACCAGACTACACGCTCGAGGCGGGGACTTTCCTGGATTATTGTTGACTTTTCTTTTTCCAAATTCAGAAAGTATTCCTGCAGTACTATGATTTAGGAGAAATAAAAAAAAGCATCCCTCATTTTACAGGGATGAGTCATTCTGTACTTTCTGCTCACCTAGGAAAAATGCATCGTGTAGTTAGACTAGTTTCATATTTGATTTTTTTTTAAACCTTGCAAGTACCACGTTTTATTACTATTCACACCTAGCACCACTGAAAAGCGATTTACACAGTAAGCATAATCTTAACTTGCATCAACCCAATGAATGCAATCAGTATGAGAAAAATTAAAAGTTGGTGTCATGGTGGGTTTTTTTTGAGTGGTTAAACCTAAATGAGGGTGCAATGTTAGCATTGTCAGCACTCATATATTGAGATGTGCTACTGAAACTGTCATTTTTATCATTTGCTGCAATTCACTATGACAGTTTTCATCTGTATCATCAGCACTGTTTCTAATGGGTGTGGTTCTCCACCAGGGCCATGCTTTGTCTCCTGTCCTGTTTGTGATTTTCATGGACAGGATATCAGGAGACAGCCAGGGAGGAGAGTATGTCCGGTTTGATGGCCTTAGAAGTGAATCACTGTTTTTTTGCAGATGATGTGATCCTGTTTGCTTAGTCGGGCTGTGAACTCCAGCACACATTTGAGATGGCATGTGACCGAGTGTGAAGAGGAAGGGTTGAGGATCAGCACCTTCAAATCTGAGGCAATGGTTCTCTGTAGGATAAAGTTGGACTGTCCTCTCTGTGTGAGAGGTGAGTTACTGGCTCAAGAGGAGGAAGTAGTTCGAAATCTTGTTCATAAGTGGGATGGTAACATCGATAGACAGACCAGGGCAGTTTGCGCAGTTATGCAGTGGCTATTCCTATCCATATTGGTAAAGAAGGACCTCAGTCAGAAGTTGAAGCTGTCGATTTACCACTTGAGCTACATCTCTACCCTCACCTATGGTCATGAGCTTTGGGTAATGACCGAAAGAATGAGTTCACAGGTACAAGCAGCCAAAATAAGCTTTCTCTGCAGGGTAGATGGGCTCTTCCTTAGAGACAGGGCGAGGAATGCAGACATCTGGGAGAGGCTTGGAGCAGAGCCGCTGACCCTCCTCATCAAGAGGACCCAATTGAAGTGTTTCAGACTTCTGATACTGATGCTTCCTGGATGCCTCCCTGTGGAGGTTTTACAGGCACGACCAGCTGGGAGGAGACCCTGGGAAAGACCCAGGGCTTGTTAGGAGAGTTATATCGCCCACATGGTCTGAGAACCCCTTGGGATCCCACAGTATGAGTTACCAAATGGGACTGGGGGCAGGAAAGTATGGACCTCACTGCTAAGATTGTTGCACCTGCAACCTGCTTTGAATAAGTGGTGGAGAAAGAACGAATGAATGAATTAATTAATGCACTCGTTGCACTGTTTTCTGTAATATTTATGTGGTCACGTTCTTCATTGGACAGTCTGTCTCTCTTTGCCTCACACTTTGCTCTTCTTTGTTTGTCATTGCTGCTTTGACCAGGTGTAGTTGTTGAATGGCTTGAAGCAAATATGTGTGAGTGTGTCATGCAACTTAAAAGCTCCCATGCATAAGTCCTAAAATATCCCCAAAATTGCCACTAGAAGGGAAAACCATCAAGCCCAGCTAGTAACAAGGACAAACACAGGATCTTTGTAAAATAAAATATTTACTTTTCCGAAAGGACTCAATAAACAAAAAGCAATTTGTGATGCACAAAAGGCCAAACTGCAGTACTGGCCACAACAAGAATGCAAAGAAGAAGACAAACCCCTAAAACAAAGAAAGAAAAGCATGCTGAAGATCCTTCCACGGGCCTGGAGAAAGCCAACCAGGAAAGAAACAAAACATTGCCTTAAACATAAGTACACCTATTTTGCTTCCAAAAAACTATTAATTGTATCTGAGTAGTTCAGACAAAACCAGCAGTTATATTACAGAATTGGCGTCACAGTAACTGAAAGGTAAAATCTCTGGGAAGGATAAATTCTTCCACTCATAATTTCTTCCTAAATCCAGTAAGAAACTGCAGAGATGCATCTTACACAAGCACACACTGAAACTCTGTTTGGGAGGCGTTAATCCAGTGTAGACTAGCTGTGAGTTAATGAATGCTATGGTGCCACACTGGAAACGTAACAACAAGCTAAAGAAACTATCCATCTTGATCACATGAGTTGAAAGATCAGAATTCATAAGTTGTGTGCCTTTTTCGATGCAAGCAGAAACGGCCTATTCATAAGTTATGTGCCCTTTTCTATGGGAGAAAGAAAGTTCAATTAAGCTGTCAAAATGTAGTGTTTTTGTATTGTTTGCTACTGTCTTTCGTCTATATTATCTAGTATGTATATATACTTGCATATATCCTATATCTTCTATTATCCTTATGTTATAAATAAATTGCATTATTGTATTTATTGCAACAAGCGTGTTTAGGTTATTTGTTAAAAAGTAATCTATCGCCTTGCTGAACTAAAACAGAGAAAGTGACAGTGTTTAATGTAGAATTTCACCAATTTATGAATCTCATTCATAAATTGCTCAGAACGCTTCATATTTCTGGAATCACGACTGGCAGAGATGGCCTTAGGGGTGTGTGGGGTATAGGGGTTAGCAACCTCACGCGGGGCCGGTTACGTCAAACACTGGTACCGGTATGTGTGGACTGTATAAACTTGTGTACGAATTTAATAAAAATAATGTTAACATATACCAGATTTTCTTATTACAGTATTCAGCAAAATTTTTGCACGATAACCTGGACTTTATCAAAATATAATAATATAATCTATTAAAAAAGTGCAATTCATAATTCATGGCAATACCACGCCAGTGCAAAATGCGATGCAGTGTCAATGCGGAAATTAGCAGGACCTCTTCTAGAAAAGTTCCCAAATTGCAAGTATAATCTGAGTCTCGATATGTAGGATGTCATAGTCATAACTCACGTTGATGTCATGTCAGCCGGTTATCATTAGCGATACATGTTTTTGTGCATTTATATTTGGACATGGTTATGGCCTACAAATAAAATGTGAATTTCAGTGTTTCGATGAGATGTGTGAAATTAATGTAGAGGTATCATCATGAAATCTCTTACCGGTTTCCAGGTTCAGAGACGAAAATCCACTTTTCTTGCCTTCCTATTGGAAAAGTCGTTGATGACATCTTCATAGTCTAATCTGGATGCAATGTCTTTTTCTATAGACAGGATCACCAGACTGCAAAGCCTGTCTTGAGACATGGTTGATCTATATTGGAGAATGTAACTTGACAAATCTGCTCGAACGGGACACGTGGACCTCAAAAGCGGGACCACTTTAGGTACGGGGTCTGAGGCGATCGCCGCACTTGCCACCCCCAAACGCTGCTCATGTCAACTGGAAAGTGAAACAGTGATCCTTCACTCAGCCTATGTTAATTTGGCATCACTGGTATGGGTGTCTCATAAATTGTTTTAATTAATTACTGTCATTGCCAAAGGTAAAATTAATAATTAACTGAGTGATAAGACTGTTACAGTATTCTTTCCTATAATATTGTGACACACAGCTTTCAAGGACATTGGAACACTCGGTTTCCAATGATTTGGGTGACCTCAGCTATCATCTATTTAGTATCTTTTATTTTTATGGTATGACATAGCATATCAATAATTTAAAAAGATGAGAGGTGACAATGAAGTAAAATCAAATATTGCCCTACTAACCTGATTTCATACATTCAGGATGTAATCAAGTTGTAAATATTCCCATGAATATTATAAGTTAATTATACAGTATATTGTTTTTCAAACAGCTTGGAATTTTTTTTTTTATTTTGATACAATTGCTGTAATTTCCTGAGTGGTGATGACTCAGACAGCATCTTGTTTTACTTCCAGTTTCTATTCCTGTTTTGGAACATTAAAGCATTAAGACAGTTTTAATTTTTTTCTTCAAAGGTTTTCATAAGAATTTGTTTAGTGTGCTGGTTTTCATTGCTTTATCTAATATTTTGAAATGGTGAGTAATATAGATAGTTTTACTAGAATTCGGTCCAATCCGTGTGTTCCTAATACCTTTCAGTATCAGTTGATCGTATGTGCTTAATTACAAGCCTGAGACAGAAGGTGAAATAAAAGGCAACAATTTGGAGGTCTTAGTCTGTATTGGAATCATTTGGTTTCCACCATAATCCCATCAATTGTTTACCTGATGATTTTTGAAGAGGTTGATAATTCATTTTTGCCTTTTTGTAATCCTTAAAGTCCTGCTTCACGTATTATGTTTTGCTCTGCTGGATTTTTTCAGGTGAATCTTTCACTTCTGGTTTATCTTTTTGAAGGCGTGGGACTCATTTGAACTTCTTATACTCAGGTTATGGGTTTTTTTTGTGTATTTTTTCTTCTTTTTGTTCTGTTATTCTCTAACAAATATTTTCTTTATTGTGTTAATAAGAATCCTTAACTCCACCCCCTAGTCCCGGATGGGTATGCTTCCTCAGTCCCTGCTCCACATTCCAGCTCAATAGGTGGCAGTAATACACCTTTACATTGGTCTGCCAACTGCCAGAAAAACTCAGAAGAAGAAGTAGAAGACTTAGGGGTGATGATTCACCCCCTGCTGCGCGCTGCCGAGAGTTGATTCTACAATAAAATAAAATAAAAATAAAAAGAGTAATAAAAATCATCACCCCAAAAGCGGATAGTAGACATCATGTAGTATATGTGTACCAAAGAATACTTTGAAATTACTTCAGTTTTTTTGTTTCCAGCACCTCTTGACTCACCGGTATGAGGAAAAACTCCACATATGATATACCAGTAACATCGTACTGCACGATAACATGCAGTGAATACACTTGACTTGAGCATTCATAGTTTTCAGACTTTTTCTCTGTATGTTTAGCCTTCGTTTGCTCATAGGTTGATGCGCTTGCTGCTTCCTGAGCAGCTCTTCTTTTCTCCACCCTAGTGGCCCGCTGCTTCTCTTCTTTCGTCGGCATATTTTCGCGTTAAAACTGATTTAAGTCGGTGTTTGTATTGCAATTACTTAGTACATTTTCTTTAATTTTTCACTTAAGCTGGCACTTAAGTCTTCAATCTGCCTCAAGAATGATTAGCGAAGATGGTAGGGAATGAGAACGGCACCCATACACATACGCCGCACAGCTGCCCTGCTGCATGCTTCAGAAAGTTGATTCTACAATAAAATAAAACTAAAAAGAGTAATAAAAATCACCACCCCAAAAGCTGATAGTAGACGATAGTATATGTGTACCAAATTTCAAGTCAATAGGTGAACCGGTTTACGAGCTACAGGTGATTTAAAATCCTGGACAGACAAACGAACAGCTATTGGTAGCGTATTATATAAGAAGACTGTTCAACTTGTCATAATTTCTAGTCTCTCTATTATGTAAAAAAAATCTTTCGACGCGAAAAAGACTTTTTAGGAGACTAGACCTTTTGGGAAAGATTTTTTCAAGTGCCGTGAGACAAGAACATTGTCATGATATTTTTAAAAGTCATGTCCTCCTAACAACCATTTTCAAACAAGACCACGGCACTCTCACCTCTCAGTCTTGTGAATGCTTTTGACAGACACACTTCCTGCGCTCTCAGCTCTTATAAATGTAAACGTTTTCCTCACTTTAAGTTCCCAATTAAAGAAGACGTATTATATCCAAATCTTATTGAAGAATTTCATCATGAAAGGTTATCAACAGAAAAAAGTACACGGGCAATCCTAGCACCTAGAAACGAGGAAGTCAAATTAATTTACGCCAAAAATGTCGATCGGTAACACGGCAAAATGGTTAAATGCGCATCAATAGACTCTGCTGAAACAGTTGATGGTGATCGTGCGGAAGATAAAAACATCAACTTACAATATCATGAAGAATATCTACAATAGTTAACATCATCTGGTCTTCCACAGCATGAATTACTGTAGAAAGAAGGTTGTATCCAAAAAAGGTAATGTAGTTCATCTTCCACAGATAACATTAGACACCAAAGGAGATCTTGATATGCCATTCGTATTAAAACGTTAACAGTTTCCCATTAGAAGAGCTTTTGCAAAGACAATTTACAAATCTTAGAGCCAAACATTCGAAAAAGTCGTTTTATTTAATAGAGAGAAAGCAACGAAATTCAATCACAGGCAGATATACGTCGTGTGGATGCAAATGTAACACTTCACATGAAAATTACAATCTGTTTAAATTGTACATCCACATCTCCATACACAAGTGGCAGCACCACAAAGAGGCTAACGTGTAGCGCTGGCCAGGGGGTTGGTGAGCGAAGCAAGCAGGGGGCAAAGCCCCCTAGAGCTTTCGGGATCAGCCCTCACCATTTCTGGCTCTCTAAACCCTTATTTTTATGTCATTTTATGGCCATATTTTGAGCAGGAAATTGAAACCTCATAATAAAGAGTAAGTCGATAGATGTCTTCAGCTAAAATGATCGGAAGGACTTAAAGTTGTGCACATCAACTGATCCAATGAGTTCACCCCCTTAATGAAATACGAGGAGTCAAAGTTACTCCTTTTCCCCCCCTCGGGATTGGAAATATAGGTATGAGGTGTGACGTTGTATTGTATTTACGATTATGATAATATTTTTGGTATTTGATTCTTTACTGGTGGTTCTAGCCCTCTAACAGCCACTCCCAGAAGGTTAAGCATTTTAAACATAAGAAAGTGAGGTATAATTTTAAACTATTTCAAAGTCAGCGATTACGATTATGGTGTAATTTTTGATATTTAATCCTTTTCTAGGGGTTTAACCCTCTATGGTTCTCTATCAAAGGGTAAAAAATAACCCGTTTCTATCACAATCAAGACTATTTAGGCTTTAAACATTTAAATTAAAGCACATTTTTTAATATTTCATATATTTGATACAACTGTTAAATCTTATGGGTTAGGTTGGCTTATGCTAATGCAGACTTGTTTTTAATAGCACATGACACAGCTATAATTGAGTCAGGCTTGTTGTCTTATAAACAACATACAGTGGGCTCATAAAGTATTTGGACCCCGTCGCTTTTTTCACATTTTGTTATGTTACAGCCTTGTGCTAAAATGTTTTTAAAATTAATTTTTTACCCACATCAAGCAACACTCAGCGCTCCTGAATGACAGAGCAAAGGCTGAATTTTAGACATTTTTGCAAATTTATCAAAAAATGAAACCCTGAAATGTCACATTGACACACGTACCGAGACCCTTTGTTTGCCATTGCAGATTCTGAAGATACTTGCATTGCTGCCTCTTTGAAAAACTGCTGGCGGCAGACCTTGGCTGTCTGACTTGCTTCTGTCTCTGCAAATAATTTCAGGCTTACTTGATGATGTTGAGGTCAGGGCTCTGTGATGGCCATAACATCTGTTACTGGATTCCCTACTCTTCCTGTTGTGACCACAAGGGGCCATCAGAAAGCCTCAAACCACAGACACAGTAAAGCACCACACGTTGATAGGATAAAATAAAGGATTTTTCTTTCTTTCCCAGGCACCTCTTCACAATCCTCCCAATAACAAGCCACAATTATACAATACATGAATGTAATACGTAAACTGCCAATTTTTCCTCCCTCTCTGCCTCCATTGCGTTTTGCACGCTGCCTCCCAACTCTGAATTGTCCATGTGTGGCACTGGGCTTCCTTTTATGCCTGTCCCGGGAATGCTTCCAGTGTCATGCCACATCTACCAGGAAGCACATAATGACAGTAGGGAGGTCCTACCCTGACAGCACCCTCCATTGGAACGTAGGGACCCCAACAGGATTGCACTTCCATATCCCAAGCACTCTTGCGGGTGTCCCAACTGGGTTCTGATATGAGGACCACTTCCACCTTGCATATGGGGGATGGAACCTCTCCTGAATCTTAGCTTCTGCTGGTCCATCTATCATCTACAGGGTGGTCTAGATCTAATTATGCAGATCCAGATCGTCTGGATGACTTTGATTTATGCGGGGACGATTTCAGTTCGGCACGAAGGCAATTCTTCATGTCGTCACTTCACACACTTCTCGATGGTCCGGGATTTTTCGGGTGATATTCTATGTAATAAACTTAATAAGTTATAGCGTAATGAAAATTGCATAATTAGATCTGGACCACCCTATACAGCCTTCTGGACACAAAGTTATTTCTCCACTCCGCTGGCTAATTCGTTGTCACTCCAGCCTATTGTCCAGGTATTGTATTTTCCCCTGTCTCATCCAGGATGCCCATTCTCCTCCTACACTGTATTTGGGGTGATTGCCATTGTGCACAATGAAGCTGGGGCAGATCTGCCTGTAAGGGAACCATCAGTTTTGATCAAATCTCCCAGCACTGTAATGCAAAACCAAACCTGCGTGGAACCTCCACCATACCTCACTTTTGTCTGCAGAACTTCATCCAGCACCTTTGATGGACAAACTGTTAGAGCCAAAACTTTCCAATTTTGACTCATCAGTCCAGACCACCTTCTATCATTTTTGTGCACCCAAGTCATTGCGTTTTCAAGAATAGGCGAATCATTTGGCTTTATTTTCACCTCAGTGGAATGGCTGTTTGGTCAAAACTCTTCCCTGAAAACCACAATTGATTAGACTTCTGCAGACTGTAAATGAGTGTACCAGGGTCCCAAGATGTTTATGACCCTTCTGAACTGATAGCAATGCTCTATGCAGCATCTTTCAGTTCTAAAGGGATGTAAGATTGATATATTGCTTCTTTTCTACACTCAGTTTCTATAGCTGACCACTATGTTTCTGGTCCTCAACGTTTCCAGTTTGTTATACTTCTTCAGAGGAGCTTGGACAGCACATCTGGAAACACCTGTCATGATAGATATTGTATCTTGTCTCTGTCCTTACTTCTGACATGGTGAAAGATTTGCAGATTAAAAACTGCCACATTTACTACAGCCTCACCTTTTCAGTTGAGTTGCCTCTCCCCGGTTTTATTTCCTCTTCTCAGTTTCTGGTTCAGTTCATCACTTTGGTTCAACCTACACATGATGTCATGGATCATTAGTCCCTCAATCAGTATTGGCCTGTTCGCCTACAAAGATCTCACGGTTTTATCTAGCAAGTGCTCTATTATTTTCAAGGATGTTCAAATATCTTATTGTATTGCCTTACGTTTTGCAAAATGAATATTTGGAACTCTAAAACAAGCTCTTTTCAATTGACACACTAATCCAGAAGATCATCTAAGACAAATAATTTAATGAATAACCTAGAGCTTTTAAGACGTTTCAGCAGTAGTGTAATGGACAGCACGCATGGACTGGCATTCTGGCCGGTATGGAACTGGGATCAGTGGGGTGACAAATGACTGTCTTTAAAATTTTGTGCAGTGTTTCAAGCTGAAATCACCCATGACGGACACCCCCCCAAAAACTTCCAGATAATTCAACGGGTTAGGGTTAAGGTTAGGCATTAGGGTTAAGTCTCTGTGCGCCATTAATAGTGGGAATTACCGCTCTGCCTTAGGTGGCTGGGTGTCCACGCAATGAATTGTTAAAGTCTGATCAGGTCTCTGTTCTTCTGAGATGGGGATTATGTGACGTGAGTAACTGAGATTTTGTCATGGACCTGTTGATATTGCTCTCTGTTGTCCAATGCCTACTGTGTCATAAATTTTGTTATCTACATTCTGCATTAAAACCTGAGATTCAAGATTTTTCTCGGCATGCACTACAAACCACATGGAGTAACTAACATATAAAAATATTATTGTTGGGTGAAATACTCCTTTAACCCTTACACATATAGAGAATGGTGAGAGATGAGCAAAAGCAAGACCCTAAAATCAAAGGGTGGGATATTGGTGTCTGCATGGTTTTACTTGTTTTCTTTCCACATCCCCAAAGATATGGTGGTTAGGTTAACTGATGATTCCAAAATGGCCCAAGACTGATTATGGGGGTGTGTGCGTGAGTGGGCCCTGTGGAGGACTTACACCTGGACTTCTTCACTGAATTACATCCACCGCTGCCAGGCCATAGCACCCCTTTATCACTGAACTGCATTAAGCGGGTTTGGGGATGTACAGTAAAACTTTTTTAAAAAAATATGCAGCCTACCATTCCAAATATCTTCCAAGAATGATTTCCCTCACATTTGTCTTTGTCACTTTTACTCCAAAGAAGCCCTTCTTGAGTATCTTCCTCTTCCGCATCTCTTTATTGAAAATGCTTTTCTGTTTTTTGGTGTACCGGAGTCAGACTTTCTCACTCTTAGGACAGGCAACTAGTTAATTGCAGGGCTCACACACTCACCATCTCTTACAGACATCGATTAAACTGAGTTTAAGTCCACTGGATTTGGGTACCTGTAGAAAAATAGATACAAACACGAGAAGCACAGGCATTAGAACATAAGAAATTTGACAAATGAGAAGAGACCGTTCAATCCATCAAGCTCATTTGTTTAGCTAATAGGTATGATGTCCCAATATATCATCCAGATACTTCATAAAGGTTGACGAGGTTTCTGCTTCAACTCCAGGTTTTGGTACTTTGTTCCAGAGTCCTACAACCCTTTGGGTAAAGAAGTCTTCAGTCTTAAATGGTCTTCCCTTTAATTTCCACTGGTGTCCTTGAGTATGCGATTCACCCTTAAGTTGAAAGACCTCTGTTGTATGTACTTCATCAATGCCTTTAATAATTTTGAATACCTGGAGTAGGTCCCCATGTTGTCTCCTCTGATCAAGATTAAACAGGTTTAATTCCCTCTGTCTGTCACAGTAGGACATGCCCACAAGTCCCATGATGCACTTGGTTGCTCTCCTCTGCACATAGGGTTACCAGACGTCCCTTATATACGGGATATGTGCCATATTTGATCATTTTGTCCCCTGTCCCGTACTGACCTTTCAGGGACAAACAAATGTCCCGTGTTTAGTTAATTTTTAAATTTCATAATAAAAATATATAAGTAATTATACTTTATTTTCTGAGATTCTTTTGATGAAAATAACCCAAATGTAACAAGGAAACAAATGTTTGCTGCCTGTTTGTAACTTGTTCAGTTGCTCTGGTAGGCTGAGGACAGCGACACTCTTACCGTGTTGCTCTCCGGCGACTGTCGACAAAGTGTGTTGTTACAACTCGCCACGGCCCACTTTTTTTCTAACTGCCTGTATTAAATAATACTAATATTTCACTGTTGTTTGTATTAAATAAATATTTTCAAATAATTTCACTTTTACAGAATTTTTTTTAGCTTGTATTAAATCATTTTCAAATGATTTTACTTTTGTTTTCCTCATAACTTATTAAAATCCTTGCTTTATGTTTTTAACTTAGGTCTCTACTTTTATATAAAATATTGGTCTGGGTGTGTAGGGGGCATGTATAAATTTATATATATATATAGAGAGAGAGAGAGATTTTAGGAGTGTCCCGTTTTTCTAATTTTCTAATCTGGCAATCCTATCTGCACAGCTTCAAGTGCTGCTATGTCTTTCTTGTGCTGTGGTGACCAGAACTGCACACAATACTCCAGATGTGGTCTCACTAGCGCTTTATATACAACAACAACAACAACATTTATTTCTATAGCACATTTTTATACAAATAATGTGGCTCAAAGTGCTTTACATGATGAAGAAATAGAAAAAAGACAAAGTAAGAATTAAAATCAGAGAACACTAATTAACATAGAATAAGAGTAAGGTGACAGAAGAAACAACAAAAACTCCAGACGGCTGGAGAAAAAATAATATCTGCAGGGGTTCCAAGGTCACGAGACCACCCAGTCCCCTCTGGGCATTCTACCTAACATCAGTGATCAGTCCTCATTGTATTCAGGGTTCTCATGGAAGAACTTGATGATGACGGTCATGTGGACTTCTGGCCTTTAATCCATCAATGTAGGGATATCACGGTGCTTTGATTAGGTGGTGGTGGCGCAGATCACCACCACAGAAAACTGGAAAAAGAACAGAATTGAGAGTAGGGGTTTGTATGGATTTTAGAGCCACCATGAATAGTAATGATAATTAATTGAATATAAAGAGCGTCAGGATTAAACTAAAATGAAGTTATGAGAAAGCCATGTTAAAGTAATGTGTTTTCAGCAGTTTTTTAAAGTGCTCCGCTGTATCAGCCTGGCGAATTCCTATCGGTAAGCTATTCCAGATTTTAGGTGCGTAACAGCGTAAGGCCGCCCGCCTCACCACTTCATTTAAGTTTAGCTCTTGGAATTCTAAGCAGACACTCATTTGAAGATCTAATATAGACAGAGAACAATGTCCCTCTGCGGTGGGCTGGCGCCATGCCCGGGTTTGTTTCCTGCCTTGCACCCTGTGTTGGCTAGGATTGGCTTCAGCAGACCCTCATGACCCTGTGTTAGGATATAACGGGTTGGAAACTGACTGACTGACAATGTCCCTTGATTTATATTCATCCATTTTTATGATATAACCTAACATTTTATTTGCCTTTTTGATTGCTTCTATGCATTTCTTAGATGATGAAAATGTGTCAACATGGTTGCTTCCCATAGGACATTGTCTTGCAGTGTCTCCATGTACATAGTGACCGGGCCGGGATTTAAACCCAGTCCACTGTAGTTGACCACCATTGGCACACCTCATATGATGTGAAGGCCACCCAACTGAAACTCGTAACCTTTGTGCTTTAAATAAAATGTGCTTAGGTCTATTTTTATTTGAGCTACAACAGAACTGAAACTATCAACTTGGACATGAGATTTTCAGACTTATTTCCTTAAACTATATTTAACCATATATTGTGTTGAAGTTTGACATTTTCAGAATTCGGTTAATTATCTTTCTAGAATGCCCTTTAAATTGGGTAAACTAGCAGATATGCAACTGATCAGATTGTCCCCTCTATCCCTGACCATAACACTGTGTGATCCTCAAATCTTTACTAAACCATTCAATACTTACCTGATGATGGAGGCTGTGGGCAAGAAAATAACGGAGAATCTAATTAATTCACTTGGAACACAAATCAAAAGACATTATGTATTTGAGAGATCATGTAAGTACAAACGCGGCTGTGGAGTCATGGAGTCAGAAGCAATTATTGGGTTTCTGGAATCTCAGTCAGGACTAAATGTAAATTGTAATGTGATGTGTTCAAATTTCCAATTTCACACACTATACTAATTGGGTTTGTTCCTGCCTTGCGCCCTATGCTAACTGGGACAGGCTCCAGCGGCCCCCTGCAACCCTGATCAAAATTAAGTGGGTTGAAAAATGACTTGACGTGACATATACTAATTCAATTAAACTATTTTTTTTCTGGTCTTTTGATAAAAATATAGCCCCTTTTTAAAATTTGTAAGTTTTGTCTTATGTTTAATGCTACTCAACGTTTGTAATTGGGGTGGTGCAGTGGTAGCACTGCTGCCTCCCAGTTAGGAGACCCGGGTTCGCTTCCCAGGTCCTCCCTGCATGGAGTTTGCATGTTCTCCCCGTTTCTGCGTGGGTTTCCTGCCACAGTCCAAAGGCATGCAGGTTAGGTGCATTGGTGATCCTAAATTGTGCTTGGGGTGTGTGTGCCCTGCGGTGGGCTGGCGCCCTGCCTGGGGTTTGTTTCCTGCCTTGCTCCCTGTGTTGGCTGGGATTGGCTCCAGCAGACCCCCGTGACCCTGTAGTTAGGATAAAGCGGGATGGATGTTTGTAACTTCTTTAATAAAAAGCAACAGCAGCATCGCTACAACCTTTAATTAAAATTTTAACAGATTACAGCGCTAAAAAGTAGCTGGGTGGTGGACGTTGGCAGTAATGAAATGTCTTGGATCTTGTATGTTGTGGCTTTCAATCAACATAGTAAATATATCAGTCTGATTATAAATAGAGGAGTGGGAGTTGGTGCTCCCATAAATTGAAGAGTTGGAATCAAAGGTTTAGTGTTCTGACTCCACAGCTCTGTGTGCAACACACAGGCGCACGATACATGACCATTTGTTAAAGGAAAGAGCTGTATGGGAGTTCTTCACACCAAGTTTAACACCAAATAGGCAAACATTAATTAAAACGGTGTCTTAATTAAATAAACTCAAAATCAAGGGAAGGGTAATCACAGAGACAACACAAAAAGTAAATAGACAGAAGAACAAACTCCAACTGTCTGGCTGTACCTTAATAATTTCCCTTAAACTCTTTCTACCAGCTGTTATGAACAAAGACTAAAGCTAATGTCACATTACTTGACTAGTCAGAGGGGATGTCAATCTTGACGATTTGGTCGCTGATCTCATCTCCAGAGTGTGTCAGATTACACGAGTATCTCACACATCCATCCATCCATCCATTATCCAACCCGCTATATCCTAACTACAGGGTCACTGGAGCCAATCCCAGCCAACACAGGGCACAAGGCAGGAAACAAACCCTGGGCAGGGCACCAGCCCACCACAGGGCACACACACCCACCCACCAAGCAATTTAGAATCGCCAATACAGCTAACCTTGGACTGTGGGAGGAAACCCCCGCAGACACGGGGAGAACATGCAAACTCCACGCAGAGAGGACCTGGGAAGCGAACCCAGGTCTCCTTACTGCGAGGCAGCAGCGCTACCCACTGCGCCACTGTGCCACCCTGTAGCTCACACAGGGTATGTAAAATTAGATGACTGATTAATGAATTTCCGGCACAGTTTCACATTTCCAAAGTTACACTAGCTTACCCCTTTTGTTTGACAGTCAACAATGTGCTGCCAGACAAAGCTGGTGTCCGTGCAGAGGTTTTATTCAGTACAGGCCAAAAGTTTGGACACACCTCCTCATTCAATGTGTTTTCTTTATTTTCATGACTGAAGGCATCAAAACTATGAATGAACACATGTGGAGTTATGTACTTAACAAAAAAAAGGTGAAATAACTGAAAACATGTTTTATATTCTAGTTTCTTCAAAATAGCCACCCTTTGCTCTGATTACTGCTTTGCACACTCTTGGCATTCTCTCGATGAGCTTCAACAGGTAGTCACCTGAAATGGTTTTCACTTCACAGGTGTGCCTTATCAGGGTTATTTAGTGGAATTTCTTGCTTTATCAATGGGGTTGGGACCAGCAGTTGTGTTGTGCAGAAGTCAGGTTAGTTGGACGATCATTTATTTTTCAACAGGACAATGACCCCAAACACACCTCCAGGCTGTGTAAGGGCTATTTGACCAAGAAGGAGAGTGATGGAGTGCTGTAAATGGTCATGAAAATAAAGAAAACACATTGAATGAGGAGGTGTGTCCAAACTTTTGGCCTGTACTGTAGGGTGCTGAGACTTCAGCCGCTATCTCAGCTCTTTTTTTTTCAATGTTTCATTCTATCATGGTACATAAAACATGAGACATCAGACAGATGAGCATTTCTTCTCTTTTCCTGGTCCAAAACACCCACGTTCCATTTCCTCATCATTGCATTAAATGCATTGTACTTCCAGGCGAGAGCTCATTGGTTGTTAACTCTCACATGCACACAAGCCCACCCCAGCAACTAAAGACAAAATTTAATGGCTTGATTTAAACTGTCACAGACTAGTTGGACTGAGTCATCAAAGGGGATGTCATATTACATGACCGGTGATCACATTTTGCTTCTCAACCCACAAATGCCACAGAGTGTCATCCAGGGGATCCATCCCCGTTGTAGAATCGCCACTGATCGTCATCCCCTCATCCCCCTTGGAGAATCTTTGCCAATTTTTGACCCTTTTCCCCTTTGAGAATCGTTGTGAATCATCGACCCTTTTACTTTAGGAGAATCGCTGCTGATCATTGACCCTATCTCCCTTGGTGAATTGCCGTAATACGGTGGGGAGAGTTCAGAGTTCAGTTTTAACTTCCTGCTCTTTTTATTTCAATTTTCAATTCTATTGTGGTACATAAAACGTGAGACATCAAACAGATTAGTCTGTCTTCTGTTTACCAGGTCCATAACACCCACGTTCCATATTCCTCGTCACTGCGTTGAATCAATTTCAGGAGAGAGCTCATTAGTTGTTATCTCTCACAGGCACACAAGTCCACCCCAGCAACTAAAAACAAACTCTAACGGTATGATTTAAACTGTCATAGACTGGTTGGACCGAGTCATTATCGATGTCAGACCCCATGACTGATGATCACAGTTTGCCAAATTTGTGTCTTCTGAACCCACAAATGCTGCAGAATGTCTTTCAGGGGATCCATCCCTATTGTAGAATCAGCGATGATCATCGTCCATTTTGAAGAATCATTGCCAATTCTTGACCCTTTTCGCCTTTGAGAATCGCTGCTCATCATTGACCCTTTTCACCTTTGAGAATCGCTGTGGATCACCAGCCCTTTTACTTTAGGAGAACTGCTGCTCATCATTGACCCTATCTCCCTTGGAGAATTGTCGTCCTAGGGTGGGGAGAGTTCAGAGTTCAGCTGCAATTTCAGCTCTTTTTAATTCAATTTTCCATTCTATCGTGGTACATAAAACACGAGACATTAGAAAGAAGAGTCTGTCTTCTCTTTGCCAGGTCCAAATCACCCACATTCCATATTCCTCATTACTGCATTGTACTTCAAACGCACAGTGACCCATTGCAAGGCATTTCAGCAAACTGTTTGCAAACTTCTTCCCATTCAGTACTATTGCGATTCACGACTCAGCACGACCAAAATTCAGACATCACGTGACCCAAAATGGGTGGCGACCCATAGTTTAAGAAAAACTGCCTTAACGTGATATACCCAACAACTGAGATCAACTAGTTTGCCAATCGTAACAATAAAATCAAGCAGCATGCAATTGGCGATCAGAAAACGAGGCAAACACAGCTGTGCTGGATGGTCGTCACGCAATCACTAAATATGACATGGGCAGCAATTTTCAATTGTTAAACTTGACAAGATCAGCCGCTGTGGTTAGCTAATGTGACATACCCAGGACTAGAACTCATCTAATGTGACATTGGCTTTGGTTGAGAGCTAAAACGCCATACCTGTGGCCTTAGATGAGATCCCACTTTGGCCGAGACAAAATTTTGTGCATGTTGATAACGGTGTCCTCCCATCACCCTGGGGCATTCCTGATGGCTGATGGGAACTGCAGTCTCCATGTCCCCATTGATTCTTGGGTGCCCCCCACCTTTACAACCCCTCTTTATGATATGTTATATAGCATACATTTTAATGACAACGCACATGCAAAATTTCATGAAGATCAAGATCAATTTAGCCATTTTTATGTGATTTGTAAAACATACAGCTTATTATTTTACTTGTAAAGATTACACAGTACAGTAGTTTTCATTTTCAGACTGTTATTCCCTATTGAATTAGGCTTAATTATTGTGTGTTTTTTTAATTTTCAAGTTGGTTACTACTGCAAAGAACAAGAGCAGAAAATAGAAGAACTGAAATTAAACAGAAAATGAGTTATGTCATTTAGGGAATAAAGGTACTATCTCTCTATTTTGGTCAAACAAAGCAAGCCATTGTTTTATGAGGACGATGAAAATAGAAGTAAAATAACACTTCTTTAAAGTAGAAGGGATATTTTTTTTAAATATAATAATAATTTACAATTTAAAGTGCCTTCAGAAATCAAGACATAAAGTCATCACTCAGCGGTTTACTGTATATTTTATTAACCAATTAAGTCATAATGATTGACATAGACAGGAGTAAGCACAGTATGTCAACATGTTAAGACCACCAGAAAATCCATCCATCCATCCTTCCATCCATTATCCAACCCGCTACATCCTAACTACAGTGTCACAGGGGTCTGCTGGAGCCAATTCCAGCCAACACAGGGTGCAAGGCAGGAAACAAACCCCAGGCAGGGCGCCAGCCCACCGCAGGGCACACACACAGACCAAGCACACACTAGGGACAATTTAGGATTGCCAATGCACCTAACCTTCATGTCTTTGGACTGTGGGAGGAAACCCACGCAGACACAGGGAGAACATGCAAACTCCACACAGGCAGGAACCGGGAAGCGAACCCAGACTCCTAACTGCGAGGCAGCAGCGCTACCCACTGCGCCACCATGCCACCCCCACCAGAAAATCATTTTATTTAACTAAATGTTTAGATTCTTTTTTTTTTTTTTGCTATCTTTTCCAGGTATGAAGTTTGAAAGCCCACACAGAGCTCTGTACAGAAAATGTATGCCCTTAATTTCTTTTTTTTCATCTCATCTCATTTTCTGAAACCTTGTTTCCTGGTGAAGGTCATGGCAGCAGCAGGCCAGGCAGATCAGCTCAGACTTCCCTGTCCCAGCTACAGATTCCGGCTTTTCTAGATATTCCCAAGCTAGCGTGCCTTGGGTCTTCTTCAAGGTCTCTGCCCACTTGGGGCTTGCCTGGAAGAACTCAAATGGTATAAACTTGACATTCAGGTATGGACGACGTGTTGGCCTGATGCTTGGAGTTGGAATGGGAAGATGACTTCATGTGCAGATCAGGATGGAGATGGCTGTCCTATATTTGGATTTGAAGTGTGTCACATGCGGACAAATCATGAGCATCCAGGTGATGGTTGTAAGGTAAGGATTCACAAATCAGCACCAGGGGAAGTGTGGTGGCTAACAGCCTCTACTTTTTCACCTGCAGCCTGGACAATAAAGCGGCTGATGCCACTTCCGGTTCAGCCTCGGAGGTCCCTCCTCTTCCGACCCTCAGGATATTTATAGAACAAAGTTGACAGGAGTCGTCAGTCATTCATGAACCAGATTTCAAACAGCACAGAGCTTCAAGACACCCCGAGAAAGCAGCCTGAGGCACATTCAGAACGTTCCCGATTATTTTCTGTTATTTGTATTTTTTATTTTTGTATAGTTTGCCCATCCCCGTGTCTGTGTGGGTTTCCTCCGAGTGCTCCGGTTTCCTCCCACAGTCCAAAGACATGCAGGTTAGGTGAATTGGCATTCCTAAATTGTCTCTATTGTGTGCTTGGTGTGTGTGTGTGTGTGTGTGCCCTGCGGTGGGCTGGCGCCCTGCCTTGCACCCTGTGTTGGCTGGGATTGGCTCCGGCAGACCCCCGTGACCCTGTAGTTGGGATATAGCAGGTTTTTATAATGGATGGATGGATGGATGGATGGATGGATGGATGGATGGAGAGTTTGCCCATATTAAACAGGGTACTGACGGTGGTACCAACTCCTTAATGTTCTTTCTTGCAGTACAATATAAACTTTAACCAGAAGATATGATATGAAATGTGAAGAAGTTAATTTGATTATTTTGTATTGGCAAACGATGTGCACATTTTTGGCATTAGAAGTCCACTTGATAGACAGATTTGGCATGGGATGGTGGCCAGATGTTTGGATTTAATGTGAAACTTTATTCTGAAATTTCCTTTCATCATATGAAGATTGTGACAGCATTTCCAGATATTATTATGAGATGCAAGAAAACCAGGAGATGTCATGTCAGACAAACTCGTAATGAGTCATAGGCAAAGGTCAGATCCAAAAAGATCGTAATAACCAACAAAGATGAAAAAGCCACAAGAGTGAATTGAAAGAGAAGTCCGAAACAGAAGGAATGAAACAAAATGAAGCCTAACACTACCCTAACGTGACAAATAAACTAACCACTCTGGAAGGCTTTTTGATAGAATTTATCCACTGAGGGATTATGAAACGTTGCAGAGCTACCGTATTTATCGTGGAACTTCCATATACGTCATTGAAATGCTGCTCGAGGTCACAATACACCTAACTATGTACTACACCTCTCTATGCATAAAATCCAGCGTCTGCCTGTCTGTCTGCTTTTCACAAGAGAACTACTTAACGGATTTAGATCAGTTTTTTTTCTATAATTTGCTTGAACATTCTGGTAAGTATCATAGTTCGCTTGCGGTACCGATTTATTTGCGCAAATCCGAGACCTATGCAGTGGGCTGAGGGGAGTTGAAAACCCCGCAAAGTGGGTTCTCCATAATAAAAACTATCATCCAGCATATAACATACAAGGAGTAACAATAATTTATGGTCATTTTATGTGCAGATTTTTGGTGGCCAGATGTTTGGAATTGCAATTTGAAGTCTGCTAGATGTTTAGATCCTGAAGTGCCATTTATTTTATGTTTGGTCTTTATGTTTGAATTTGCACGAAGGAATCTATTTGTTGCTTGTATTTGAAATGAGAAACCTGAGTGTACAGGCGTTGTTTGCTATATTTGATATTTACTGGCTCCAGCAGACCCCCGTGACCCTGTAGTTAGGATATAGCGGGTTGGATAATGGATGGATGGATGGATAGTTTGCCCATATTAAACAGGGTACTGACGGTTGTACCAACTCCCTCATGTTCTTTTTTGTAGTACAATATAAATTATAACCAGAAGATATGATATGGAACGTGAAGAAGTTCATTTGATTATTTTGTATTGGCAAACGATGTGCACATTTTTGGCATTAGAAGTCCACTTGATAGACAGAGTTGGAATGGGATGGTGGCCAGATTTAGAATGATCACAGAATCCTTAGAATGTTAAAACCAGATGTCTGAGTCTGCAGGTAGAAGTTTCTTCAATATGTGGATGTTCAGGTATTTGACTCTTGGATTTGAGTTCATATGGGCTTAAATTTGAAATCAGATGTCCACCAGCTGTTTTGGATATCAAAAAGACATTTATTTGACATTGGAAGTTCACATTTTTCATTTGGATTTGGAATACATGTTCTGTGTACAGTGTAAATCTAAAAAGACATGTTCTCCTGCTGATGGACTTAAGACTAAGACATTCATCTGATGTTTAGACTTACAAAGCCAATTGTCTTTTTAAAGAGTAGAAATGAATTGGTTTCTTCTAGAATGGATCAGAAGACAAAGGCATAGTTTGGACTCCAGGGATTTTGGCTGTTTGACTGAGATAAGTTTCATTTTATCTTCTGAACTCGACTATAAAAAAATTTGAACATTTGCAGATATACAATAAAAAAAAATATTTTTGTAAACAAATTAAGAATTGGACACTTGTATAAATACATATAAGACATTGGACCAAAAAGCTCATGCATTTAAGCAATTTCAACAGTCATGAATGAATGAGGGCACCCACTCCCAATTGTGCCGCCATTGCTTGAAGTTTTTTCCCCATGGGTACTGTCAACTCAGTTAATCAACGGTCCTTTCACTAAGCCCTGTTCAGCTCGTAGTGCCGGAGCGTGGATGCTGCAGTCCCGAGCTTCACATACTCCAGGTACTCCAATAGGACCAGCAATTCCCGGTTGTCCTACAGGACCAGAGTACCCACGAGGTCCTTCCAGCCCTGGAATGCCATCTTTTGCAACACCTTCATAGCCAGGATATCCTAGAAGCAAATGCAAAAATATAAATTAGGTGCGGAAATCTCTCAAATTGGTAAACTTATTTTGTCCTTTGTGTGTGGAATGAAACCAATTGTGATAAACAGATGTGACTGAAAATATGGGTACTCACAGCTTTCTTTGAACTGAACTGAAACTTATAAAAGTATTTGGCTTCTGTGATTCTTCATATCACATTTAACAGAACAGGAATTTTATTTTTGATTTATAACTGAACA
>JANRMT010062845.1:2626479-2661735 GCA_026402145.1 Polypterus bichir lapradei | reverse complement strand
TCTATCTATCTATCTATCATATAGTGCCTTTCATATCTATCTATCATATAGTGCCTTTCATATCTATCTATCTATCTATCTATCTATCATATAGTGCCTTTCATATCTATCTATCATATAGTGCCTTTCATATCTATCTATCTATTATATAGTGCCTTTCTATCTATCTATCTATCATATAGTGCCTTTCATATCTATCTATCATATAGTGCCTTTCATATCTATCTATCTCTCTATCTATCTATCTATTATATAGTGCCTTTCTATCTATCTATCTATCATATACTGCCTTTCATATCTATCTATCTATCTATCATATACTGCCTTTCATATCTATCTATCTATCTATCTTTCATATACTGCCTTTCATATCTATCTATCTATCTATTTATCTCTGGTACATTCCATAATATTTGAGACAAATGCACATTTTTCCTTGATTTCCCCCTCTGTTGCGCAGTTTAAAATGTGATTAAAGTGCACACTGCAGACTTTCATTAAAGGCTATTTGCATACATTTTGGTCACACAACATTTTTTCTACATGGTGCCCCACGTTAATGTTTGGGGCACAGCAATGGCAGGTCTACTAAAGCTGCCATATTTAGTCCTTTGTCGCATATCCCTTGCCTGTGATGACTTCTTGAAGTCTGCGATTCACAGACATCACCAGGTGCTGAGGGTTTTCCCTGGTGATGCTCTGCTAAGCCTCTAATGCAGCCATGTTCAGTTCCTGCTTGTTTCAGGGGGTTTTACCCCTTAAATTTTCTCTTAAAAACATGGAAGGCCTGCTAAATCAGATTTAAATTGAGTGACTGGCTTAACCATTCATGAATTTTCCATTTTTTAACTTTGAAAGACTCCTGTGTTGTCCTTGTAGTATGTTTGGCTCATTATGTTGTTGTAGGATGAAATCGCCGTCCAATGAGTTTGGAGTCATTTACTGGAACTCGAGCAGATCAGATGTTTGTCTACACCTCAGAGTTCTTTGTGCCACTGCCATCAGCAGTTCCATCATCAATGAAGAGAAGTGTGCTAGACCATGTGGTAGCCATACGTGCAAAAGACATAACCCACCCAGCACCATGTTTAACAGATGAGGTGATCTCGTTTGGGCAGTTCATTTCGTCTCCACACTTTGCTCTCACCATCACCCTGATGATGTTCATCTTTGTCTCATCTGTCCACAAGACCTTTTTCCAGGATTCTGCAGGATCTTCTGCAGGTGTTTTTGTGGCTAACATCTTACAGTGTGTCTTCTGTATTTCTGTTCATGAAGTCTTATGCTGATGGTCATCTCTAACACACACACACACACACACACACACCGGCCTCCTGAAGACTGTGTCTGATCTGTCGGATAGACGTTTGGGGGCTTTTTCTTCACCATAGTGAGGATTCTTTTGTCATCAGCAGTTGAGGTCTTCCTTGGCCTACCAGTCCTTTTATGATTACTGAGCTCACCAGTGTGTTCTTTCTTCTTCATGATATTCCAAGACAGTTGATTTTGGTCATCCTCAGGTTTTACCGATGTCTCAAATGGTTATATTCTTGTTTTTCAGCCTCCTAATGGCTTCTTTGACTTTCATTAGCGCAGCTCTTGTCCTCATGTTGAACAAGGGCGACTACAGATTCCAAAGGGTAGAAGCAGGCCGAGGTATCTTATGAAGCAATGAAACCCACCTGAGGAATCACAAACACCGGTCCTAAACATTATGGTGCCCTGAAATGGGGGGACCATGTTGAAAAAGTGTTGTCATTTCTATACAGTGTGACTGAAATGAATGCAAATCCCCTTAAATGAAAGTCTGCAATGTACACGTTGGTCACATCTGAATATTAAACTATGGGGCAGAGGGGGGAAAATCAAGGAAAAATGGGTCTTTGATTCCATATATTATGTAGGGCACTGTATCTATTTATTTTATACCACCTTTCATATCTATCTGCTTTCTTAACCAATTATACAAATATACCCAGGAAATGCCAGGCATTTCAGCAAGTTAAGAATAAATATTGACACAATTTAACCTCCCTTTTTGTCTAAAGTCACTTAGAACAATAATGCAAGGTTCAGGAGCCTGGTGCCTACCCTGTAGCACTGGGCACAAGACAGGTGTCTAGCCCAGATGGGGTACCAGTCCGTTAATGGTCATTCTCACCCACAACACCTACAGGGTGGTCCAGATCTAACTATGCAGATCCAGATCGTCTGGATGACTTTGATTTATGCGGGGACGATTCCAGTTCGGCGCAAAGACGATTCTTCATGTCACACTTCTCGACGGTCCGGGATTTTTTGGGTGATTTTCTATGTAATAAACTTAGTAAGTTATAGCGTAATGAAAATTGCATAATTAGATCTGGACCACCCTATACATTGTAGTATTCCCAGGTGTGACAGATAGGGGGCACTATTAAGCCCCAGATTCCAGACACAGTGCATGTACACAGACAAGGGTTCAAGATAAAGTGAATTTAATTATACAAAAATACCTTTTTCAGGTCCTTTTTTTGCAAATGTACTAACAAGCACAGTTCATACATTAAATCTCCTCGACTGTGCTCCACACAAGAATTGTTTTCCACCAATTGAGTCCAACTCACCTGGATGAGGTTGAGCGGCTTCTTTTATACTAGACCCAGGAGTACTTCTGGTGTCACATGATTACACTCTGGAAGCACCTCTGGGTCAGACGGAGCCTCCTGAAAGGATCTGAGTCCTATCCCCACAGCTCCCTCTGGTGGCACCCACTTACCCCGACAGGGCTGTCCATCAGGACCACAACTCCCAAGATGCCCTGCGGGTGTACAAATGGTAGCTCTACCTGAGTGATGCTGCCATCTGACATAGTGGGGTACTCCATAGCCCCAAGAGACAGTCCTTCCCTGTCCTTCTGTTATATGTTCCCAGCTAGGAAAGGTATCCACAACTATCCTGTCCACCCATATCCTTCCTTTTGGCCTCCCATCCGGGTAACGAACCACCCTTCCTCCTGGTCGGGATGCCAGACTGTCCACTTTGGCAACAGCACAGGTCAATTTAGAGTTGCTAATTAACTGTCAGCCACATATCAGAGATATCTGAGGAAAACTGAGAACATGCAATTAATGACAAAGAGTGATTGGGTCAAAAACTGACTCCAGGACTCCAAAGCGACCTCCACACTTTATAGTATTTTCCAAAAATTCAGTAATACATTAATGTAGCTCCTATCAACTGTACCACATGATTTGAAACTTTTTCATAAATATATTATGGGCAATTATTTTAACAAACATCAAAGTTTAACCCTGTCAAACCACAGCCTACAATAACAACACTAAACTGCTGAAAACTGATTGTGGAAGCGGCCATCAGATTCTTAACATCCTGGGCGTTACCAGACAGGTTGGTTAACCTTTTTGTACTCCACCTACCACTTCAAAATCAGATTAAACCCCAAAAAAAGCAACTGGTGCCAAGCAATTGGAGATTTATTTGTTTACTTTCAGAGATTAGGGTGGAGGTCTTCAGCCACAAGCCTTCCCACAGTCTGGCAGCTCCACCTGTGACTGTGGCTTCCAACGTTTGTTTTTCACCTTTCTTCCTGCTTAGATTATCTTTGAGGTTCATGTTCACTTTAAACGTTTAAATCCTGCCCCCTTGAAGTTTGCTCACTAACAAGTTAGAAGTTAGAATTTGGTCAAAGTCTGAAATCTGTTCTCCTCACTTACCGGAGATCCCTGGACTCCCTTTGGTCCTTGAGCACCTGTATCGCCAACATCTCCTGGGGCACCTGTGGGTCCTCTTGAGCCAGGAATTCCAGGAGGGCCCCTCGGTCCACCTACCCCATCTGTTCCCCGAGAACCACGTTCACCAAGCTGGAAATAAAAATAAACACGTTTTATAATGGATAATATTAACAAGTTGAAAACTCGCACTCAATGATTATTCAGTATTTATCATAGTCGCCAGTCACATCTGACCTACCTGTAAGCACACATAAAGTGTATAAAAGTATATAAAAATAAATCACACAAGTGAACTGTTAAGAGTAGACCCTGCTGAGGTGAGACTGACTGAATTTGGCATGGATTGAACGTCACCTAGACTCCCCTAACAATGGCGCTCCTGGAAAATTCTCAGTGGGCTCCATCCTTCTACTGGTCTGTAAGGCTCTTAATATTATACTATTTATTAATTTCTCTGTCTTCAAACCTGCTTATACGGTTCAGGATCTCTGGTGAGATGGTGCCGATCTTGTCAACATTAGGCACAATTAGAAAACCAACCTTGGACGTGGCACCAGTCCATTAGAGGATCCACTCATGCAGAGCTGTCATCCCACAAAAATTATCCATCTTTGGAGGTTGGAAGTCAAACATCTGACAGTGTATGTATAGTATATATCCTATATATTTACACAGAAACCTATATATAATTAGCTACGTGTGGAGACATAGTTGACTCACAAGAGTACTCTGGTCCTCTCCTGTACTCCTCTGCAGAAATTGTAACATGCAGGAAACACCTGGCACCACTAGAGGGAGTTCTACCCATACAACACCAGAGATTGACGATGTCAGGTGGGACCACGGACAAAGTCTGGAGCACAAAATAAAAGGCCCTCGATTCTTTTGGTTCACTGATGGGAGGGCAGCTGGTGACACGACCTCTCCTGGCCAGATGGAGGAAGGAAAGTCAGAACATGGGAAGGTGAGGTGGGACAGAGTAATTTCAAGGTTAATGGTGTCTATTTAGGCCCAAAGGGCAGAGGTGTTTGTTATTTTTAGCTTTGCTGTACTTTGGTGTTCCTCTGTATTGTTTATTCAGTCTTTTGTCAATGAAGCATTTTTTTTTATCATTTTGAATTCCTGTGTTGGTGTTTGGATTCGGGGGCAGCTGAAGACCACCCTTACAGTCCATCATACATACTTATATATATATATACATATCCTCTTTAATAAAACCCCTGTGTGCGTCCAGGTGTCCGTGTGTGTGTCTTCTGGTGAAGTGCACATGCGTGGGGCCACACGGCATGTGTTCAGTCTCTTCCTGTGCATTCCCTGTGCAGAGAGAGACAAAGACAGACACACAGGCGCGCACGAGACAGACACACACACACACAGGTGCGCGCGCGAGACAGACACGCACACACACAGACACGCACGAGACAGACAGACAGAGAGACACACACAGGCGCGCGCGAGACAGACAGACACACAAAGGCGCGTGAGACAGACACACACACACGCACACAGGCGCGCGCAAGACAGACAGACAGACACACACACACACAGGCGCACGCAAGACAAACAGACACACAAAGGTGCGCGCGAGACAGACACACACACAGACATAGAGGCGTGCTTAAGAGAGACACACACGCGCGAGAGACAGACACACACACGCAGGCCCGCGAGAGAAACACACACACACAGGCGCGCGCGTGCATTGTTGCAATGTTACTTTTCTTGGTTGTTTATTAAATTACGGATTTTTCAAATGTTCATTTTTTTCCCTGTGCTTAAAACTCATTAAAAAAAAAGTGTTTTTAGCGAGCGGGTCGTAAGGCTATAGCGCGAACTCTTGCAGTGTTAGCTTTCTCTGTTGTTCAAGGTTTTCTCAGTGTTATTCAATGTTTTTACATTTAGTTTACTATTACGCTGTGCATTCTATGGTATATTTAACTATATTTGTGCTAAAAAACTAAAAAAATATATATATTTACATACAGTTCATACGGTCTTGAATGAATTAATTGTATTTACATACAATCCTATGGGGAAATTACTTGGGTTCACGACTAAATCGGGATTACAACCAGAGTTTTAGAACGAATTATGGTCGTGAACCGAGGTTCCACTGTATTACTGTCAGAGAAAATTACAGGCATTTTACAGAAATACAAACCAGTATTACTGAGAGAGAAAATTAAAGGCACAAAATACAGTGACGCATATTACAGCCACATACAAGGTCCCTTGCCATTTAATATAGACTGTTCCTACTAATGTTTATGCACTACTGTTCTAGCGCCTGTTATTGTAACAGGCTTAATGTCTAATACATATATATTCATATATATATATACATATATATATTTATATTACACACACACACATATACACATAAGAGTAAATCAAAAAGTAAAGGCGAATTGAAAATTATGCAGTATACAAAATGGATAGTAATTGACGCAGTACAACATATTTGAAATGGCTGGTGGGTAGTTTGAATACAAACAGTACAGTGCTCTGCCATTAGAGTAGTTGAAGCCAAGGTCAAAGGAATATGGATGTTTCTCTACAGGATTGCACCATGGTTGAACACCACGCCATAGTGAGATTACTTTGGGCAAATGAAGTGAAGCCTGTAGAAATTCACTGAAGGCTCAATACAGAAGTGAAAAGTTTATGAATGGGTAGAAAGATATAAGGCGAGAACAACAAATGTAACTGATGAAGCTCGATCTGGTTGACCTCAACATGACTCACAAGTCCACATTGACATAGCAAATGCCTACATCTGAGGAGGCCGACAGATTATGTTTAGATTTAGATATCAGCAATAGATCTGCACGTGCCATAGTGCTTGATGACTTGGGGGATCGTAAATGTTTGCATAAGATGGTTACCAGAACATCAGTGAATTTTCAGCAGGTTTCACACCCTCTGCCCAAAGACATCTCACTATGGTGTATTGCTCAACAATGGTACAATCCTGCAGTGAAGTGTCCATATTTATTTGACCTTGGCTTCAATAGACTGATGTCAGAGTACTACCCATAAGCCATCATGAGCATGTTGGAGTGTCGTCAGCTTCTATCTGTTGTGGTACCATGTAAGTTTCAAATTGTCTTTACTTTTTGATTTACCTCCATATATATATATATATGTGTGTGTGTGTATAAGCATATATATAAAAAGACACAATATACACTATATATATATATATATACAGTGATACCTCGGTATACGTCCGCTTTGGAACAAGTCCAACTTGGTATATGTCCTGTTTGGACATGAAAAATTTTGCTTGGTATACGACCTTTGTTTGGAATACGACTCGTGTGCTACCCTTATTTACCTCTCTCAAGACAAAGCCACGACTTCCCACGAGCGTCAGTATGGCAGTTGCTAGCATTCAGTGAACAACCCGCGTGCTACCTGTTGTATATGATTGTTCAATGATGCTTTTGTCCATTGCTTTATGTTCGGGTGTTGATTGCTATGGTCTGCGTCTTTTGAGACATATGACTGCCGGTGGGAGGGGTGTGGTTTAGAAGGCACGCTGTATGGAGAGTTGGTTAAACGTGGTTCAAAATAAACAGCATTCGAAACGTTATTCTGAGTGTGTCGCTACTTCAGTCTAGAGAACACTACACTACCTTTGTTTACCTCTCTCGAGACAAAGCCACGACTGCCCACGAGCGTCAGTACGGCAGTTGCTAGCATTCAGTGAACAACCCGCGCTATAACTCTCTGTGAATTTTCACGTGATTTTGTGTTTTTTCCCGTAAATTTGAATTGATTGTTGAAAAGTATGAAGGTGGCATGCGTATACGGATCATGGCTGCTGCATACCGTATGCCGAGAACGACGGTATCTACGATTGTGAAAAACAAAGACGTTATTAAAAAGTAAACTGAGGTGAAACTTTCATTTATTTCATCTAATTGCTTTTGTATTTATTTACTTTAGTATTAAGCAGTGTTTAAATTATTTTATACAACCCCATCAATTTATAATATGCCAATAACAATAGGATTTTTTTTCATGGGAACGGATTAATCATTTAGCCTTTATTTCTAATGGAAGAAATTCATTTGGTATACATCCTGTTTGGTATAAGTCAAAGGATCTGGAATGGATTAAGGACGTATACTGAGGTACCACTGTGTATATATATATATACTCAGCAAAAAAAGAAACGTCCCTTTTTCAGGACTGTGTATTTCAACAATAATGTTTTAAAAATCCAAATAACTTTACAGATCTTCATTGTAAATTGTTTAAACAATGTTTTCCATGCATGTTCAATTAACCATAATCAATTAATTAACATGCACCTGTGGAATGGTCGTTAAGACCTTAACAGCTTACAGAAAGTAAGCATTTAAGGTCACAGTTCTAAAAACGCAGGACACTAAAGAGACTTGTCTACCGACTGTGAAAAACACCCAAAGAAAGATGCCCAGGGTCCCTGCTCATCTGCGTGAACGTGCATTAGGCATGCTGCAGGGAGGCATGAGGACTGCTGATGTGGCTAGGGCAATAAATTACCATGTCCACACTGTGAGACGCCTAAGACAGCGCTACAGGGAGACAGGAAGGACAGCTGATCATCCTCGCAGTGGAAGACCACGTGTAACAACACCTGCACAGGATCGGTACATCCGAATATCACACCTGCGTGACAGGTACAGGATGGCCACAACAACTGCCCGAGTCACACCAGGAACACACAATCCCTCCATCAGTGCTCAGTCTGTCCGCAATAGGCTGAGAGAGGCTGGACTGAGGGCTTGCAGGCCTGTTGTAAGGCAGGTCCTTACCAGACATCACCAGCAACAACGCCGCCTATGGGCACAAACCCACCTTCGCTGGACCAGACAGGAGTGGCAAAAAGTGCGTGAGTTTCTGCATGACAGCAATGTCAGTGTTCTGCCATGGCCAGCGAAGAGCCCAGATCTCAATCCCATTGAGCACGTCTTGGACCTGTTGGTTTCGCAGGGTGAGGGCTAGGGCCATTCCCCCCAGAAATGTCCGGGAACTTGCAGGTGCCTTGGTGGAAGAGTGGGGTAACATCTCACAGCAAGAACTGACAAATCTGGTCCAGTCCATGAGGAGGAGATGCACTGCAGTACTTCAAGCAGCTGGTGGCCACACCAGATACTGACTGGTACTTTTGATTTTGAGCCTCCCTTCATTCAGGGACACATTGTGAAACATTTTTAGTTTATGTCTTATGGTGTTGACTCTTTTAGTGTTCATACAAATATTGACACATTAAGTCTACTGAAAGTAAAAACAGTTGAAAGTCAGAGGACGTTTCTTTTTTTGCTGAGTATATATATATATATATATATACTGTATACACACACACGCACGCACACAATATACACATATACAGTATATATTCAGCCGGTTGTTGCCACAGTTGTAGGTTCAGCTGGAGTGTCATGTCAGTGTCGTTAGGCACATTGCGTGTGTTGCGTACTGAAATCTGCATCTCTTGTGGCTTTTTGTGGTTAGCTCTCTTAACGGTAGTCCCATTCACTTCCATTTCACCTGCATATTTTGCAATTCACATTTTCATGAGCACAGCTACTGACTCTTTCAGCCTTATGTCAACTCTTACACAGCTGTCGTAACTGTGCACCACAGAGAGCATGCACAGCACCTGCAATAACGCATCGTTCACTTTTACCACTATTCCATTGATGTCTTCAAATGCCAATGTATAGTCCAGTTTTACTTAAAGTTTTTTCCCCTGCAACAAACAGGTTATGTTTCTTTTAAATACATGCCATGTACTCTCTTCACATGTGATATGGCTTGTACTGTTTGTTTCATAGGGATCTTTGTGACTGTAGACAGTTCATTGTGGTCAGAAGCTTGCTCTCTGTCAGTCCAGGTTAGCAAGGTCGCCATGGCTCTTTGAAGTTCAAAATCACCTCCCCTACTTTGGATTTGGCCTTCATGAGGTGTTGGATTCGTTTAGAAATGTGACACTCAATGACTCATCTATTGTTCCCACCCACTTCTAAGCACAAATCACTCATATTTGTATTATAGGTCTGTCTCTGGGAGAAAAGACTCCTCCTAGCCCTCCATTAATTATAAAACCCACTTAAATCCAAGTCAGAACTGGAGCCCATGCCTGCAGCATTAGATGCAAGAGAGAAACCCACCGTGGCCAGGTTGCCAATCCAGCCCACATTCACGCACATATCCAAACTTACCCATATAGGCTCAACTTAAAGACCCAAGTCAAGTCAGGTTGGGGAGCATGCACTGGTACAGTGTGTTGCCGCACCCACTACACGACAAAACAACTCGGGATCCCGGTTGGCAACCCCCCAGGCAGACATGCGGTCCAGTCCCACCCTCCAGAAATGACACTCTATCTGCTGCAGCCAGGTGTTACATGGGCGACCCCTTGGCCTGGCCCAGCCAGTTGGGTCCCCAACAATGAGGATCTTATGAGCCGGATCACCCTCGGGGAAATGCACCACAGGGCTGGAGTGTCGTAACTGACGCTCCCTCACAATGTAGGTAATGTGCCTCATTCGGGACTCCATGAGCAACTGCTCATTTGACACAAAGTCAAACCAACAGTACCCAAGGATTTTCTGGAGAGAAACAGTACCAAAGGAGTCCAGTCTTCATCTCAGGTCACTGGATAGCATCCATATCTCGCAACCATATAGCAAGACAGGAAGCACCAGGACTGTAAAGACTTGGACCTTCGTCCTTTTGCAGAGACAACGAGAGCACCACATACCCCTTTCCAGCGACCTCATGACCCCCATGCTCTCCCAATCCATCTACTGACTTCATGGGAAGAGTCACCAGAGACATGAATGTCACTGCTGAGGTAAGTAAACCTCTCGACGAGGTCGACACTCTCTCTGCAAACAGACACACTGCTGATGGCCGTGCCCAAGAGGTCATTAAAGGCCTGGCTCTTAGTTTTTATCAGGACACTCAGACTCCTCGCTCAGTCTAAAGACCCAATACGTATAAAATGTCTGCAGTGAACAGAACTCTTGAGAAAATTACAAACCTTTCCTTTGTCTCCTCTGAAGCCCGTCACACCCTGTGATAAAACAGAACAAACACGTTCAGTAACAAGCTCATACTTAACTGTCAGCTAATGTTGTCACATATACCGGTGCTCTTACCTTGTCCCCGTGTACTCCTTTAAAGCCTTGTTTGCCTTTTTCACCCTATGATAGAAAGAATTGAAAAGGTGGTTTATTAAAAAGCTGGTAATTTTCCAACTCACAGTAAGATAAAGAAGGAGTGGGAGATGTTACTTCACATTTCTCAGGAAGGTCTGCAGGTTATGCAAAGCAAAAGCCTCCCTTGGTCCCGAAATTAATACTAAGGTTCAAGTCAAACCTTTTCTTCATATGCGACGTTTATGTCGATAACACATGAATTAGTTTGTGGTTTCTCTGTATCTGCCACTGCATCTCTCTTTTTCCACTACAAGAATGATCAGCACTGGGAGCTTCACTCTACTGCTGGCATCGCTTGCCCTTTTTATACCCACGCTTTGCTTCATTAACACATAGACATAGTTGTCAATATGAATTTCACTGAAGTGCCACTTACATTCTACTAATTGTTTTCTGTATTAATTGTTATTCTGTACTAATTGTATCCATTTATTATCAATCAATCAATCAAAGTGCTGCAGGCTGTTGAAAAGCAGGAGCCAGACTTGGACGTGGTGCCCGTTCCCTGCAGGACACACTCGTGTACATCACACTGACAAACACTGGGCCTCTTTAAAGTTGTTATTTAAGGTAATGCACCCGGCTGGATCACCCAGTGAAAAATTCATGCAGACACAGGGAGATCATTCAAACTTTGTAAAAATAGTGACCGGCCGGGCTGGGGTTTGAACAGAGAGCAGCGAGCATTACTGTTTTGCCTTGTATGCTTGTTCTGCCCAACATGCTGTTAGCTGTTATTTTTTGAGCTGTGTTCCCCCTTTGTCAGTCAGTCAGTCAGTCAGTCAGTCAGTCATTGCCCAACCCGCTATATCCTAACACAGGGTCACGGGGGTCTGCTGGAGCCAAACCCAGCCGGCAAAGGGCGCAAGCCAGGAACAAATCCCGGGCAGGACGCAAGCCCACCGCAGGGCACAAACACACACCCACACACCAAGCACACACACTAGGGACAATTTAGGATCGCCAATGCACCTAACCTGGATGTCTTTGGACTGTGGGAGGAAACCCACGCAGACACGGGGAGAACATGCAAACTCCACGCAGGCTCCCCCTTTGTCTTGTCATTTATTAACACACCTGTCAGTCACGTCCCACACTCCCAGTGGTGTCATAAATGTCTATGAAACTCACGTAAAGCATGTAGGTCCCATAATAAACATTTAAATATAATGCAAGCCATGTGTCTCACGTAGGCACCCCTTTATCTCTTGTTTCGGTCACGTCCGAAGCGTATCTTTAAGGTATATAAACCCCCTGGGTCTGGTTAGTTGTGGTACGCAGCAATTTGAACCTCTGTCTACACACTTCTCTTTGTCTTGATCAAACCGTGGAAATCACTCGCCTTGTAAGTGTCTTTTAAAGCTTTATTGTTCAATGTATACTGTCAGCTATGTATTGATTTGTAGATCATTCTTTATTGTCTTCAGTTCTACACCTGTAAATGCCTGTATGTTCCTTTTGTGTATATTTCAGTTTACAACGAGGTACGTCCAGTAAAAGCCTTCAAGAAAGCTCACCCTTGTCATTTTTATGCGGAAGTTCCGAGACTGTTTAAGCTGTCTGCGGCCGCGTTGCACAGACAGCGTGAAGTGAGGTAGAAAAATACTTATTAGAAAATTAGAAAAATGTTGACGAGAACAGGCCAATCCAGCCACCGAATTCTTCCAAAATAACATCGAGTTCAGTTTTGAAAGTCCCTAAAGTCCCACTGTCTACCACACTACTTGGTCACTTTCTGTGTGAAGAAAAACATTCTAATGTTTGTGCAAACTTTACTCCTAACATGTTTCCATCTGTGTTCTTGCCCTCTTCTACTCAGTGGTGTGCTGGGGAGGCAGCATAAAGAAGAGGGACGCCTCACGCCTGGACAAACTGGTGAGGAAGGCAGGCTCTACTGTAGGCATGGAGCTGGACAGTTTGACATCCGTGGCAGAGCGACGGGCGCTGAGCAGGCTCCTGTCAGTCATGGAGAATCCACTGCATCCACTGAACAGGATCATCTCCAGACAGAGGAGCAGCTTCAGCGACAGACTGCTGTCACCGTCCTGCTCCACTGACAGACTGAGGAGACCCCACACTATGCGACTCTTCAATTCCACCCAGAGGGGGTAAACGTTAACATCATACAAAGTTATTCTCTGTTATACCTGCATTGTTATCACTCTAATTTAATATTGTTTTTTATCAGTATGCTGCTGCTGGAGTATGTGAATTCTCCCTTGGGATTAATAAAGTATCTATCTATCTATCTATCTATCTATCTATCTATCTATCTATCTATCTATCTATCTATCTATCTATCTATCTATCTAATTCATTAGCTCAAATCCACAGTACAATTTTAAACACTTCAATCATGTCCCCTTCTTAATGTGCATCTTCTTAACCTGAGAAGGTTCAGCTCCTTCAATCTCCCCTTATAGCTCACACCTCTGAGTCCCAGAATATCAGCCTGGTCGCTCTTCTCTGGGTTTACTCTAGTGCTGCTATGTCTCTTTATCTTGTAATATGGAGACTAAAACTGAACACAGAACTCCAGGTTAGGCCTCACTATAGATAAGTTGAATATAACCTGTCTTGACTTGAACTCTTCACATGAAGCTGTGATGGGCCCCCTTACTTGTCTGGGACGCCTTCTTAAAGGAAGGCCCAGGGGAGCACATATGCAGAGAGCATTGCCTCCCCCAGAGTGCTAGATGGGTTGCAGTGGTGCCTCCATAGGAGTTGGAGTTTGGCACAGCCCTGTTGGCGGTGCTGGAGAGCCCTACTTTGTCGGGTTTCCAGACCTCAATCATGAGCCACCTGGAGTACTCCCAGGTGCAGCATAAAAGGAGCCGCCTGCCTTCATTTGGGGAGCCAGACTTGGGATGAGAAGGAGGGTGAAGCTTGCTGGACGAGGAGTGGTGGCAGAAAGAGAGGAGAAGATGACAAAGTGCTGTGGATTCTGTTTATGGTGTTTGGTGAGGAACAAAAGGGGAAGTGTTTCCCACGTAAATACAGTAAAGCCGTGTGAATTGTTGGACTTGTGCCTAGTGGAAAGTTGGTGCACCGACTGGAGGCCACAACCCTAACATCTTATATTAGGCACAACCAATAATGCATCTATGAGTCCCATACTGTCATGTAAGAAGACCTCAACTAGAGCTTCTTTTAGTCTTAATAACACTTACAATGCACCAATACAGTGGTTACTCTTCTCTTCCAGGAGCTTGAGACATGCTGGTAAAATCCTAAAATAGCTCATGCTAAGTAGTACACAGAATCAGCCTGGTCGCCCTCCTCTGGACCTGCTAACATAATATGGGTCACACTAAGTTTCAAGTATTCTGTTCTGCGGTATGTCATGTGGTTTGCAAAGTTTTTCTCGGTTTTCTTTTACTGTTACATTTGTTTGTGTTTTTTTGCTATTTCACTAAACACTTTTTTTATTCACCTAGTCTGTGCTTGCCTGGTGATGTCGGGATCGAAACATTTAATTATACTAATAGACTTGGCTGATCAGACCCCAAGGGTAGGGGTCAAGCATGTTATAATTGACTACACTTTTCTTAGCTTAACTAAACTGTGCATTTTAAAAAATTGTAATTGCATTTTAATGAACCCAGTAATTAAAGCATCTGTATTACAATTATCTGAATTGATTAAGACCAGTGTGTGGGGAGAGAGTTTGGTTTTTAGGAGGTCCCCTATCTTCAATAAATTAGGGGTGTTGCAGTCCTTTTCCTTTTTCTTTTGTTAACTTGTAGCCCTTGGGGTGGCTACAGTAAGTATGACCTCCCCTGCCTTGTACTCCACACATCATAACCTAACACCCCGTTAGCCCTCCTTGGTCGCTTCTGTACACTGGCTTGATGTAGATAGTGATGAGTCCATTTTGATTCCTAGCTCCTTCTCAGAAGGTGTACTTTCAAGTCTCAGACCTTCCACTTTGTATTCAGATCTACTATTTTTACTTCCTACATGTAATACTTGTGAGGGGTGAACAGGCGTCCCAGTATGGATGGACCCTGTTCTCTTGTCTGGTAAGGAGGCCAAGTCAACAAGTGAGCTGTGATATTCCCCTTCCATGCCAAGATATGGACATGGGAATATGATGCAGCAGCAATTACATCAAGGCTGGAGTCTCAGCAGCCCCCAAGGGACTCCCTGGTTGAGGACAGAGGACAGAGCAGTGGGAAACCGCCTGTTATATGAGCAGAGCACCCCACCAGTACACTAGGCCGCAGCATCCCATCTGGCGTGCTCCAATATGGATGACCGCATTAGTTGTGGTCATTTGGGGCTTCCTTGTCAGGTTCTGTGGGGGGCCACCAGGGGGAGGTGTCAGATAATGATTGCCCAAGGACCAGTGTGGTCCTGCCCGGCCTAGAAGTTATTAACTGAGCACCAGAAGTACTCCTGGGCTGGGTGTTAAACAAAAGCCCTCCACCCGGCCCAGGGACTTGGGAATAGAGACAGGCAAAGCTCACCAGGGAGAGGTGGAGGAGATAAAGAACAGAAAAGAAAAGAGTCATGGGTTATTTCTGGAAGAAGAATTGGTCATTAAAAGAGCCTAGTAGTAAGGCATTTATTTAATAAAGGAGTTTATTTGAATCTGGGTCTTTGTTGTTAGTAATTGTGTCGAGTTTGGGGCTCTTGTGTGCCCCCTAGTGGCCACATACTTAACATATCCTGCACAAATCTGGCCAAGTCAGTATGCTATCCAAGCCCCTCTGTAACAATTTAACTGCTTCTTCATGATCTGCCCTTCCATCTAGTTACGTTACGTTACCATCTTATTGAATATATTCTTGTCCAGATCATTTATGTATATTAAAAAGAGCAGAGGGGCCTGCAGTGACCCTGACAGACAACACTTTCAACATCACCTAATTTTTGAAAAAGGACCCCTTACCATAACTTTTTCATTTGATTACTAACCTCTGATGTGATAACATATCAGAAGCCCCCTGAAAATCAAGATAAATAATTTCACCTACATTTGTATGAGGGAGATGTGCGAGTAACAATTTTACTCTACACGAAATATGAGAGTCCTGTGCACCAAATCCCAGGTGCTCCCTCTAATGTGGGTCCTCATTAGGACTAGGAGCTGACGTTGTGCCCTATGCCAAGTGGAGCTACTATTATACAGAGGAGCTGAGAAGGCATCAGGGTCAGCGTGGTGTCTTCGTGTCTGCAGGCATTTCTGTTGCTGTAGTATATCGATAATTTCAGTATCATGACATCATTTGTTTTAGTGCTGCTTTCCAATGTGATGGCAGCAGCAGAAGACCCTGCAGTGTGAAGCAGAGCAGCGCACGCTAATATTCTAACGCTAAAAGTGAACAAAGCCATAAATGTGATATGTGGTTGAAACACACACTCCCTCACTGCGGCCTGAGACTGAGGCATGCACCTCTTTCCCATGCTCTCAACTAACGATTTCCTTCATGTGTCACTACAGAAGTAGAAACTTTTTAGTCAAAGTCGTCTCTGCCTGGATGACATCCGCTGAGTGTGGTCTTTATCTCAACTGACCTCATTAACTCCTTTTTTCGATGTGTTTTATCCCTGAACGTGCAGTACAGTTCCTGACGCCCAGCGTGTTCTCAGTTAAAGCCGCTCTACAACATCAGGACTGACTTGCCAAATACCAAAATAAGAATGGCAGCAGGTAGCCCCTGGCTGTTACTGATTTCTGCAAGGATGTTATATAATCGTCAGTTGACTCTTATAAGAAAAACAAGCAAAACAATTCTTTTTCATAACTTCCTCATTTTAACGGTCTCCTCTTGGATAAACCTCTTATGTAACCTCACTATTAAACGAGGGGGAGTCAAGCTAAAATTAGAAAATGGGATATATTAGTATACAGTCATATGAAAAAGTTTGGGAACCCCTCTCAGCCTGCATAATAATTGACTCTCCTTTCTCCAGAAAAGATAACAGTGGTATGTCTTTCCTTTACAATACAATACAATACAGTTTATTTTTGTATAGCCCAAAATCACACAGGAAGTGCCGCAATGGGCTTTAACAGGCCCTACCTCTTGACAGCCCCCCAGCCTTGACTCTCTAAGAAGACATGGAAAAACTCCCAAAAAACCTTGTAGGGAAAATGGAAGAAACCTTGAGAAAGGCAGTTCAAAGAGAGACCCCTTTCCAGGTAGGTTGGGCATGCAGTGGGTGTCAAAAGAAGGGAGTCAATACAATACATTTCCTAGGAACAAAGATTTTTAGTGTAGCAGTATTTAGATGTATGAAATTAAATCAAATGTGAAAAACTGGCTTTGCAAAAATGTGGGTCCCTTTGTCATTTTGCTGATTTGAATGCCTTTCACTGCTCAATGCTGATTACGTGCAACAACAAATTGGTTGGATTAGCTTGTTAAGCCTTGAACTTCATAGACAGGTGTGTCCAATCATGAGTGGTAAAAGATATTTAAGGAGGTTAATTGCAAGTTGTGCTTCACTTTGACTCTCCTCTGAAGAGTGACAGACAGCATGGGATCCTCAAAGCAACTCTAAAAAGATCTGAAAACAAAGATTGTTCAGTCTCATGGTGTAGGGGAAGGCTACAAAAAGCTGTCTCAGAGGTTTAAACTGTCAGTTTCAAATGTAAGGAATGGAATCAGGAAATGGAAGGCCACAGGCACAGTTGCTGTTAAACCCAGCAGGTCTGGCAGGCCAAGAAAAATACAGGAGCGGCATATGCGCAGGATTGTGAGAATGGTTACAGACAACCCACAGATCACCTCCAAAGACCTGCAAGAACATCTCGCTGCAGATGGTGTATCTGTACATTGTTCTACAATTTAGTGCAATTTGCACAAAGAACATCTGTATGGCAGGGTGATGAGAAAGAAGCCCTTTCTGCACTCACGCCAATAAACTGTTAATCCAATAAACTTAATGTCACTGCTGAAATACTACTGTTTCCATAAGGCATGTTGTATATTAAAGGAAGTTGCTACATTGAAAGCTCAGCCAATGATAAACAAAAATCCAAAGAATTAAGAGAGGTTCCCAAACTTTTTCATATGACTGTATGGAACGAACCTTAGCAAAACGGAGAATGTCATTTCTCAATGTCATCTCCACCCTTCTCAATGCACTTGCACCACCTGCCTAGAAGTGCGGGCAGAATAAAAAGTTTTGTCTTGTCCTCGTCACCACTCGTGCACCACTTTCTTCACGTCGTCAGCTGTCTCGAATCGACAACCACCCAGATGTTTTTTTAGCAGTCCAAAAAGGTGGAAATCACACGGTGCCAAATCTGGTGAATAAAGAGGATGTGACAATACCTCAAACTTCAGTTTCTCTAGACAACCCTTGGTGTTATTAGCAGTGTGTGGCTCTTTGTCTTTCAGCAAAAGGACTCCTTGAGACAGCAGTCCCCGCCTCTTGGATCGAATAGCAGGCTTCACGTTGGTCTCCAGGAAGTCACAGTAACTTGCACTAGTGACTGTAGTACCCCTCGGCATGTAGTGTTCGACAATAACTCAGGTGTACAAGTGGTGGCGAGGACAAGACAAAACGTTTTATTCTACTGCCATCCAGGAAGGTGGCACAAGTGCATTGAGAAGATTGGAGACAACATTGAGAAATGACAAGATCAGTTTTGTTAAGGTTCATTCCATGTTCTAATAAATCCCATCTTCTAACTTTAGCTTGACCCCCCCAATGTGTCTACTGCCTTAAATGACCTGCCTTCACCCAACGTCTTCCACATAGCAAGGTTGACTCATCCAATTCAGGCTCACTTAGGGGGCACTGGACCACATCCCAAGAGCATCTTACACAGGGCAGGAACCAACTCTGGATGGCGTGCCAGTCCATCTCAGGGCCCACACTGACACTGATATGGGGACAATTTACAGCGCCTTCCATAATGTTTGGGACAAAGCCCCATTATGTCCTTGATTTCTCCCTCTGCTCCACAGTTTAAAATTACAAACAATTCAGACATTGTGAGTAAAGTGCACACCTTCAGGATTTTGTGTTGAGACTTAGTTTACTTGGATTGCCCTTTTGCTTGTCAGACAACTCCATTTTGCCTTTTGTGCTGCACATAGCTTATTTTTTATTTAGAGCATTTTCTGTGAATGGTATATCTTGTTTTCTCTCTATTATTAAAGAAAATCTTGAGACAAGATAATAATACTGGCAAGAGATTTTTTTCAAGTCCCGTCCTCCTCTCAACCATTTCAGATTAACAGCCCACGCCTATGGTCCTCTCACCTCTCATTTGTGTGAATGCTTTTGTCAGGCACAGTTCCTGCGCTCTCAGCTCTTATAAATTTTTATGATCAAATTGGCAAATTGGTTAAATGCATTTCAATAGACTATGCTGGAACAGTTGGTGGTGATGGTGCGGAAAATGAAAACAACAACTTACAATATCACAAAGAATATCTACAAACGTTAACACGATCCGGTCTTACTGAATTACTGTTGAAAGAAGGATGTATCGTAATGTTATTGTGTAATTTATGTCTGAGTGAAGGGCTGTGCAATAGGACAAGATTAGTTGTATTCAAAATTGGTTGAACAATTCTGACATGTAAAATTTTAACAGACGACAAGAAAGGTAATGTAGTACATCTTCCGCAGATAACATTAGACACCAAAGGAGATCTTGATATGCCATTCGTATTAATGCATTTTTAGCTTACATAGCTAGTATTTTAAAAAGATCCTGTGTTTGCCCTTATTACTAGCTGGGGTTTAATGGCAAATCCCCCCTATTTTTGGAAGTTTTGGGTCTTATGTGCTTGGGAATTCTAATGTGACACCCAGGTCCTCTTCATTAGGGTTACTTTCAAGTTCCAGGCCTCCAATTGTGTCTTCAGGTTCAACATTTTTATTTTATAAGTGTAATACCCCACCGTTTACTTCTACCCAAAGTTATTACATTTCCTAAATATAAATGCATGAAGACACAATGCACATTATTACTTCTCAGGCTAAGGCAGATGTGTTCTTTAGTCAAAGATAAACTCTGCACCTACTTACTTAACGGTTATGCCTGACTGACTGTCTTGCTGACTACCTCTACTATTTTTTTTTTTTTTTTTTTTTAGTGACATCTTCATTGTCCTTGTCACTGATATGCTCAGTGGTCATTATGCTAATACTAGAAGCCTACAAAGAACCGCTAAACTTTGGAGATTTGCACATAGTAAAACACAACTGTTATAGGGTTCATGGATATCTTCACTTTGATCTGTATGGTTTATTTCTCTTTCCTCTTCCTTTTGATGAAGCGGGCGTGTCAAGGTATTGAACAGGAAAGGTGCTGTTTAAAACAGATAATAAATTACTTTCTGTTAGCTGGACTATCAGGCAGCTAGTTGTTGATTACCTACAGTGATGGCTATACTGTAACAGATTTGGACACTCCTGTGGAATCTCTCCAAACCCGGATTAAAGTATAAAGAACTAGGGAGTTCTGCCCCCTGCTAGCTTTGCTTGCCAACCCCTTTCCCCCCTCCCTCTGCCAAGCGCTACACACCGTTGTGAAGAGGGGGGCTGAACACACCCCCAAGGAGACACGGTCGATCCTCCAAACCCCCTCTTAAACGGTGAACAGAGCGACGGGCATTAAGCAAACTCCTGTCAATCATGAATAATCCACTGCATCCACTGAACAGTGTCATCTCCAGGCAGAGGAGTAGCTTCAGTGACAGACTTTTGTCACTGTCCTGCTCCACTGACAGACTGAGGAGATCGTTCCTCCCCCACACTATGCGACTCTTCAATTCCACCCGGGGGAGTAAATGCTAACATTTATTTATTTTTATTACTATTTAATTTAATATTGTTTCTTTGTATCAGTATACTGCTGCTGGATTATGTGAATTTCCCCTTGGGATTAATAAAGTATCTATCTATCTATCTATCTATCTATCTATCTATCTATCTATCTATCTATCTATCTATCTATCTATCTATCTATCTGATACAATGGAAAACAAATTCCTTTTTTTTACCTCCTCTTTTCTCAATCAGCTGCTGGCTTGCTGCTGCTCCTCTGCGGTGTGATCTGCATTTCAAGTCACTGCCTTGTCTTTCTTCTCCCCAGACATCCTCAAACACTATGCAATCTCTTTTCGCTGTTCCGTTATTTCACTGAGCAATATTTTCCGTTTCTTTGCGATAATGCAATCTTTACTCTACGGCTACGTGCCATTGTGAAGAGGGGGGTTGAACGCACCCCAAGGACACACAGTTGCTCCTCCGAACCCCACTCTTAAACGGTGATACAATTTTTTACCTCCTCTTTGCTCGATCAGCTGCTGGCTTGCTGTTGCTCCCGTGCAGCATGATCTGCATCTCGTGCGGCACTTCGAACGTTTAAAAGCCTGTACAGCAGCTGTCCTTTTGTCTCACTACTTGTCTCTCTTCTCCCCCAGACATCCTAAAACACTATTTGATCTCTTTTCGCTGTTCCGCTAGTTCACAGAGTAATATTTTCCGTTTGTTTGTGCTAATGTGATCTTTACTCTCATTTCTCTTGAGACGTTTGAATTTTCCTACTTCCATTATCTGTAACCTGCTCTGCATGTGTATCGCGGGACTTGCTTCCAAAGGTTGTAAGTGTGACGTGACTTGCCCATATCACGGGACGTGAAAGTGTTTCTCTGTATCTCTTCAGAAGATCACATCTCGTCGCAGTCTCATCCCAAGTTTTTTTTTTTTATAATAGAGAGATGATCATTTTATTATATAAAACACATTAGCGAGGGTCACTCATAGGGAGAACATAAACAGGCAGCATGAAACTGTAGGTTCCACACGGTTCCCACCTAAACAGGACGTCTTAATGCTAAACCACTCCACCTTCTCACTTCACGTCTGTCTCTCTCACAGTCGCAGGCTCTTTCTCTGTTCCTAACTGAGATCTGGCTGCTTGCACACTACTCTAGGCCTCCCTCTAGTGGCACATAAAATCCCTGCACCCTTGAGCCACCACAGGCTGTCTCTTTGGCTTCTTCCATAACACGGAGGAAATGCAGATTATTTTCTTGTCACATTGGGGACACAAACATCTGGAGAGATTTCAATGCTTAAAAACACAGGGAGCACATTTAGAAATGTAAGTACCTTGTATGAGCATTTCTTTATAATGGATTTGTTACAAATGTCACCCTGTTTTTAAAGGTGATTTGACCATCAGGCCCTGAAGAAGGAAAAAGCTTTCAAAGCACATCAGCTAAAGCGATGACATGGAGTATTTCTGAGATGGACATTTCAAATTGTGTTCCCGCTATGCTTAAAATCGAACAAAAAGACAATGAAACGTGTTATGCAAGGCAAACTCACCTTGTCACCATCTGGTCCTGTCTCTCCTTGGGCTCCCTGTTTAAAAAAAGAAAAAGAAAAATTCGAGTCCCAAAAGAAACATTACTGAACCCAAATTACATGGAGAGGAGACGCATACTTACTGGTTGACCTTTCAGCCCTAAAGTCCCTGGTTTTCCAACCAAGCCTGGATCTCCTGGGTCTCCTTTAGGTCCCTAAAATTAAAGGATACATCCATTTATGTTGTGAAAAAAAAGTCACCTAATGGTTTAATTTAGCATTTATATTTTTAACTAGAAAACAGGCGGGGACACAACATCAAAGATGATGGAAGTGTGGCTCTCTAACTTAACTAACTCATCATCATGTTATGAGGCTCTTTCACACTGTAGGAAAATCTTTCTAGAACTAGGGTTCTTTTTGGTTCCCACTGTAGGAACTCATGTCATTTGTAGTTATTGGTAGGTAGGGTGGGGTTTTTATTTTTTAGCTCTTACTCCAGGGTATGTATGTAGTTCAACCCAGAACTATTGTGGGTGGGGCTCGGGTGATGAATTGTGCTGATTGGTTTACCACAAGCACCAGGGCCGTCTTACAAATCTGTTAGCAGCTTGGACTTTGGAGAGGTATCAGTGAAGATGGGGCTGAACATAGCAAAATGGATGAACAACGCGGCTCAGGCTTTATTAAGTGTGTTTGGCCATGATGATGGAATCATCCTTCCGAAATGATAAACTTTATTTTAAAAATTCATCACTTTAGTTATTAGCCAAAGGCAGAAAGCAGTGACACGAAAGATTAAGAAAACTGAAACAAAACGACAAAAAAATTAAAGACCATAAAAAAAATGATGACAGTGGTGATGATACGCATATTGAAAAGAAAAGCAGCAGAAGTCCTGTCTGGAAATGCTTTGTCCTGAAGGCAGCAGAATTTCATCATGTGACTGCGGTAATCGCAATAATAGTAATACTATGACATGCTCCTAATAGTCAGTGACTTTAACTTTCATATCGATAATCAGTGTGACCCGAAAGTAAAAGAATTCATGAACCTCCTGGTCTCTTTTGATTTGAGCCAGCACATTAGTCAGCCTACACATAAAGCAGGTCATATGTTAGACTCAGTAATTATTAAAGAACTAAAAGTTGATGTGAAGCAGATCATTGATATTGGTCTATCAGACCATTTTCTCTTACTATTTAATATAGAAATGATGATAGAAAACATTCACGAGAAGCATATTGTTAAAAAACGCTTCTTTGATTCATCAGCAGTTTCAAAATTTACAAACATTCTAAGCAACCAGTCCGTTTGTAGTGCTTACTACAATAGTGAGAATAATGTAAATAGTAAGGTGGAAAATTTTAATATTAAGGTGAGAGCTGCTGTTGACATAGTCACACCTGAAAAGATAGTTAAAAAATCTTCTAGTACTGTTATACCGTGGAAGACCCAAAGAGTGTCTGATCTTAAGAGAACATGCCGGAGAGCTGAGCGTAAATGGAGAAAAACTAAACTGATTGTCCATTATGAAATATTGAAGGTTAAAATAACAGAATACAACAATGTAGTCCGTCTTGAGAGGCACTGTTATTTCTCTAGAATTATAAATAACAATGCTAGTAATCCCAGAGTCTTATTCTCTACAATTGATGGTCTGCTAAACCCTGGTCACTCAATGGAATGCCTCCAAAAAACTTCCAGTGAAACTTGTGAGGCTTTTGCTGTATTTTTTAATCAAAAACGTAATGATATTAGAAATAATATAGTGCACCTCCCTAATAGTGAACTTCTTAAACCCCGGTACTCCATTTTAAACAAATTAAATTCTTTCAAAAAAGGAAAGATTTACCTGATTTATATAAAATTATTTCTCAGCTAAGACCCCCCACCTGCGTCCTTGACCCAATACCAACAAGTTTTTTCAAAGAAGTATCGGGCGTGCTAATTGATAGTATTCTTGACATAGTAAACTCATTAGATATGGGGGTCTTCCCAGGCTGTCTTAAGAATGTTGTACATAAACCTCTGCTCAAGAAAAATAATCTTGACTCCTCTGCTTTTGAACATTTTAGACCCATTTCTAACCTGCCTTTCTTAAGTAAAATTCTAGAGAAGGCAGTCATTATGCAGCTTAATGATCACCTCAATAAACCTGCTATTCTAGATAAGTTTCAGTCGGGTTTCAGAACAAATCACAGCACAGAAACTGCACTCGTTAAAGTAGTAAATGACTTGCGGGTAAATGAAAAAAGAGGCTGTTTTTCTGTTCTCATCCTCTTAGATCTGAGTGCTGCATTTGATACCATTGATCACAATATTCTTAGAAATCACCTTAGTCAATGGGTGGGCCTCTCTGGCAGGGTCTTAAATTGGTTTGAATCCTACCTGGCAGGTAGAAAATTCTATGTTAGTTGTGGTAATTACAACTCAAAGACACATGATATCCTATATGGTGTTCCACAAGGCTCTATCTTGGGTCTGCTGCTCTTTTCGATTTACATGCTTCCATTAGGTCAGATTATCTAGGGGAATAACGTGAGTTACCACAGCTATGCTGATGACACACAGCTATATTTATCAATAGCGCCTGATGACCCTGACTCTCTTGATTCTCTGACACAATGTCTTACTTGTGTTTCTAAATGGATGAGTAGTAATTTTCTCACACTAAATAAAGAGAAAATAGAAATTTTAGTGACTGGCAATAATGGATATAGTGAGGTTATTAGAAATAAACTTGATGCAATAGAATTAAAAGTCAAGACGGTGGTAAAAAATTTAGGGGTAACTATTGACTCTGACCTGAATCTTAAATCACATATTAATCAGATTACTAGGACAGCATTTTTTCACTTAAGAAATATAGCAAAAGTTAGACCTCTTATAACATTGCAAGATGCTGAGAAATTAGTTCACGCTTTTGTTTTCAGTCGACTAGATTACTGTAACGCACTCAGTTTTGATGTCACTACATTGGTTACCTGTGTCATTTAGAATTGACTTTAAAATCCTGCTTATGGTCTACAAAGCCTTAAATAAGCTTTTATATTTCAGAATGTCTTTCACCTTACACTCCAAATTGTAACCTTAGATCTTCAAATGAGTGTCTGCTTAGAATTCCAAGAGCTAAACTTAAAAGAAGTGGTGAGGTGGGCGGCCTTCTGCTGTTATGCACCTAAAATCTGCAATAGCTTACCAATAGGAATTTCCAGGCGAATACAGTGGAGCACTTTAAAAAACTGCTAAAACCACATTACTTTAACATGGCTTTCTCATAGCTTCATCTTAGTTTAATCCTGATGCTCTTTATATTCAATTAATTATATTATTCATGATATTCATATTTAAAATCCGTACTAACTCCTACTTTCTCTTCTATTCTTTTTCCAGTTTTCTGGGGTGGCGATCTGCACCATCACCACCTGATCAAAGCACCGTGATGTCCCTACATTGATGGATTAAAGGTCAGAAGTACACATGACCGTCATCATCAGGTTCTTCCATGAGAACCCTGAATACAATGAGTACTGATTGAGGTCATTGATGTTAAGGGGGTGGGTGGTCTCGTTGCCTCGGAACCCCTGCAGATTTTATTTTTTTCTCCAGCCGTCTGGAGTTTTTTTTTTGTTTTTTCTGTCCTCCCTGGCCATCGGACCTTACTTTTATTCTATGTTAATTCTATGTTATTTATTTTGTCTTTTTTCTCTTTTCTTCATCATGTAAAGCACTTTGAGCTACATTATTTGTATGAAAATGTACTATAGAAATAAATGTTGTTGTTGTTGTTGTAGAGGTTAATGCTATATATTATAATTTTGGGAATAGAACAAAATTAGAATCAGGTAACTGTGTCACAGTCCACCGAGGCTCACGTGATCGTTCTTGTCCCAGTCATGTTGGCTGTGCCGTTCAGTCATTCACTGAGAGTGAATGCAGCGCAGCATTGCCAGAGGTACAATAATTATCATTCATATACAATAATTTTATGGCATGTACAATAATACATAATCTGATTTGAGGTTTTTTTTTACCTTAAATGGCAGCCAAACAAAAATGAGATGTGAATTTCTTAATTAGAAGATGATTCTTGCTGTTAATGAAACCCATTATTTAATTCTATAACTTGTTTGGTGCTCTCATTCTCCCACAGCAGACATTTCCAAAACAGTTGATTTTCTCTTTTCCAAGAGAACTATCAAATTCTTTTATGGATCTCAGCAGAATGACATTACTTAGACCCTTCACCTTTCTTTATTTTCAGATATTGCATGATGGACATATGTTAGATGGCCATGTGTTGGCTCACTTTGTGTATTATTATTGTTTGAGTGCTAATTAAAGAAACAATTAAGGGGGTCTGCGTCTTAAATAGCAAGTCAATTACAAATAAGGCAAAAGAAGTTAATTAGCAGCAGAAACCAGTCACGAATTAAGAAAATGGTTAGAAGGAAAGCATGTAGCCGCTGCGGCCCTCCAGGATCGGGGATGGACACCCATGGTTTAAAGGCTGGCGTCTTAAGCTGATGTCACATTCCATGACTTCTAGTCAGAAAGGATGTCAAACTTGACAAGCCACCTGAGCAAGGCAGATTATACCACTGAAAATTGTTCGGGATGTCACATTACAAGACTGCATGATGACTTTCCAGCACGGTTTCACATTTCCAAGTTTATCTCAAGCTTGCTTGTTTTTCCTAACAGCCAATAACATGCTGCCTGACTGAGCCAGAGCCCGTGTCAATGCTTCCCAGGTATCATGAGCTCAGTTGCAGTCTCGGCCCTTTTTTCCAATTCTGTTGTGGTTTGTAAAACACAAAATATTAAACAGATTAGCCTCTTTTCAGTTTGCAAGGTCCAAAATATCCACATTTCATGTTCTTAGTTGCTGCACTCTACACTTCTGGGTGAGCACTCATTAGTTGATAGCCCTCAGGCACACACAGCCCACTCCTATGACTTAAGACTGTTGGGGTGAGTCGCAAACTGCTTGGACTGTCACTGGGTACCGCATACACTCACGTACAAGTCGGGTCTTGAAACCCAAAAAATCGATCATAAAATCAGACCCCAACTTATACCCCTGTTCAAAAATACGACACTTCATTTTTTTTTTTAGCATCATCTTGCCCCCTACAATCTCGCACTAGTTGCTCAGACGCATCAAATTTTATTGCAGCAGCCCAGTTACCAATTTCTTTTGCCACTTCAATGACTTTTAATGTAAAACCAGCTTCATATTTTCTTCTGATCGAACACTCCATCACAGATAAGGGATGCTTATGATAAAGGTGTATGAGGGTGTGAGATACAAAATACACAAAACAGTGCAAACGTCGCTTCGGAATAGTTTGGGTATTACCGTGTGGTCACGTAGGCACAATACATAGAAAAAAAAAGGCTGTGTGCTCCGTTGTTACTCTATCAGGTGGGCGTTAGCATATCATAATCTCTTGTATCAATAGCGTGAGTTTTCCGCATTCAGCTTATATGACCAACATTATAAAAATACCAGAAATTATACGGTAAAACCGAGCACCGACTTATCTGTGGGAAAACTTAAACACGAGTATATACGGTATGTCAGACTACAAGACGGGTGGTCACGGGCACACGCCACGACTGCCCCTGATTTGCTAAGATTATGTAAATGAATCTTGTGACTGAATATCATTTAACATAACTGAACCTTTAGACTTCTTTGTGTCAGAGTCTGCTGATATTTCAAATTAAATCTCTATGCACTGGTGTCTTTATTTTCAGGGGAAGATTTTTGATTTTCGACCACTGGCACATTTTCTAGATTTTAATTTCGTATTAGCGTTTTGAACTTAGATAAAAGTAGGTCTGATGTTATGGCAATGAAACTAGCTTTGTTTAACCATCCATCCTCTGATTGTTATCATTTGCATTTCTCTGCAGTGTCGCTTCACTAGGCAAAAGCCTTCAGTCTCCATCATCGTATAACATCCCAGTCAACCTTCTTCAAATTCTAGTTATTCTAACCTCAGAGTTTAGATTTTAGTGGAGGGTCAAAGGAGGCCCTCACTGGCAGGAGGAATTGCATATATCTGTTTTCATATTCATGTGGTGGGCTTGCAACCTGCCCGGGGTTTGTTTCCTGCCTTGTGCCCTGTGTTGGCTGGGATTGACTCCAGCAGACCCCCATGACCCTGTAGTTAGGATATAGCGGGTTGGATAATGGTTGGATGGATGTTTTCATATTCCTCAATGTCTATTTCAGGACTATGGAGATCCAGATTATACCCCAGTAGATTGGGGTGCAAGACATTAGCTACCCCTGGATAGTACAACGGTTTCTCGTAGTGATTCCATGGCTGACATTTGCACAGATTATAGATTATAAAGACACTGTTCCCCTCCTTGACTATCAAAGGATAGGCTCTAAATGTCCCTTTTTAGCCACCACATGGTGCTACAGGGCCCTCTAAGACACAGACTTAGAACTGTCCAATCCAAGAACTGTCCAATCTTAGACCAATCCAATTCAGGGTCATGGATCCAGAAGCTATCCCTGTATTAAAGAGTACAAGACAGGAACCAACCAAGGGTAGGGTAACAGGATTGTGGAGCCACTTCTCATCTAGAACCAATGGAGATGTTTGGACATTTAATGAGCCAATCTCTTGGGTGCCACCTGCTGTAGATGCGGCAGACGCAGGTCACTGGAGGGAGGTCCTAGGGCACCACTATTGAATTATTAGATTGTGCCACTGGCCTAGAAATCCCCTAGGAGAAGATTGACTCTGTTGTTAGATAAAGGACAAACAAATTCAAGAACTCACCTAGAGGTAAGCTATGGGGGTAAACCAAAACTACCTAGAGAAGACTCAGATGGACGTGCAGAAAGCATCCAACCTGTACATCAGTGGCCTCCAACTCCAGTCCTGGAAGGCCGCAGTGGTTGCAGGTTTTCATTCTAACCATTTTTTTAATTAGTGACCTGTTTTTGCTGCTAATTAACTCCTATTCCTTTGATTTGTTCCCCTGAATTTCTCTGATCTACTTAATTTCTTTCCTTAAATGGCACACAAACAGAAATGAAATGTGAGGTGCGGGAGCAAACAGAAGACCAACTAAGTCAGGGCCTCAAACTCCAACCAATTTCATACCAACAAGTTGCTCAATTAGGCTCTTATTCTAGTTGTCCATTATACCCGTTCTTTAATTCCATGGCTTGTTGCTGCTCTCATTATGCAATATCATACATTTCTAAAATTGCTGATTTTTCTTTTTTCTAATACCGCCGTTAAAATGTTTCATGGGCCTGAGCAGATCGGCATTGCTGAGACGTTCACCTTTCTTTATTTTCAGCTATTGTATGATGGACACAGTTTGTTGGTCATTTTTTGGCTCATTTTGTATCTCATAATTGTTGGGCAGCTGATTAAGGAAAAAGAAACAATTAAAAGGTCTGAGTCTTCAAACAGAATTAATTCAAAGAAATTAATTAGCAGCAAAAACAGGTCAGTAATTAAGAAAAGGGTTAAAATGAAAACCTGCAGCCACTGCAGCCCTCTAGAACCAGAGTTGGGGACCCCTGCTGTACATAGTGACTTAGCAGGACAACAAACCCAAGACCCCAGAGCTGTGTGACTGAGGTGATAACTGCTATAAAAAAGCTGTGACCACCCCAGCAGTAACCTAAAAAGGCAAAATGACTGCCTATGAGGCATGAAAAGGAAATACTCACCTGCGCACCCAGTCGTCCCTGTGGTCCTCTTGGTCCTGGGTCTCCCTTCTCACCCTGTTAAGAAAAAAGAAGCTGCATTAATCCATCAGTATCTACTTTACCCAAAACCCATTTTGAAAAATGAGCCCTTTTCATTGTTTAAATTAAGGTTTGAAATGGAAATGTTCAGGTATTTGATTCAAACTGTAAATGTTTCTCCAAGTTGCAATCATACTAAATATTGAAGTCATGCATAAAGATTTGCTCCAAATATGGACTGAAATGAACCAGAAGCATTCGGGTCTAAGAGGTGGTGACAATTTAAAAGTTTTCATTGATCACTGTGAAGAAAATGTCTAGTCTCGCTGCTGTTTCCTTTCTATAATATCTCAGAAATTTATTAGGGTTCATTTTTTTCTTGGATTTTTGTGTTTGTTTCTAATTTCAAGGGAAATGTTTCCATGTATTCCAGATGTGTGATGTACTGGGTCAGCTCCACACTCCCTAGTTGCTTCCAGATGCCTCTACAATCCAAAACTGGCAATTAGTCGTAAACCGAGATGAGCCGGGTGAATGAGGACATACACATTCGGCAAGGGGTTGCTGCAGAGCGAATCAGTGTTTTTGTTAAAAAACAAACAAAAGACAAAGTTCCAAAAAGTGCTGTGCATCAATAAATAATTCATAAAATCCAGAGTAACTTAGAAGTTAAAAACCAATTCTGAAATCCAGATTAAACAGTCGCTCATTTCCAGGTAAAACCACGTTGTCAGTAAGTTCCTCCTCAGCAAGCCCAATGCATCCTTCACCACCATCTCTCCAGCTCAACCCAACTGGCAGAGATGCCGACAGCTAAGACCATCTCTCCTGACTCTCGCCCTGCCAACTAGCATCCTCCATGACGTGCACAACCAGACCTCCATCATCCCATACACCAGTGCGGTGCTAACATGGTTTCTTGCAAGTTCTGTTGCCACTCCTGCTCTTACACTGATCAACGGGGACACCCCACAGACTGCCATTCACTTTGGGGCCTTAGTCTCCTCTCTCACGCTCTCTGATGCTTTTGTTGCCATCTGGTTTACTTCTCAACCATTCGCCTCTCCAGCTCTACTCCGGGATGTCTTTTTTTTTTTTCTTCTCGTCCAATGATCTCCCCTCTGTGCCGTGTAAGTTCCCTTGATAGCCCCGATTGTATGCTGGTGCTGTCCTCCACCTGTTCCAAGGTATGAATGAAGTACCTAATTGACTGACCTAATCACATCTGCATGTGAATCAGCCAAGCACCCCAATCAACCTTAGAGCAGCGCATACACATTCAGACGTTGGGAGCACCTTACACGCTCTGGGACTCACGATTATTTATTTAAAATCAGACCAAAAATTCCCAGAATCATCTGATAGCTCGGGAGTAGGGTGTAAATATTAAATATGCTACTATTGTATTTTTTGCCTACAGTCTGGTTAATCAGTTGGCCGAGTGATATTGTGCTGTGTTGATCGAGTGTGTATTTCTGCCATTATTTAACACATGACTTGGGTGATTTTTCTTTTCTCCAGAACTCCACTGCAGATTTTCAAGAGAAAACGATGATCAGACATCTTGCAGAAGAAGCATCCTTTCTTTCAGATTGGGAAACGTCTCCATCTCTTCATTGTGGGTTCTGTGACGTTCTTTCATATGACATACAAGGAGTATTTACAAAAAACATTCTTAATCTTTTTAAGGAATCATCATAATTTAAAAATGAAAAATCTAGGCTCATTGGATCTGACTAGGTGACAAAAGTAGATTTGCTGAACCGACAGTGTGTGATATCTAAATAGATCAATTCACCTACCTTGTGTCCAAATGGTCCAGGTTCACCTTCAATTCCAGGTACTCCTATTGGACCCTGGAAACACAGACATTTTAATACATCAACATGTTCTTGTTCAGCTTTACATTCACACACATGCAGTAGATCATCTTAGGTATTATCAGCTGGTTCACTTACATCTTCTCCTGGTTCACCATCAATGCCAGGGATGCCACCCAAGCCTTCATCTCCCTGCACGCACATGACATAAATTCACATTAGCACATTTACAGTCAAACCCTGCGAGCTGTAAGATCTTCATCTACTTCATACACTATAAAACTGGTGTGCATTATGCGTTAAAATGTATTTTAATTATGTCTAAAGCTGACATATCCCAATATTCATGCCAAGAAAGTATTCATTCATGTATTAACTTTCAAACAAACTTAATTGATCTCTGTGTTAAATAGAACAAGACAGGAACCAACCAAGGGCAGGCTACCAGGGTTGGAGCCACTTATCCGCTAGAACAAATGGAGATGTTTGGAAATTTAATGAGCGTCCCTCCTGGGCGCCTCCTGTTGTAGATCCAGCAGACGCAGTTCACTAGAGGGAGGACCAATGGCACCATTGATGGATTATTATATTGTGCGACTGGCCTGCAAATCCCCTGTGAGATGCCTGAATCTGTTGTTGGGCAATGGGATGTTTGGTCAGTCCCACTCTGGATCCCCAAAAAGTTTTATAAGTTATATACAAAGCTGAACTCCCTAAGTCAATTTTTATAGAAGATGATCCGCTGTGGCGATCCCTAATGGGAGCAGCCGAAAAAAAAAGAAGAAGATTAATAAAATGTGGTGGAAATTTCAAAACCAATGGATATTCAACTCATTTTCTAAGCAAACCACTTGGAAGGATTAAGCAGCCATCAGGTTGACATTGCCACACTGCTACCTGCTCCAGTGTCATTTGTATTTCACAATCACATGGAACAACCAATTTCTTCAAATGTTATGCTTGGTGATTATGGTAGATGGGTTCAAACTGGACAAAAATATAATCTCAGATTGACTGTATCACATAGGAAATTGGAGAAACAGGAAATGAGCTTTTATTGAATTTAGTGTGTTTAATCACTTAATGATGCTGACACATTGCGTTAGTTCAACTGAGCTAAAAAATGTTTCGCTGCTGATTATCGTTTGTAATCAGCATCTGATGTCTCTCATTTCAGTGTCCATCAATAGTCGTCCAGTGTTGATGGGACTCCACTTGCCAGGAAACACCTTTTCCATTGTTGCAGTACTCTGATGAAACCTTTCACCATGTCCATCACTGACAAAACCAAAATTAGCAGGGAAGAAGTCCAAGTGTGAATTGAGAATCTTTAGCGACATGTTGTTTTTCATGGTTTTGTCTGCTTGAAGCATGTTGTCAACCAGCTGCCACCTAGAAAATTCTCGACATCTTTGAAAGCCTTCCGTGAGACTTCTTCTGGCCCACACTATCAGATATTTGAACTACTTGCCATTGATGACACGTCTGATTTTTGGACCAACAAAAACGTCTTCCTGAATCTTGACATTGGTTATTTTTTTTCTTGTGCTATTTGGAACACTGCAATAATCCCTGAGGGGAAATTGTCGTTTTGCATGACCTTTGGGGGTCAGAGTGCAGTGTCAGCCATCGTACGGTGCCTCTGGAGTAATTTTCAGGTTAAAGGCCTTGCTCAAGGGCTCAACGGAGTAGAATCCCTTCAAGTAGTAATGGGATTTGAACTGGCAACCTTCCGGACACCAGTACAGATCCTTAGCCTCAGAGTCACCACTCCACCTTAATTTTTTGAATATCTGTTTCAGATATCTTCCTTGTTCAATGCTTTAACAAAATTTTTCATCCGTGCAAGTTTTATATAAAGGAGAGACACAAATATCTTGGTTGAGTGCCCCGGAACCAAATACTTAGGGAGCATCCAAATCTTTTAAATGTAATGAGGCTCTTCAATATGGCCATCCCATTCTCAAATGAAACAACAGGATGTGATATACGGTATCTGAGCTCATCACAGGGTCAAATCCATAATGCTCGCCCACACTCTCACAAAGAATCACTAATTAACTAACATCCGAGTTCATGAATTTGGTAAGAAAATGTGGAAAAACAGATGACAACTGGATACGGCGTTCAAGTCTAGGATACTGGATCCATGAACCTGCAGAGCTGACTCAAAAGTCAGGGGGGACCCCGATGAAAATGAAACCAATGGAGTCTCAGAAGTGATAACAAGGTGACAAATTGTGTTTTCTACTCTGTTTAGGCCCAGTGATAGGGGCTGCTTTAGATAGTTTGAATGGGCTATGAAATTAAACAAAGAGAATGCTGAAGGTTACTAGATTATCATGTGAAGCTCTACAGAATCAGTCAGGGACACATGAAGGCTTTACCTCCAGGAACAATACCAACCATAATGAAGCCAGTGACTATACTGGGATGTTTTCAAATTTAATTCACTTTAAGTGCAGTTCACATAACAACATTTTTACAAAGCAATCCTTCTCTCTAGAATTTCTGACACATAGGATTAGTGGGTACAAACCTTTTCTCCCGCATCTCCTCTTTCTCCTGTAATACCAGGATAGCCCTAATAAAAAAGAGAATATAATCAAATAATATTCACTCAGTCTGAAATACACGAATATTAGTGTTGGAGTGGCCCTCATTGGCCCCAGCAATTATAATGCTATTAGTCAAAATCTCCTGCTAACCATAGGACAATTGAAATTCTTCATATTTTTCTAAATAACCTTTGAATACATTTATGTAGGAGGAAGATAACAGCTGTGCAATACCCATATCTTTAACCTCTGGCAGTCAACCGCTTATCTTTGTAACATTTCAGCTTATTCACTGGACTTGAACTGCTTAATCTTCAATCAAAACTGGAAACATTGGGTGTTCAAAAACTTTCTATCATGTAATACTTGGCACATCTGTCTATCTATGTATGTTTTATATAATGCCTTTCACACCTATCTATCTATTTTCTATTTATTATAAGGTGCGTTTACATCATGTTTCTAACTCCTTTACATCTATCTATCACTTCCTTTATTTTTCCACTTACCTATCGGTCCATTTCTCTATTTGTTTTTCTTTATATATTTATCTGTCATATAATATTTTGCCTATACTGTATATCTATTTATGTTTTATATAATGACTGTCACAACTCTTTACCTATTTTCTATCTATTGTGTGATGCCTTTTTATGTTTCAATCTATCTATATATCTATCTATCTTATCCTACCAATTATACTAAAATTAATATCTATCTATCTATTTATCTTATCCTACCAATTATACTAAAATTAATATCTATCTATCTATTTATCTTATCCTGCCAACTATACTAAAATTAATATCTATCTATCTATCTATCTATCTTCTTATCCTGCCAACTGTACTAAAATTAATATCTATCTATCTATCTATCTATCTATCTATCTATCTATCTATCTAT
>JANRMT010062845.1:2609821-2626469 GCA_026402145.1 Polypterus bichir lapradei | reverse complement strand
TCTATCTATCTATCTATCTATCTATCTATCTATCTATCTATCTATCTTATCCTGCCAACTATACTAAAATCTTCTCTATATATAATCTTCATTTGGATCTTGATCTTTGTTTGTCCGCGAATGAATTAGAAGAAGAAGCACTAGATGGCAGTAGAGAGACAGCTAAAATATAGGCATTGCATTAAGAATCTCCTCCAGGCTTATACTACTGAAGACTGTAGTACGCCAGTCACACCTCAAAACACAGACATTCAAACTAAACAAATTGTTGTGCTTTAAATTAACTAAAGAGATCTTCATTTAGATCTTGATCTTTGTTTGTCCGCGAATTCCACGCATGTGTAGACCACCTTCCAGTTTAGTACATTGTTGTTACTCACGGATGTCAACAATGTGCCGGAATAACGAAAGGGGTGGTGGACAGTGTTACGCTGGTTAGTTCCTGAGGCCTGGTTAGAGAATGAGATTGCCGAAGATAAAAGGTACGTGCCTACGTAACATATGAATTAAAGAAAGACAGTGGGTAAAATGAATGACAACATAACAGCACGTTCCGGAAATTATTATTGTTACGTTGTAGCCGGTGAGTGCTGTGCGTCTCACAGTTGTACCGTGGCTTGCTCACATGTCAGTGAAGTGATCCCTATTTATGCTTTAAAGAGCCTGGATACCTGTGTGTCCCCCTTTTATAACCATTGCTCCGTGTATATTGCCTTACTCTTTGGATTGCCACAAAGCAACCTGCGAGATTAGAGAAATGTTGAGAAGAGATCGTGAGATGAAACAATAGCGTCGTGAAAACGAGACGGACTGTGAACGGACAGAAGCAGAAATGCTCCTACACCACCACATAATTACGATTAGGACAGTGATTCCGAGTAGGCCGTTCCTATTGAATCAATGTGCAAGGGTTTTCTTTTGTAATTTTGTTTCCCTTATAAAAAATCATAATGCTGTGCGACGGAGAGCCCAGTTCACGACTGGCAGCCGCGTTTAAACAGGGAGCCCTTCACAGACAACTTCAACACGCACAACGTAGTTGGGCGCACATGGCTAGTTAATATATATCTATCTATCTATCTATCTAATCCTGCCAACTATACTAAAATTAATATCTATCTATCTTATCCTGCCAACTATACTAAAATTAATATTGATCTATCTATCTATCTATCTATCTATCCTGCCAACTATACTAAAATGAATATCTATCTATCATATAGTGCCTTTCATGTCTATCTATCTCTGTATCTTCCCACTTACCTACCAGTCCTTTTCTGTTTACTTATTTGTTTTTCTTTTATTTTCTGCATGTTTGTCTGCATATTATTTTTTTAAATTATTTCTTTCTTTGTTTGCTCAAGTCAGATGCTGCATTTTACTTTTATTTTCTTCCAGCTCACATCCCACAAAGATTACTGTAAGTGGAAATGGTTTGTGCCTGTGGTTGTGGGTCTACCAGTGCATATTCAAGGAATTGTGTGGGTTTAGGGACTTCCTGCACACAACAGTGAAGGGTTCTCAGTGTTGTAGGGCTTCCAGGCTAACAGCCATTTCCGAGCACCTTGTCAGGTTTCCTAAAACAGATGCATACACTTTGAAAGTATGTTAAGATTCCAGTTGACAGCAGCAAATGTATCTATCTACAGTATATATGAGTGCATTTACTGTAATACCCATTATATGCTGCCTTTCATATATTTATTTCTGTATCTACTTACTGTTCTGTATACTATTTACATATTGTCTGTTAAATGAACAGATGTTGGTTTCTGCCTGTTTTCTTATATCTATTTATTTGTCTATTTACATTGTACTTGATAGCTTTCATTTGTTTACTTGTTTATTTATGCATGTGTGTTTGTGAGTGCGTTTTGCCATTTTAAGAGACATTTAAAACAAATGCCAAACCCTAACTTACAATGTATCCTCGCTCGCCAGTGTCTCCAGAGAATCCTGGGGCTCCAATTTGACCCTAAAAGAGAAAACATGATAATAAATAATAATAAAAAAAAAACTTGAATTAAAAATAAAGGTATTTCAAACTTTAGAAAGGCTGGCCTACCTGTAATGTTTTTAAATTTTACAAACCAACTAATATTTCTGTAAAACTGAGGTGTTCTTTAATTTTACCTTTTCTCCATCAGGTCCTTGGGGTCCATCTATTCCTGTTTTTCCTTGGCTACCCTTTTGGATAAAAAAAAAAAAAAATTAAGTCATTCAGTCATTTTCTAACCCCCTCAGTCCTGTACAGGGTCACGGTGGGTGCTGGAGCCTATCCTAGGTAGCACAGGGAACAAGGCAGGAGCAAACCCCGGACAGGGCGCCAGCCCCTCACTGGGTGAACACACACATGCACACACACTCTGGGGCTTTGGTCCTGCCAGTCAATGTAGCCTGCATGTCTTTGGACTGCGAGATGAAACCCACACAGACATGTGGAGAACATGCAAACTCCATACAGGGAAGACCCAGGACAAGAACTCTGGTCCCATTATTGCAAGGCAGCAGTACAACCACAGCAAAAAAAAAAGTGAGCAATGTATTTTTTTCATTTTTCATTTCAAGTAATGTTTATAGTTTCTTGCAAATATTTATTAGACTTTTTGATCCAAAGTAACAGCCAAATCATTAGTGTGCCAATTCAAGCATAACGGAGGCCTACAATAAACGTATTATTATTATTTCAATGCCTGGATGAGCAGGTGATGTTTCAGGGTGACTTAGCACTCCCAGATCTTTGTATCAAATGCCACTGAATATGTCTGCCACACAGCCATAATCAGAAGGGTTTGGACTTTTTCAATTTGTTTTACATGTATTTCCATTTTTATTACCTAAAGGTCAATGCTGTTCCTGTTTTTAAAATTTTTACACTTCCCAGTACTTCATCTTGAGTAGTCGTCTCTTAATCTTTCACTATGTACACATGACAATAAATCTGAATTTGAAAGATGAATTTATCATTAATACTCATGAACAGCCTTATGTCCTTAGTGGATATCAGACTGTAAAAAGTGAGGAGGAAAAGGAAAACGTTCAGTACGCCAGTCCGTTCATGGTGTTCACTTTACCTTTCATGTTCCCTATCTGACTTTATGCAACTCAGAGAGAGGGCTGCTATAAATGGAGAGAACAGACCTCTCTTGGGATTTCATGAACAAGTCACAGGGTGGCTGGGAAGAGTTTTTTTGAATGTACGTTAAGATGGAGAAAACTTTTTAAATGCCAGGGAAATTATTTCCTTACATACCACAAAGTATGTCTCGCCTGTGGCATTATATGCATGCGGCAAGTTCAGTGCACTGAGAGTGGAAACAGGACCCTAAGGGTGGGGTGTTGATGTACTTTTGCTCCATATACAAAACAAAACAAAACAAACTTCAAAATCATTTACTGTACATGTCACACTTCACAGTGTGTCTGACATTCTAGCTGTCAAATCACCAATAAAGTGCCTGCCAAATAATACAAAGAGTACACGACACGTGGGGTTCCTCAGGTGTACACACTTACGAAACTGGGATGTCGGCCAATGAGGCGAAGCCCCTGATGTCGCGCCATGGCAGCTGGTTTGCTTACTTGACAGGATGAAGATCGGAGTATTACGTTCTTAGGTCTGAGTCATAATCTGATTATTTTGGATTGTTACCTACCAGGTAACGCTTGCCAGTGGGCAAACATCCACCATATCCTCTCAGTTGTACGACGCAGATCATATATATGTCCGCTTTTCAAAGGGGAACTGCTTAACGGATTTAGATCGGGTTTTTTTTTCTATAATTTGCTTGAATATTCCGGTTGATTTTGTGACTTCTCTCATTGTGCTAAATATCATCGTTTGCTTGCGGTAACAATTTATTTGTGCGAATCCAAGAGAGACGCAGAGAGTTGAGGGGTGGTGGGTGTCCCTCCTCACTTATGCGTCAGCCTTGGGGTGTACCTTACCTCCACTTAGCTAGCGAATGAAAGAACTACTTAACGGATTTAGATTGGGCATTTTTCTAGAATTTGCCTGAACATTCTGGTTGATTTTGCAACTTCTCTCATCATGCTAAGAATCATAGTTTGCTTGCAGGAGTGATATATTCGCGCTAATCCATGAGAGAGGCTGCGGGACGTTGTATGGGAAGAGTGACATCAGGAGTAGGGAGCTGAGCGGGGCCCTCCTCACACATGCGCCAGCCTCAGGGCATGTACCTTACATCCGCTTAGCAAGCGAACGAGAGAACTACTTAACAGATTTAGATCGGGCATTTTTCTACAGTTTCACTGAACTTTCCAGTTGATTTTGCGTTTTTCTCTCATCGCACTAAGAATCATAGTTTGCTTGCAGGAGCGATATATTTGTGCTAATCTGAGACAGAGGCTGTAGTCTCTTATAAATACTCATCGAGCATAGTGGACCTCAGTTTAACGGGAATACTCCAATCGGTAAGAGAGTAAATATTTTATTCTCATCATGATTTTTACTCCGTTAAATAATAATTAATTTTTCTTTTACATATTTATAGAATTTTGACTCCAATAAATAATCATTTTTCTTTTGTACATTTACAGATTTTACTAATGCTCTGACTGCAACTGGGGGTTGGCGGTTGAAGGTGCCAGGGGGTTTGTGTATATACGAGGGATATCCAGAAAAAAAGGTTACAACAGCTGTTAAAAATCGAAAAATGAATATATTTCAACCAAATTTACAGGGTATGTTCCAAAATATGTGTTTATTTCTCAACATAATCGCCGTCAACTTCGATGCACTTCTTCTGCCTGGGCACCAGCTTTTTTATACCCTCGTCGAATACGCTCCGCTCCACCTCCGAAAGCCACTTCTCCACTGTCTCCTTCACCTCCTCATCGTTGGAAAAACGTTTCCCACCCAAGAATTCTTTCAGTTTGGTGAAAAGGTGAAAATCTGAGGGTGGGTGGGTAACAATATCCCATCCAAAGGACACAAGCAGGTCCTGAGTCACACGAGCGGTATAGGGTCTGGCGTTGTCGTCAAGGAGGGACACACCACGAGTCAGCATTCCCCTCCTTTTGTCTTTAATCTTTTTTTTTTAATTTTTTTAGGGTCTCACAATATGTTTCAGCATTTCTGGTGGTCCCTTTGGCCATGAAATCCACCAACAAAACCCCTTTTCTGTCCCAAAAGACAGATGCCATAATCTTCCGCTCTGAAAACTGAACTTTGAATTTTTTGGCTGATGGGGAATGGGTATGGCGCCATTGTTGGGACTGCCTTTTGGACTCAGGAGTATAGTGACATACCCAAGTTTCGTCTCCTGTCACAATAGCGATGCAAAGTGAGGAACTTGATGACCGAACGGATCTCGCATCGGTGGTAGGTGGAGCAAACGGCCTCAGCAGAGGTTGACGAACTCGCTTGCTGTGATGACATTTCACAACTGACTGACACGGTCCCGGGCTTATTTTGACCGTTAGGACCCCCCTACACACAGGTATGCCAACCTTCAAAAAAAAAATTCCCTGCACCCTCCAGGGCACTTGTAACCTTTTTTTCTGGATATCCCTCGTATATAGTGTATATGGCTTCAGCAGTGATAGCATAAAACAATGGGATAAGATTAAAGGGTGTGTGCAAATGTGTGGATGCTCACTACAGAAGAAAGGGGTACATTTTTTAAAAATAAGCAAACTCTAAGCCAAAATGCAAAGAACATATTTTCAAAAGACAGCAACATAACCAGTAAACATGAACTGTAGATGGTTAGGATAACAGGAGAGGGACAAACACCAAGCAGGGGCACAATCAGAAGGCACAGAATGTCCAAAAGTGCAAAAAGAAGACCAAGCAGAGCTAAATGAAAGCACAAGGGACTCACCAAAGATTAACGCACAATGCCAGGGCAAGTGAGAGTACTTAGAATTATTTCTATCTAAACTGCACACCCTTCTTTCCTCATCATGAAAGAGACTAATAAGTAAATTCAATAGACGACTCAGATAGAGAGGCGGAGTCAAGAATGGGTAGAATGGGATGGGTGTGGTCAGCTGCAGGCAGCATTAAGAGGGAGGGGCTGGGGTGTGGAAGTAGGCGGGGTCAGAGGAAGATAAAGTAGCAGCAACCTGAATGGGATTCAGGCAGCAATAATTTAGGATACCGAAGTTAGTAAAATCAAATCAGTTAAGCAAACTGCTTCTTGTACCTTCAGGCCCTTTACTCCACCAGTTCCTCTTGTTCCTGGCAAGCCCATTTTCCCCTAAATGAAAAATAAAATAATAATTAGTGCATCCAGATACCATTTGACAGTTTCAAATTTAAAGAGATTCTGGTGGTAAAGCTAAAGTTAGGTCCTCAGATGAAGCTAGCAGTTCATCAGTTAGTCCACATTCCCCTCCTCACCTTGTCAGGAGTAAGCAGGGGTTCAGCCCACAGGCCTTAAATAAGAACATAAGAAATCTGACAAACGAGAGGACACCATTCAGTTCATCAGGCTCATTTGTTTAACTAAAAGCTAAGCTCTTACAATATCTCATCCAGATTCTTCTTAAAAGTTGTCAAGCTTTCTGCTTCAACTCCATGTCTCGGTAGTTTGTGTCATATTTCAACAACTCTTTGCGTAAAGAAGAGCTTCCTGATTTCAGTCCTAAATGCACATCCCCTTAATTTCCATTGATGTCTTTGAGGACGTGATTCATCATTAAGTTAAAAGAATTCTTCAAGACCTACCTTATTAGGTCCCCATGCAGTCTTCTCTGCTTGCGACTAAACAGGTTTATTTTTCTGATTCTGTCGGGGTAGGACATGTCCTTAAGTCCTGAGATGGACATGGTTGCTTCAAGTGTCTTTCTTGTAGGGTGGTGACCAGAACTGCACACGACACTCCACATGAGATCTCACTAGTGCCTTATGTAGTCCGACCGTAACGTCCCTCGATTTAAATTCAACAGTTTTTATGATATAAACTAACATTTTATATTACTTTTTAATCATTTCTGCACATTGCGTAGATCAGGGGTGGGCAATGTCAGTCCTGAAGGGCCGCAGTGGCTGTAGGTTTTCGTTCCAACCCAGTTGCATAAATAGAAATCAATCCTTGCCAACCTCAGACCTTATTTAATTTTATTCCTTGTTAGTCTGCAATGTTAGGTTCTTATATCGTAGATTTTTTCCTTTCCAAGGATACCATCTACTCATAAATTATCTGAAGTCTCAAATTGATCATTTTCAGCCTGTCACATTTTTCTCTTAAGTGTTTTATTGAACCAAATAGTGCGTGATGAATCCACACAAATGTAAATGGAAACAAGTTAGATGAGGAACTGCTGGCTCCTTTGTCATTTGCATCGTATTGCTAACAAGGAGCCATTAAAAACAGTGAATGCAGCTGATTAAGACTGAAATAAGCAATTAAGGGTGGGCATCCTTAACAAGCGAGACCACTAGCAGTAAGTGTTTCATCAGCAATAATTGACGTCTCATTAAGTAACTGAGTTGGAGCAAAAATCTACAGCCACTGCGACCCTCCTGGACCGCCATTGCGGCTTAGATGATAAAACTATTGTGTCAACATAATCCCCCAAATCGTTTTCAGAAATTACTTCTTGTAGCTCATTGTCTCCCATCTTGTATCTCTTTTTAAATGTATTTAATTTTTGTCATGATCTTAAGTAATTAAAATATATTTTGTAGTGCTAAAAATTAGAAATAGTCCATTTCATCTCGTTGTCCCTTGGATGGCTGGACACTATGGACCTTCAGCTCACTTTTCATATATGGGAAGGCTCCGGAAGATTCTTAAATGAAATGTGGTGGATGGCAGGGACCCATGCCCGGTCGGTCGGGACGCCCCTTTGACACTGGATCCGGAGGAACAGCCATGAGATGCACACTACGTCCCTCCGGAACACTTGGTGGCAGCCCCCCTGGGTTGCATCGGGGCCACAATCCCATAACACTGGAGCTCAGTCCTGTTGGGACTCCAGAGGGAGCTGCACGGCCTAACGACCCCATCTGGGCAGGAGCGCAGCCACATCCGGGGGTGCAGTCGGTCGAGCATCTGCAGCACTTTGCAGGTGGGCTCTAAAAGGAGCCGACAGTCATCACTCCAGGCGCCAGAGTCGGGAGGAGGAGGATGAAGCTGCCTTGGAGGAGTGGAGGAGAAAGAAGAGTGTTTTGTGGTGGTGTTTTGGAACTGGGTTAGGGCTTAGGGACACTTGGAAGACGTGGCCCCCAGCTGAAGAAAATAAATCTTTTTGTTTCATTTTTACGTGCCTCTGTTGTCAGTCTGAGTCAGGTCGACGCCTATATAGTGCCTTTGCCACAGCAGATACTCCTCTCCTCCAACATGAACCTTCATAATGAAGTTGGTCCCCGCCACCACTTGTGTTTTATACTGAACAGCTTTAAATGTATCAAAAGTCCGATTAGTTTGGCTTTTAACCTGAGGCTTCACCTTATCGCAGATCTTCTGTACTTCAGTGTCGGCCAGCTTCACATCTGAGGGTCAAACGCATCGTATCATGGCTGTTACTGAATTTGATGAAAAAAAACAAAAGTCTCTGAGCTACTAACCCGTTCAGTTGACTTATAAGTGAAAGGGGACATCAATTTCCTTGTACAGTGGTACCTCAGTATACGTCCGCTTTGGAATAAGTCCAACTTGGTATACGACCTTTGTTTGGAATACGACTCGCGTGCTAGAACACCGCGCGCTACCCTTGTTTACTTCTCGAGACAAAGCCACGACCGCCCACGAGTGTCAGTACACCAGTTGCTAGCATTAGTGAGCAACCCGCGCTATAACTCTATGTGCATTTTCACGTGATTTTGTGTTTTTTTGCGTAAATTTGAATTGATTGTTGAAAAGTATGAAGGTGGCATGCATATCCGGGACATGGCTGCTGCATACCGTATGCCGAGAATGACGGTATTTACGATTGTGAAAAACAAAGACGTTATTAAAAAGTAAAGTGAGGTTACATTTTAATTTATTTAATCTAATTGCTTTTGTATTTATGTATTTAAGCAGTGTTTAAATTATTTTATGCAACCCCATCAATGCATAATATGCCAATAACAATAGGATTTTTTTCATGGGAACAGATTAATCATTTTCCCTTTATTTCTTATGGGAAAAATGTGTTTGGTATACGTCCTGTTTGGTATAAGTCAAAAGATCTGGAATGGATTAAGGACGTATACCGAAGTATCACTTTATTTCTAATTGATGATCCTTTGGCCCACATGTAGCGCTTTGCACTTTTCTACATCAAACTGCGTTTTCCAAGTGTTTGTCCAGTTCTGAAGCTTGTCCAAGCCTTCTTGAATTGTTTCTGCGGCCTCCTCTCGTCTGCTTTGCCTCTAATTTTAACTAACTAACTAACTAACCAACCATACCTAGATTTATGTCATTAATAGAAATCAGAACAAGTAACGGTCCCAGGAGAGCCTCCACTGATGAGCTCATTCTCCTCTTATCTGTTATCTCTCTGTCTTGAGATCCAGTTTTGTAGTTCACCTCTGATGTCTAGAGCTTCTAGTTTCAGAATTCATCTTCGGTGTGGTCTGTTTTTAAAGCCCTTTATCAAAGCCTAAGTAAATTACGTCACATACTTTGCTTTTGCCAGCTATTGCAGTTGCCTCTTTTATATTAGATTGGAGTTGACACTTTGCCATTAGTGCATCCTTCTGTCTGCTGTTTGCTGTTATTCCTCATATCCGTGTCTGTTGCTATGCTTGTTAAACGAGACTCACATGATGGGTAGCAAAGGACATAAAACTATGAAGTTTAAATGGTGGTGCTGTGCGAGCACTGAGTTATTCTACTTTGTGACAACCATCACCTAGCGTTCCTCGGATTGCAAGTGTTTTTGGGTTTTTTTGCCTGCTTTGGATGAGCAGATTTTGCTTTGTGTTGTGCTTTTCTTCCTGTTCTGATATACAATTCATGACCCTCTACCTGTCTTTGGTATTTTTGCCCCTTATTGCTACCGTACACTGCCTGGAATGTGGACGTGTTTATTAAAACAGCTAAACTGACCATCTTTTTGTCAGGTCTCTTTCTGTGTTGGCTAATCCAGTGTCTTCAACATCCACCAGAGTGCTGAGCTGATTGGGCAGATTGGCGGCTCTGAAGCTAAGGATCTACTCTGGTATCCCTGTTACTGCCAAAGGGGATCCTACTCTGTTGGGCCCTTGTGAAAGGCCTGTAATTGCTCCAGGGGTGCAGTACCCAAGGGGTATGCAAAAACGAACAAATTCCTAATACAAGAAATTATATAAGGCAAAATATAGAACAAAATTCTCCATGATAGGTTAAGGAGCTGAACAATTGTTAAAAACGCTCTGAAGCAGGAGTTAAAGACTGGAAGAGGAAAGCACAGCGAAGGATCTGCTATGCCAGAGATAGGGTTTGATCCCTGGCTCACATTTTCTTCTCACTTTGCTGGCCTATAAATGGAGCAATATGTTCAATGGCAATATCTATATCAAACTGATGTTATCAAGTAAAATTTTAAAAAAAATAATACATATGAATGCGTATTCTATATAGTGGCCTGCAAGGCAAAGAACAATTCATAACAAAGTGTGTCATCTGCACCGGAGGGGTGCTGCCTTTCCAGGTAGGCCGACTACATCTCCTCGTTGTTTCAGATTGCAGAAAATTATAAAATGAATATACAGGCAGTCCAAAGATCTATTTGTGACTTGCTGACATGTCACTTACAGTCTCTCCTTTGGGTCCAACACCTCCAGTCGGTCCAGTCAGTCCAACTTTACCCTGACGTGAAAAAAAAAATATCCATTGTAAATACAAACTTATTTACCAAATGATCACAGACAAAATAAAGAGAAGTGTATGCACCGTACATAAACTTGGAAACATACTGATTGAATTAAACAATATTTATTTATATAGCACATTTTCATACAAACAATGCAGCTCAAAATGCTATACAAGGTGAATTTTTAAGAAAGTTAGTATAAAAAATAAAAAACAAGATTAGGAAATAATATTATACAGTATGTAACAAAGGAAATGATAAGATTGGATAGCCAGGAGGACAGAAAAAACAAAAAGAATGGAAAAAAAACAAAATCTGCAGTGCATTAAATGTACAAACTCGATATCATGGCGCCTAATTAATTATGTACCTCAACAAAAGTATATTTTTAAAAGCACTGCCTTCTAAAATATTAATACTAATGTTAATAATTAGGTAAAGTCCACATTTACATTTAGTGAGCATTTTCTACTTGTTTCTATTTTAACTCTCTTAATTCTGCAGCATTTTTTAATATCTATGGAGTATCTACAACAACAACAACAACATTTATTTATATAGCACATATTCATACAAACAGTAGCTCAAAGTGCTTTACATAATAAAGAATAGAAAAATAAAAAAACACAATATGAAAACAAAATAAATCAGCATTAATTAACATCGAATAAGAGTAAGGTCCAATGGCCAGGGGGACAGAAAAAACAAAAAATAAAAACTCCAGACGGCTGGAGAAAAAAAAAAAAAATCTGTAGGGATTCCAGACCATGAGACCGCCCAGTCTACAGTATAACTGGTAGTCGTATTAGTGGCAGTACTGTCAAGGGTGAAGAGTACAGTCTAACCAACTCACCAGAGCCACGGCAAACAAGAATGTATTAATGCTTAAGATGTAATCAGGTATGAGGGAATACTGTACATAAATTAAACACAAGTAGCGGAATGGCATTCTTGGCTGATCCCACCCACTGTCATGAACAATAGGTCATTGTTACAAAAGGGTCTCGTGAAGTGGATGTGTATGGGGTGACTGCGTAACTCGGAAGGTCACAGGTGGTCTGCTCAGCTGGATGGCTACCGGTGGAGAGAGTCATCTATCACGACTTGCAATGGTGGACATTTTTTCACTTTCTGGCCATCAGGCTGGATCGACTTGGCTTTTGATTTACTATTCTGCCAATTTCCAAGCTACACCAGATCATTTATCTTGTTGTGTAACACCTTTTCAAATTGAAATTTTGGATTATTTTATAAAGACGTTATTTTATAAAGATAAATATTATACAGTTAGCATTTGATTTGGCAGGAATTTTACAAAGGAAAGTCAGTGTCTCTAAGACAACTGGAATTCCAGCCAAGCTAGAGGTCATTAACCTGTGAAGACAACGCCATTCTGTGTCTAGTTTGCCACAGTTAAGCAAAAAAAAAAAACTAAAGCCAACTCAGTCCAGCAAGAGGGTGGCATCTCCCCATATGCACCACCCCATCACCTCACCCCCAGCATTGAACACATTCTTATTTTAAGAATTCCAGTCAGGAGTCTTGAGCAGTGACCCCCATATGTAAGCTATGGGAACTCTTATGGAAGCCAATGCAGGCCAAGCATAAGCAAAAATGGCACATTTATTAATCGTAAAGCACTTAATGGAGGGTTTACATATATGAGAAACTAGGCAAATAGATCAACACCCTCTCTGGGCCGCCCTTCTCCAGTTTTGCCATCTATCAGGTGCAGCTGACTTGTCTACTTGACCTTCCGGGTGTCAGCAAACATTTTACACCTCCCATCCATCTATCAATCATATTACTGCCTTTCATATCTATCTAGCTGTCTGTTATATATAGCGCCTTTCATATCTATCTGCTATATAGTGCCTTTCATATCTATCTATCTATCTATCTATCTATCTATCTATCTATCTATCTTATCCTGCCAACTATACTAAAATTAATATCTATCTATCTGTTTTATAGTGCCTTTCATATCTATCTATCCATTATATGTGTCTTTCCTATCTATCTATCTATCTATCTATCTATCTATCTATCTATCTATCTATCTACTCTGTCCTGTGGCTCATTTTCCACTTCATTATCTACCTTATATAATCCCCTCTTTCTGTTTATTTTTCCTCTTCCTTTTCCACCCTTTCTTCCACTATCTTTGTTCCAGACCATCTTCCTAACTCCACTGTCTAGCCATGTGTTAACATTACAGTCACTTGTAGCTCCTAAGGGTCTCTTTATTTACTGCAGAGATTCCAGACTAAACGTCTCTACATTGACTGCTAGTGCATTGCCGCCTGTGAAGCTTCAGTTGCTTTTAAAAGGGTCAGATCTTGCATGAAGCCTCTCAGCTGCCCATGTTTCTTTAGAGTTACAGCAGAGTCCCATATTTTCTTTTTGTGGGATTGCATGCCCTTCTAGCATCTATGGATGGGAGAGTGCTGGCCACATGCCAGTCTTCCCTGGACGTATCCTTGAACCCAAGTCTAGTCAGTGGCCTCATGCAATATCTCGCATGCCTTCCTTATCCATACTTTGTCCCTTGACATTGGAAACTGCTCTGTCACATGTCCTCTACTGTCCTGGGGTGAACATGGGCTGCTGCTTCTTCCCCATGTTTCTTGCTCACCTGTCACCTTGTCCCTTTCGAGGACTCCTAACACGCATGTAAGACATACCATCTCTTAGCAGGTGATAATGTTGCAGCTAATGTGGCTGCCAATTGTCTCTGCTCTTGAGGTCTTGTGCTGCCAGCTTCTCTTTAACATTTTGATCCACTAAGAGGCACAAAGCAATATGGTGGCTAAATACAATTTCAGACCTTTTGTCCTGAAGTGTGTAATGCTGGTGGGTTTACTGTTAGCCTTTGTAGCCAATGATGCTCTGTGATTTAGTCCACAACGTTACATTTCCTGAATGCTTTTGAAGGTTTCATTTTGCTTCCTGATCCAAAACACTTAAAATCATAGACATTACAAAAAAGAAGAAGATTATTATACGAATTTTTTCAACTCACCTTGCCACCTGAGCCTCCAACTTCTCCTCTGTCCCCTGGTGGTCCTGGAATACCCTGGCAAAGTATACAACTCATGTTACTTTCTCCAAATAATAAAAAACTAAGAAGTAGAAGAAAGAAGGAGAATGTAATCGGTGCTCCTCTTACCATGGCCCCAGAAAAGCCAGATTCACCATCGGAGCCTGTAGGTCCGGAGTCACCCTGAAAAAGTCAAAGAGAATTAGTCTGACTCTCGAGATTGTGGAATTTAACAAATTTATATTTTACCTCAAAGTTTTATGTGACGCCAAATATTTAACAAACGAATAAAGTGCTCTGCGTGGGTTTCCGCCGGGTGCTACGGTTTCCTCCCACAGTCCAAAGACATGCAGGTTAGGTGCATTGGCGGTTCTAAATTGTCCCTAGTGTGTGCTTAGTGTGTGTGTGTGTGTGTGTGTGTGGGCGCCCTGCGGTGGGCTGGCGCCCTGCCTGGGGTTTGTTTCCTGCCTTGCAACCTGTGCTGGCTGGGATTGGCTCCAGCAGACCCCCGTGACCCTGTAGTTAGGATATTGCGGGTTGGATAATGGATGGATGTGCTGTTCTAAATACTGTTTATGACTAATGTGCAATAGTTTAAAGCCAAATGAGAGCATTGGCTTACATTCCCCGACACTCTGACTTTAGGTAACTGCATTTATATTATGAATGTTAACAAACATTTTTCAACTACTGTAAATTGCCTTGATGTTACTGTTCATTATTGTATCATTATATTATGAATGCTGTTATCTTTTTATGATTAAGTTCCATTTTAGGCGCAATGCCTGAACACATTATTTTAACATGGCTTTCTCATAACTTCACTGTAATTAAAATCCTGATACTCTGTATATCCAACTCATTATAATAACTATTCATGGTGGCTCTAAAATCTGTACTAACCCCTACACTCTCTTCTGTTTTCTTTTCCGGTGTCCTTTTGGTGGTGGCATCTACTCAAAGCACCGTGATGTTCCAACAATGATGGATGGATTAAAATCCAGAAGTCTGTATGACCATCAACGTCAAGTGACTCCGTGAGAACCCTAACTACAAAGCGGACTATTTCATTTATGTTAGGTAGAATGCCCAGAGGGGACTGGGTGGTCTCGTGGCCCTAACCCTGGACCCCCTGCAGATTTTTTTTTTTTTTCACCAGCCGTCTGGAGTTTTTTTTCTGTTTTTTCTGTCCACCCTGGCCATCAGACCTTACTCCTTTTCTATGTTAACTAATGTTGTCTTATTTTTATTTCTTGTTTTGTCTTTTATTTTTCTTTTCTTCATTATGTAAAGCACTTTGAGCTACTTTTTGTATGAAAATGTGCTATAGAAATAAATGTTCTTGTTGTTGTTGTTGATATGCAGTGTTCATTTATACAGACTCATCAGAGCAGAATTTAAACTGCCTGTCAAATCAGTGCCAGTCGAAGCCCATTTGGTGCCCTACGTCGGGTGGTCAGACATCTCCCCTGATGGTCCATAGTAAGACAGTCAGTATTATTAGATTTTGAAAACCTATTTTTTGGGGGGGGGTCCCCCTTGGTGTCCTAGGTGCCCTCCCCTTCAGTAGCACAAGTGGTGCGCATTATGAACTTTAAGGGACGAGCGCCCCTTGCTGTACAGAGCGTGCACACTTTCACTTTCAGAAATGGCACCCGGCAGATAACAGCAGCCACTCAGTATCACCAGAGTTCAATGACCTTTTGTTTGTCCCCCTCGGCGTTTGGAGAGCATGCCCCTTAACGTTCTCAGATGATGCCACCTATGTCACCCAATGGGTTGATCGGCTTTGAGTCAAATAAAAATAAACTCAGTGAAAGTAAAGGGTGCTAAACTTAGCTCCATTTGGGAGAATTTCAAACAAAGTTGTGACATACAAGAAAGCAAACTGTGTGTTATGGACTTAACGTTCAGCTTAACTGTGGTGAGAAGCTACCTGAGCATACCTGGAGCTGTCAGCCTGGGAAATTAACAGGCTGGGCATAAAACTGACTACCAAGCACAATGATGTGTTCCAAATTCTAACCAAAACCACATAAAATGTGCTTAAATAATGTAAAGAGACAGATTGTGATGTTAGCAAGCAAGGGTTATTAATCAATCAAAGGGGACTGACCATCGATTATGAAATGTCATGTCATTTTCTTACCCACTCAATCCAGACCAGGGTCGTGGGGGGTGCTGAAGCCTATCCCTAATAGCAAAGGGCACAAAGCAGGAATACACTCTGGACAGGGCGCCAGCTCTTTATGCAGTGAACACACACACAGGCCAATTTAGCATCACAAATCCACTTAACCGGAGCACCCGGAGGAAACCCAAGCAGATATGAAATGAACATGCAAACTCCATGCAGGAAGGACGCAGGACACCCACCCTAGTCTCCTTACAGCAAGGCAACAGCACTACCACTGCACCACCATGCTGCCCGATTATGAAATGCAATCATAGTTTACATCCTTTATACAGTATATTGTCAACAGATGGGCTTAATGTGCCTCTTACCGCATCCAGTTTAAAGCACACACTTCAGATTAATTTAAATGTAAAAACCGCCACTTGGCCAGAAGAAAGGACCAAATCTCAGAAGTAGGCCCCTCACCTTACCTCACTATTTTCCTCAGTCCCGGTCTTTATGGTTCCTGATAAAATGAAAAGTGGCTTGTGCTTCAAAAATTGTGACTACAGAATCTAAATGGGATGTCCTCTTGGTACCCCAACATTTTTTAGATAGATAGATAGATAGATAGATAGATAGATAGATAGATAGATAGATAGATAGATAGATATGTGAAAGGCACTATATAACAGATAGATAGATAGATAGATAGATAGATAGATAGATAGATAGATAGA
>JANRMT010062845.1:2582003-2609811 GCA_026402145.1 Polypterus bichir lapradei | reverse complement strand
ATAGATAGATAGATAGATAGATAGATAGATAGATAGATAGATAGATATAAAAGGTACTATATGAGAGATAGATAGATAGTTCCTAATTTTAGTATAGTAGGCAGGATAGATAGACCCCATAATAAAGGGAAATGAACAGACAGACAGGGAGGGAACAGGAACCCTTACCCAGCCGAGAGGCCAATATAATGGAAGGACCAGGGGGAGACAACAACGTTTAGGTCCTTTATCCCCAGATACAGTAGATAGCAGTGTCCCTAGGTTAGGATTACCACACAGACACCCACAGGGCATGATGGGATCTGTAGTCCTGTGGGCCAACCCTGTTGGGTTCCATGGGGCCACCAGGAGAAGCTGCTGGGATTAGTCAACACTATTTTCAGGGACTTCCACTTAACCTAGAAGTGCTTCCAGTGGGCTATGCCTTAGCATCGGAAGTGCTACCAGGTAACAGATAACAGAAGCTACTCGACCTTATTCAAGTGAGTTAGAGTCAGGAGGACAACACTTGCTTGGAGGAAAAGGAGTAGAATAAAGAAGGAGGAAAGTTTTTTTATCTGTGTGCTGTGTTAAACAGAGGATTCTAGAAAGGCCTGTACGGTACTGGCAAGAATAAATCATTATATTTAAACCTGTGACTGTGTCTGTGTTGGTTCTGTACATGGTCAGTGAAGCCCCTTATCTTTCATGATAGATAGATAGATAGATAGATAGATAGATAGATAGATAGATAGATAGATAGATAGATAGAGTAAAATGCTTGCTTCATAGGAGAGCATATGATTTACAATTACTTTAATCAATATATTTGCATGGCTGCTTATAAAAATAAGTCAGTACTTTATTAAGAGCATAAAAACAAAAGGAACCAAAGCCCCCCTCCCCATGTTCTGCCAAGAAGACACAGGCAGAGAAATTTCTATATTTAGCGCAAGGATTAATGGATGGCAGATAAAGTGAGGTCAAACACAAAGCATGGGTCAAAAGCCAGAAAAGACAAAAATCAAACAAAACTCTAAAGAGTAACAAATAAACCAGAATCAAAGAAACATAATTAATATGCAAAAGTCTCAACGCCCTAAAAGATTTTCAAATACCTAACAAGTGAGAATTTATTGTGATTATCCAGAAACCTGGACACTGACAGTAAGGCACCACTATTTATATAAGCAGGCACTGATGACTTAATACATCACACAACCCGCCATGTCACGTAACCAGCAGTCATAAGAAACAGGGCAGTGGTGGCCATTCAAAAAAATGCAAAATGGTAGCACTCATGAAAATAAGCCAATATACAAAATGGAGATGCAATAATGTTATGAACATGACAATAAAATATTATTATCATTAAAATATTATACAATAATAAAAATAAGCACATCAATAAATTCTGCAGAATAAAAAATACACATCTTAACAGTCTGCTGTTTGGTTACGTTTAGAGCAGAATATCAATATCTTCATTTTGACAAATAAAATGATAAATATCTTTCCCACCTATTAACCCTTTGATCGTATTAATGTTTTTTAAAAGGTGTTAATTATGAGTTTGAGCATAAGGCCTTCTTGCAGACCCCAGGATAAATAAAACTCTGGTGAACTAAAACTGAATTAAACTACATAATCCCCCCAGGCAACAGAAGCTCTGCCTGAGAGGTTGCTCTGAAAACTCCAGAAACAGAAGGTCGAGAGGAATAACACTGAGGTCGGCCATAGACTCAGAAGTTTTTAGGTTTAATCAAAGCCATTTTACAGGAGAAAGCCACAAGAACTTAACCAAAAGAATTATATCTGCCATGACTGGAACAGACCCCATTTTCCAGGCTCTCGGTGTAACTCTGCACGCCTGAGCGGATCTCAAGTATTCTCTGCCAGTTTGGTTTCTGAGGGGCTGGAGAGGAGGTGGTAATCATAACCATTGTGAGTTAGTTGGCTCTTTATGAAACAGAATCGACATTATTCAGTGTCGGTGAGACATATACTGTGTTTTTCTTTTAACACATCGTAACGATTACATTGATTTCCTATCAATGAAACACGTGGAGGGAGTTGTTGCTTGGTTTATGTGAATTCCTGGACAGTTTCTTGAGTTTTTTGACCCGGGATGAAGACGTAGTGCTGAGCAATGCCGTAAACATGGTTGTAACTTAAGGTTTAATTTGCACAGTGGCAGAGATTTCCGTCTTAAACAAAAACAGTCTCTGTCCTCGTGTCAGCTAAATGATTTGGCAGTTCCTACTTGCCATTTAGCCTCCCACAACTGAAACATACTGTAAGTGCACTGAGGGTAATGGTTAACTAGCAGTTTGCCCTTCAACCCTCACGAGGCCGTTTAGCATTTGTAAAGCATTTCCCACCTCAGGCAGAAACTTACTACTGGGCCGGGATCTCCTCCTCTTCCCAGGACTCCTTTGATTCCCTTGTAACCCTGAAAAATATAAAGTTGTTAGAATCACACCACTGGATTTGGCTGACATTCACTCCCCGATACGCACCCTCCTAGAATGTAAAACAGAGACAACAAATAGCTCTGCTGATACATATTTGACATTTGAGGTCCTCAATCAAAACATAGTTACCTTTGTACAGTATGCTGTCGTAACATATTGGCTTTTAATTTTACTTTCATAGTACAAGCATGCTGTTCAAAATGAACAAAACAGATGTAAACTGCTCAAAAAAATTAAAGGAACACTTTGAAAACACATCAGATCTCAATAGGAAAAATAATCCTGCTGGATATCTCTACTGATATGGTAACGTGCTAGGAACGAAAGGGTGGCACATCGTTTGATGAAAATGAAAATGATCAATCCACAGAGGGCTGAATTCAAAGACACCTCGAAAATCAAAGTGAAAAAATGATGCAGCAGGCTCGTCCATTTTGCTGAAATTTCATTGCAGCAACTCCAAATCGTATTCAGTAGTTTGTATGGGGGGTATGCTCCTAATGAGAGGACGGATGGTGTCCGGGGGGATCTCCTCCCAGAACTGAACCAGGGTAAAACTGAGCTCCTGGACAGTCTGAGGTGTCGGATGGACCGAAACATAATGTCCCACCCAGAGGTGCTCTATTGGATTGAGGTCAGGTGAGCAGAGCATGGGGGCCAGTCAATGGTATCAATTTCTTCATCCTCCAGGAACTGCCTGCATACTCTAGCCACATCAGGCCGGGCATTGTCATGCACCAGGAGGAACCCAGGAGCCACTGCACCAGCATAGGGTCTGACAGTTGGTCCAAGGATTTCATCCCGATACCTAATGGCAGTCAAGGTGCCGTTGTCTAGCCTGTAGAGGTCTGTGCGTCCCTCCATGGATATGTCTCCCCAGATCATCACTGACCCACCACCAAACCGAAGTTACAGGCAGCATAACGTTCTCCACGGCTTCTCCAGACCCCTTCACGTCTGTCACATGTGCTCAGGGTGAACCTGCTCTCATCTGTGAAAAGCACAGGGTGCCAGTGGTGGACCTGCCAATTCTGGTATTCTGTGGCAAATGTCAATCGAGCTCCACGGTGCCGGGCAGTGAGCACATGGCCCACTAGAGGACGTCGGGCCCTCAGGCCACCCTCATGAAGTCTGTTTCTGATTGTTTGGTCAGAGACATTCACACCAGTGGCCTGCCTGCTGGAGATCATTTTGTAGGCTCTGGCAGTGCTCATCCTGTTCCTCCTTGCCCAAAGGAGCAGATACTGGTGGGTCCTGCTGATGGGTTAAGGACCTTCTACGAGGGGCCCTGTCCAGCTCTCCTTGAGGAACTGCCTGTCTGTCTCCTGGAATCTCCTCCATGCCCTTGAGACTGTGCTGGGAGACACAGCAAACCTTCTGGCAATGACAGGCACGTATTGATGTGCCATCCTGGAGAAGCTGGACTACCTGTGCCAGCTCTGTAGGGTCCAGGTATCGCTTCATGCAACCAGTAGTGACACTGACTGTAGCCAAATGCAAAAATGGGGGCTAGTGAAAAAACAGATGAGGAGGGAAAAATGTCAGTGGCCTCCCTCCACCTGTTAAACCATTCCTGTTTTGGGGGTCGTCTCATTGTTGCCCCTTTAGTGCGCCATCCATCCATCCATCCTCTTCCGCTTATCCGGGGTCGGGTCGCGGGGGTAGCAGCTTAAGCAGAGAGGCCCAGACTTCCCTCTCCCCGGCCACTTCTTCCAGCTCTTCCGGGAAAATCCCAAGGCGTTCCCAGGCCAGCCGGGAGACATAGTCCCTCCAGCGTGTCTTGGGTCTTCCCCGGGGCTTCCTCCCTTTAGTGCACCTGTTGTTAATTTCATTTACACCAAAGCAGCTGAAACTGATTAACAACCCCCTCTGCTACTTAACTGACCAGATCGATATCCCAGAAGTTTCATTGACCTGATGCTGTGCACTCATTAAATTTTGTTCCTTTAATTTTTTGAACAGTATATTTACATTAAGAAACTCAATATCACATCCATGTGATCGGGCCTTCAAAGCCTTTTTTTTAGCCAGTATATCCATATTCTTTCTGTGATTACCTGTCTTCCTTGAGCTCCAGGAAATCCATCTGGTCCTTGTTCTCCCTTGTCACCCTGTATGACAAATTTAAGTATAATTAATGAACATAATTCATAACTTACCAAAAACCTAAAGCTGAGTTTAATTAGCCTACAACTGACAACTTAACAAACATCTTAACTCCTTCAGGGCGCATGTCGCCTTTGGTCGAAATTTAGGGTTAGAGGACGATATGTCGGCTGTAAACTGTAACAAAACTCACCGTTATGTTTTAGTTTGACTCTCTTTGCTAGAAGGAAAGTTAGCTTCGTTGGTTTGACTGAGATTCAGTATGCATGCATGAGTAGCAAAGCGTAAACAACCTCTAAAATGGCATCGATATTTGACGTGAAACCAAAAGCGAATGCGTGAACCACATTACTCTGTGAGGGACATTTTGCGTATTATCACTGAATTGGACTCTGATTTGTCGGACTTCAGATTCTGATGCAAGTGATCTGGAGATGGAGATCAAAAATGAAAGTGAGGTATGAGCATCAGCTGATTGGTCCCCAGCTGATCATAGTGCTGAACACGTTCATGTAGCTGATGCTCCTACCACCACTTACGACGACAAGAGGTACAGACCAGATTGCATTGCATTGCAACCACCACTGCTGCTCATCTGCCGCGTGAAGACAGCCATGAAGCTGGGCCCCTGTGCAGCTGCTGCCACCAGAGACACCGAACAGACATCGACAGCAGCCACAGCACACAGCAACAGGCGGTGTATGTTGATGTAGATGTGAAACCATTGCTTTGTGTGATTTTCAGAAAGCTTTTTGGGAAAAATATTCACCCACTGGGGATTCAAATTCCTGTTTTATATCTTCTTTGCCCATTTTTAATTCTTTTATCTATGTTAATATTGTTAGTTTTATTATTCATTTGCATTATTTGGTGTTTTTTTTTTTAATTTCATGTATAATGTTATTTCTATGTATCCATACCGGTGTTACTATGTTCCATGTATTTTGTGGGTGGTTTCCCAAGAGGTGGGGCCACCTGTCCATTTCCAACAAGGACCTGCCCTACAGCCCTATAAAGGCTGAGAAAACAAGCAGTCCCTTGCGGTTCATTGAATGCACTGGCACTGGGGAGTTTACATGATTTTTAATTATTGATTATTTATTGTGGATTTAATGGATTTTGACCTCTTGCTGTTTTTTCAAACTATCTTTGAATTTGTGTTTTTTGGGACTTCTTTGCTACTGGATTCACTATTTCAGGTAACTTCTTCTGGGCCTTTTTGTGCTCCTCAGAGCTTTGATTGATACAAAAGTATTTTTGGAAAATAAATATTCTTATTTATAAAGATTCTTTTTGTTTGCCACTTTTCACTCCAAGGTGAAGGTTGAATAGGCTTTTTGTTAAGTTTATTTTAGGACTTTGTACTTAGGAACTCTCAAGTTCACAACAGATGCCTCTGACCAGTTCATTGCTTTTGCTGACTTAAAAGGAATTGTTATCAGTTTAAGCAAAGGAAGATTAAGAGGTGATATGATTGAAGTGTTTAAAATTATGAAGGGAATTAGTCCAGTGGATCGAGACTTGTATTTTAAAATGAGTTCATCAAGAACACGGAGACATAGTTGGAAACTTGTTAAGGGTAAATTTCACACAAACATTAAGGAGTTTTTCTTTACACAAAGAACAATAGACACTTGGAATAAGCGACCAAGTACTGTGGTGGACTTTCAAAACTCGACTTGATGTTTTCTTGGAAGTAATAAGTGGACAGGACTGGTGAGCTTTGTTGGGCTGAATGGCCTGTTCTTGTCTAGAGTGTTCTAATGTTCTAATGTTCTCCTGTCCAACACATGCCATGTGAATTACAGTGTGCATCATACATGCCTTTAAATATTAATACACCAAAAATTATAGAAGTGGCTGAGATTTGTCTTCAAGTCCTTATTTACATAAATAACAGGACTAAAAGAAAGGGGCCAAAAACTGACAATTTTTCCAAAAATGACTACATGGCACAATTTTTATTTAAATTCCCAATTTACAGGTATAGAAATCAATTTAATTAATTAAATTTGCTTGAAAATTATACTGTATTTCTATAGTATACGGTATTATATTATACTATATTGTACCGTACCAGAATCTTGGGATACCATGAAATGAGTTGAAATTCACAATTCACCAAAATCACAAACTCATTGAAATGTTTTTGCAGTTGATACTTTTAAAAAGTCATACGACCATGAAAATGGCCTTCAATAAACAAATAAAGCAGACCACAAAGAGCAGTTCTTGTACCAAATAAACACTTAAAGCTGGAAAGTGAACCCTGTTTCATAAGCAGCAACCATATAAGAAGCACAGACCGTCAGTTTTAAATGTCTCTGATTATAGCGTTAAGTTCAAGTTTATCGTCATCAGTATGCAGTACAATAGAGCTAGTGAGAACAGTGCAATACCAACAGCTAAGACAATGAAAATGGCAACACACAAAAGTCTTCCAAAACTGGAGGATGAGAGAAGGAAACTGGAGGATGAGTCTTAAAAAACAAGTCAATTAAAATGAAGGGGAAAGAATTTAATTAGCAGCAAAAACTGGTCACTAATTAAGAAAAGGGGTTAGAATGAAAACCTATCACCACAGTAGCACTCCAGGACCAGAGGTGAAGACCCCTGATCTGGATAGTCCAAAAGAACATCAAGTCGAGACCTGAAGGTCCCTAAAGTCCTACTCTCCACCACACTTGCTGGTCACTTATTCCATGTGTCTGTGGTTCTTTGTGTAAAGAAAAACTATTTAACATTTGTGCAAAATCTGCCCTTAACGTCTTTTTTCAACCGTGTCCCCATGTTCTTCTGGAAGAGTTTATTTTAAAGTAACAACTGTATCCACTGTACTGACTCCTTTCATAATTTGACACTCTTCAACCGTATCCTCTCTTAGTTTCCGTTTGCTTAAACTAAAAATGCTCAGCTCTTTTGATCTCTCCTCATAGCTCATACCACTCAATCCTGGAATCAGCCTGGTCACTCTTTTCTGGACTTTCTCTAGTGCTGCTATGTCCTTTTTTGTAATATGGAAACCAAAACTACAAAGAGTTCTCCAGGTGAGTCCTCACTAGCGTGTTATATAACTTAATCTCTTTTGACTTGAACTTCACACATCATGATATAAAACCTTTCTTGATCATTTCTGCATGCTAGCTGGATGTAGACAGTGACCATTCCATTATGTCTCCTGTATACTCCTCACAAGATGTAATTTAAAGTTTCAGATGTCCCATTGCGTACTCAGATTCCGACATATAATACTTTATATTTAGTTACATTAAGTTTCATTTCCCAAGCCTGTATGCGGTGCAAGTCCCTCTATAAGAATTTAGCTGATTCTACTTGATTTGACCTTCCACCTAGTTTGGTATCATCTGTAAATGTAATCACCTTATTGATTCAATTCTTCTCCAGATCCTTCATATATATATATGAAAAAGAGCAGCAGGACCATCACCGACCCCAAGGGACACTACTTTTAACATCACCTAATTCTGACCATGTTCTCCTCACCATTCCCCTTTTCTTCCTGTGCTTGACCCAATTTTTTATCCACCACTTCCAACTTCTTTCAATTTGACGCCAAACTTCTCATGTTGGACTTTACCAAAAGCCTTCTGAAAATCAAGATAAATAAAATAATGCCATATGCACCTCTCTATTTTGTTACTTCCTCATAGCATTCCAGCATATTAATGAACCGCGACCTTCCTCATCTGAACCCATGCTGAGTATTTGCTAACACACCTGTCCTACACATGTGCTGCTTAAATTTTTCTTTAATAATTCCTTCCATTTTTTTTTTATCGGTGACACACTTTAAGCTTACTGGACTGTATTTACATGAATCAGCTTGATCACCATTTCTATATAACTGGATAAGATCTGCTAGCCTCCATTCTTTAGGAATTGCCCACACTGTGCAAAAACTTTTGAAAAATATATCTCAGGGTTTTATAAATGTCCTCACTAACTTCCTTAAGCACTCAAGGATGAATGTTATCTGGTCCTGCTAGTTTTTAGCTTATTTAATCCAAATAGCACATCTCTCTCTATAATTTCTAAGTCACTGTACAGAGTCAATGTAATTTGCGTATAATGGATGCTGCTCTGGTGGGTCTATGGGTGTTCAGGAAGTGTGCCAGGGGTTTTAACGGATGGTGTAGAGCAGTACACTGTAGCAAGGCAAAGTTACATTACGTTTATTAAATCTGAATACAAACACAAGTCTTCAATAAAGGATACTAAAAATGATGCATCTCATCTTCACTTCTTTCGTGACTGTTCGAAACAGGCCTTCCTTGAATATCTCTTTGTTTTACCAAGACCCTGTCGTGAACGGAGCGACCTGAGTTGGTGTGGTAGGTTGAGTGAGCTTTCCTTCCCCCCACAGTCACTAAGTACCTTATTAGAAGCCCCTTATACCTTTGAAAGGTTATCGACAGCTTCTCGCATATAAGCAACAAAAAAACGCAAATTCACAGCATCTGCTATTTCACTGTCCGTATATTCTGGCTCACTGCTTCTCAACCTCTTTGGTGCCATGACCCACTTTTTCCTGTATAAGTGTCTTCACAACCCACCATCGAGCATGACTGTTACCAAATAGCAGCTCGTGACCAACTGATGGCATCCCACGACCCACTTGAGTCGTAACCCAGTGGTTGACAAACACTGTTGTAGCTCACCTTTACTGTTCCGAATACTCTTCACGTCCTCTGTGACTGTTGTTTTACTACTAAAACACTGAAAGAAACTCTTTGGGTCATCTTTGATTTTTTATTTATCTCCTGTTGTCTTTTAGCCTTCTTAACCATTGCTCTCATATGTCCTAAATTTCATGCTGGAGTTACTAGTCGTATACACGTAATTTACTCTACAATCTAGAATAAAGTCGGGTTTCAGTTTACTTGGACCTAACACAGCCAGCACCAAACTGCACCAATGAAATGTATGACATTATGGCAGAAAAATTGAGAAGGGTCTAACTGCAGCCTGCAATAATTATGACGTAAGTCAAGTAATGCCAACCATATCTGTCACGAAATGCCCCTTGGCGTTTTTTTTATTAATTTCATGTATAATGTTATTTCTATGTGCCCATATCGGTGTTACTATGCTCCATGTATTTTGTGAGTGGTTCCACAAGAGGTAGGGCCACCTGTCCATTTCCATCATTTCCTATAAAGGCTGAGGAAACAAGCCCATAACCCTAATCTTAACCATAGTATAATGGGGTCCTAATCTTAACCATAGTGTAACAGGGCCCTAATCTTAACCATAGTCTAATGTGATGAGTGTTTCGTGATTGACCCTGAGGGCATTTCGTGATGTTGGGACATCACAGACTGACCTCATAGGTTCTGCGGTCTGAAATTACACTATGTTGGAAAAATCAGCTCCCAGCCAAGATACGTTATAGCTGTTGTGATGGATGGCCGGGGCCCATGCCTGGCCAGGACGCCACTGCAACATATGTACGAGAGCCCAGTTTCTCCCCCTGGGCGCTGGATGGTAGCCTCGCTGGGTTGCAGCAGTGCCTCGGACTCCCCCAGGGCTTCATGGGGGTTAGAGGTCTGTGCAGCCCTTTTGGGTTCCGCTTGCACCACCAGGGGGTGCTGCAGCAGGAGCTGCTGGCCTCTTTTGGGCACTGGTTGGCCACACCCGGAAGTGCGGCCGGATGTTGGCAATCAAGCACCTGGAGCACTTCCGGGTACCCAATAAAAAAAAGGAGCTAGCAACCACCACTCAGCAGCCAGAGTCGGGTGGAGGAGGACAAGGTTGCCTCGGAGGAGTGGTGGAGCGTGATTTTTTTGTGTGTTGTTTGGGAGTGTTTTGTGCCTGTGGGGATTACGGGGAAGACCTGCCCCACAAGTGAAGAAAAATAAATATTTGTTTTATTTTACACGTGCCTCTGTGTGAATCTGTGTCAAGTCAGGCACATATATAGCACCTTTCTTACAGTGTCTAATGGTTTCAACATCCTTATTGCAAAAAATCCTAATTTTTGTAATAAACATCTGTCCTGCATTCTACCGATAGATTAATTACCTTTGGCCCAGTGAAACCAGCAAAACCAGGCTCCCCAGGCATACAGTCACAATCGGTTGGGTCAGCCGTCAACCCCATCAGGGCACACTAGAAGGAAAGAGAATCCGCAAAAAGGCAACAAGTGATTAGTGCAGCATTAGACTTTAACCGTGTAGATGATGAGGAGGTCATTGAAACTTACCCTTTCATCTTCCTGTGTAAAAAGAAATTAACAAAAATACACATTAATGGTCTAATTAGACAGCAATATGTCTGGCTTAACGTATCGATGGAATACTGACCACTCCAGGGATGTCACAACAGAGAGCATCTGCAGCTTTAGCAGCAGTGCTATGGATCCGGAGTTCTTGTAAGTCAACCTGTAGGAAAAAGAAAACGTCCTGCATTACTTACAATAATTTCTCAGTTGTAATTTTGACCTCCCCTGAGCTACCGTAATGTTGGCCGTGTCCTCTGAAGCTTATTTTCATTTACACTTTAGGCTTCTTCAACACTATTACACTTTTGTTTTAAAATGCATTCTCCATTCTTGCCTTTCTTCTCCTCTACAGTACCCCTGTATTTTAGACCCTGAAAACGGAGACTTTCAAAAACACTCTCCAGAGCCATAGATTTCACAGAAATATTGGCTTGGTGTTGCAGTGTGGACGGGGAAAAACGTACACTTTTTAAAATGCAGCCTCTAATCACATTCTGATTTGTTTGTGCTTATTACGTCGCCCTTCCCCGATTGGTTGCTGCTCGTTACAACATCTTATTCTCTGATTGGTTGCCTTTTATTGACTAAAGCCATATTCCAACATAGCAGACACAGAAGAGTTGCCTTCCATGGCACTTGTGTCTCTTACTTGTATGCATCTAAATTGCTTTTTGCATGCTGTACCACCCACGTGCACACGGTGGGGCAGTTTAAGGTCTCTAGTAAATGCAGTTACCCACCGAGTCAGGGGTTGGCCCCGTTTTCCAATTCTTTCTCTTTTCTCCCTCTGCACACTGGCTGACTGATGGCTCTTCCATCCCTGATGTCATCTACGGTGTCTGTCTTCCTGAGCCCACCCATTCCTGTTGTCTATCTTCATAACCCAGAAAAGCACCTACCTGCTTCAGTTCTGTTTCAGACTCGTGTCTGCAGAGACATTTCTGCATTTAACTGCGTGTTTATTTTCTTCAAACCTTTCAAATTATACAGGGTTACAAGGTGGTACCCGAACTCTTCATCTGTGTTCCTGGTATCATTTTACAATGCACAAAAGGCAAGTCATTTTCCAGTCCCTACAATTCTGCAATAAATCCAATGGCCAGCAACGTTGCAAACCCTTCAAGGATTATTCCACCACTGTACACATGCCCAGTATAGGTGAATGTCTGCTTCGTATGCATTTTCAGCCATTTTATAGTGTGGATAGATATACATTCGTAAATAATGTGAAAATGCTATTGTAGATGAAGACGGTGTTATGTTTCAAATATTTACATTTTACGATAATTTGTGTTTGTTTGCCGTAAAGTGCTTGGTGTTACAGGGAGATTTTTGCCAGGAATGGGAATTCTAAAATAAGCGCCTCACTGAGACAAACTACACCAGTCCGCTCTCTTATTGTGTGCAACATTTTGGCGACGAGGACGGGATTCGGCAGAGGATAACACTTCACTCCAAGTGAGTCACAGCAGCGGAGTTTGTGGCTGCGTTCCCCAAAGTTTTAAACACTCACTGTCCCTCCGTTCCCAGACAGTGTAGGAGCAAAACTCTCTTGCACTCATCACTTTACATTTTCCAAATCGAAACCCAGGAGGTAAGTTTGAAAAGACTCCAGCCAGCGGCTTTAAGGCACTGGAGTAGACTTTGGAATGATATTTGGCTTTTGGAAGAAGCACACATGGAAAAAAGGGCTGTTTTCTACAATTTTAATTATTTCTATAAAAGTTCAAGAGTCATGTTATGTTAATTCTGAGAGTCAGTGTATTTGGTGGGTAGTTAGAAAATGTTATGTTTGCAATATCTACATTTTATGACAGTGTGTGCCAGGTCAGGTCAGGTTGGGGAGCATGCACTGGTACAGCGTGTTGCTGCACCCACCACATGATGAAACAGCTTGGAATGCAGGCTGGCAACCCCCCAAGGCAGACATGCAGTCCAGTCCCACCCTTCGGAAATGACCTCCTATCTGCCATAGTCAGATGTCACATGGGCATCCTTTTGGTCTGGCCTAGGCAGTTGGGTCCTCAACAATGAGGATCCTGTGAGCCGGATCACCCTCGGGAAAACACGCCATATGGCCGTAGTGATGTAACTGATCTGGTAATGTGCCTCATTCGGGACTCCATGAGCAACACAAAGTCAAACCAGCGGTACCCAAGGATTCTCTGAAGAGGCACAGTACCCAAGGAGTCCAGTCTTTATCTCAGGTCACTGGATAGCGTCCATGTCTCACAATCATATAGCAAGACAGGAAGCATCAGGACTCTAAAGACCTTCATCCTTTCGCAGAGATATCTGGAGCACCACACATCCCTTTCCAGTGACCTCATGACCCCCCATGCTCTCCAAATCTATCAAATGACTTCATAGGAAGAGTCACCAGAGACATGAATGTCACAGTGTGCCCATAATAAAAAAATGCTGCAATGTTAAATATAGCAGTAAATGTGTAAATTAGTAAATGTGAACCCATGCGATAGCATGAATTTAACATTTATAAAATAAAATGATACTAATTACTCATAATATAGATTGATTTATACATTTCAAACTAGGCTCCAGGTTCATATCAACTGTTGTCATAAGCCTAACTACTGATGAATATTCATGATTACAACGATTATAATAATACTACCAACTTACCGTAACAGTGACGTCATCACGAGTTCTTGTACCCACGGATGTCAGACCATCTGTTCTGATGGTTCCGTACTGGGAGAAGGGGGAGCTGCCCACCTGCTTGCAGTCCACAAACAGTGTGAGCCGATTCCTCTGAGCGCTCAGTGCAAGCTTGTGCCAGTCTCCATCGAAGAGGCGCTCCACATTCTCAAACGTGGTGACCTTCTCGTCTCCTGCGGCACCCACGTGGTACACATCGACAGCATCGATCTCCCCGTACAGCCTCAGGTGAAACTGATCTCTGCCTTGCCTGTCCTTGACCTTCAACAGGTTCCACACCTCCTGAGGAGTCTCATCTCTCAAGCGCAAGGTGGACACAATGGAGAATTCCTGGGGGAAGCCATGGGGCTGAACAAGCCTGCGATGGGAAAGTGAAATAACGGGTTTGGGTTAGAGTGCATGCGGGCTTCTGTCTGCATTTACAACTGAACACATACGTTGTCAAAGCTACTTGATCCAGTTCGTTGTTAGAATAATAATTCTTTACATGTATTTAGAACGTTTCTCACTACTCAAAGCGCTTTACAAAATGATTGGTGAGCCCCTTCCACCACTGCTAATGTGTAGCATCCACCTGGATGATGTGATGGCAACTATTGTGGTGCCAGTACGCTCAGCACACATTGGCTGTTAGGTGGTGAAGTGGTGAGAGAAAGTTAGCCATTTAGAGACAGGGGATGATTTGGGGGACAGAATGACTTGGCCATGGAGGGCAGTTTAGCCAGGACATTGAGATACACCCAGCACTTTATGAAGGATGCCCAGGTATCTTTAATGACCACTAAGAGTCAGGACCTTGGTTTTACATCTCATTCAAAGGACAGCACCATTTTTACAGCACAGTGTCCCGATCGCTGCACTGGAACATAGGGATCCACAATCAGACCACAGGGTAAGCGCCCCCTCCTGGTCTCACCGTCACCTCTTGCAGCAGCAACCCAACTTTCCTAGATGGTCTCCCATCCAAGTACTGCTTAGCTTCAGGTGGATAACCTGTTCTAAAGTGCAGGTGGTATGGCTGCTGTTGTAGAGAAACAACTCTGGACAGTGAAGCAGTCCATTACAGGTGCCCACCATAATAGTTGTCAAATCAAATCAAATTGCGTCAGTCAGTCATTTTCTAACCTGTTTAGTCCTGAAAAGGGTTGTGTGGGGTGCTGGATCCTATCCCAGCTGGCATAGCGTGCACGGCAGGAACAAACCCTGAACAGGCCGCCAGTCCATCACAGGACAAACACACACTCCGGCCAGTTTAACATCGCCAATCCACTTGACCTGCATATCTTTGGCATGTGGAGAAAACCCACGCAGGCACGGGGAGAACCCGAGACACGAACCTTGACCTCCTTACTGCGAGGCAACAGTGCTACCACTGCGCCAACAAATTTTATATGTCACATACAATAAAACACCTAGTGAAAATTGTAAGGACAGGCTTAGATACAGAAGCTCAAAAAAATTCTAAATTAAAAAAATAATAATAACAATAGGGCAGCACGGTGGCGCAGTGGGTAGCGCAGTGGGTAGAGATGCTGCCTCACAGTTAGGACACCCGGGTTCGCTTCCCGGTCCTCCATGCATGGAGTTTGCATGTCCGGGTGCTCCGGTTTCCTCCCACAGTCCAAAGTCATGCAGGTTGGGTGCATTGGCATTCCTAAATTGTCCCGTGTGTGCCCTGTGGTGGGCTGGAGCCCTGCCCAGGGTTTGTTTCCTGCCTTGCGCCCTGTGTTGGCTGGGACTGTGACCCTGTAGTTAGGATATAGCGGGTTGGATAATGGATGGATGGATAATAACAATATGAGAGCCACGGCTGTCAATAACAGGCTTGTAGGTGGCAGTAAGATGGCCAGATCTGCCCTGTTGTGCCACAGGTTTACATTTAAAGGCCTAAACATTTGAACAGAGCAGGCCCAGCTTGTTATGTCCACCAGAGGAACACGTTAATAGATGTTTGTTCATTTTGGTGTTCCCCTGGTTAAAGTCACCATCTTGGACCCTGGAGTACTGCCGGTGCCAGGGCATAGCCCAGTGGAAGCACTTCTGACTGTAAATCCCATCAGGCCCCCAAGGAACCCAACAAGGCTGCCTCACTGGACTACAGCTCCCAGCATGCCCTGCAGGTGTCTATAATGGAATCCTAACCCAAGGTGGCCACCACCTTGTGTATTGGGGAGAAAATATTTAGCAGTGCTCATCTCCCAAAATCCTTCCATTGAACTGGCAGGCCAGATAAGCATTCTTGTTCATTCCTGGCTGTAATGCCAGTCCATGGGTGTCGTCCATTACGGCAGCTATAATATAAAACTGAAATCTCACATTTTAAAGTTCTGTCCTGCCCTATAAAACAATATAACCCTCAGAACCGCATAGTCAGGAGGGGGAATGTGTGGCCTGCTCTTTTAAAAAGCACAATTAATGGCTCACTAGAAATCATTTTTCAAAGGTAACGTCATCACACGCACTCATGCACTGCTGCCTTGCAGATCTGGCATCGTGAGCTCAACTCCTGCCCACGCCTGTCTGTCTCATGTTCTTGTTGTGTCTGTTTTCTTCCTCCATCTTAATGATGGTTGTTTCATGTTAAAGGCTCTAAGAAGAACCTGATTTTATAACCAAAAAAAGAAAAAATGTAACTAAGTTGCTTTAGAATAATTGCACGAACATGACAGCTTGTAAAATATTTGTAGAAAGAATGGAATAGCTATCAATTTATGTTGCAAAAATATAAAATTCCAAATAGTACAGTACCTCATGGTTGTTATTAGTATTACTTTTTTGTGCACTTTTGCATAATAAGCAATCAGGAAGTCATTGCCGAGAAGCGTTTGTCTGTTTCGATTGACTGGACGCACAACAGCTATGGCCGGCAGTCCACCATCATTCACGCTTCAGCAGCCTATAATGCAAGTCATAAAAGACTGAAGGCAGGATCTCAGCCTTACAACACTCGACAAATAAACCAACGCTTTGCTCGTTTAGTCTTTGCAGCATATGGATCATCGCCGTGCTGGACCATCAACAAGACCGAGTTACGCTGCCCTGCCCTGACAGTACCCTGTGTCAGATAAAACTACTGGCAGTCTGGCCAAAGTAGCACGCCAATCCTGTTTGTGTCGCCTTGCTGACAAGTTTTTCTCATGATTACAGCAACCCCTACAGGCAACCAATGATACTGCAAACATCCTTTGATGAAAATCCATTAGGCCTCCCACCGGCAATGTGTGGCGAATGCTTAATCAGCACAGACACAAAAAACAACTCACATGTTTTCTGCCATAGTTCAAACATTCATTATATTCCATTTCAATGGAGAAAGATCCAAAATAAAAAAGAGAAAAAAAGAAAACCAACCCTTTCAATGCAATGCCACTAAAAATAGTAGTTTATGTATTCATTTAAACCTCTTATAGCAATTAGATAGTTAATAACAGGTGCACCCTGGCTACACAATGGGCATCTTACACCTGCAGTGGCAGGCGGTGGACCTCTCTGTAAGTTTACTCCTTTACAAATAAAAGAGGCAAAATGAGCCTAAAATTGAGGGATATTGAAAGGAACCGCCTTTGTATTTTTAGGGACATGAAAGACAGACAAAGAAATATTAGACAGACTGAGGGGGATATGACAAAGGGGACAGAAAGTGACAGACAGACAGAAACCGCCAAGAAAAGTTTCACAAACCTCCACACATTAGGAAGTTAAGATACATTTCTAAGTGACAATAGATAGATATGAAAGGCACTATATCAGAGATAGATAGATAGATAGATAGATAGATAGATAGATAGATAGATAGATAGATAGATAGAGTTCAGAAAAACCCACACCTTAGGGGTCAACATGCATTTCTAAGTGACAGTGACGTTCGTTTTGAGGGTCTGTACAGACACCTAAATGCCCTACCTCGTCTCCCGGCTGGCCTGCACTCTCTGTCCCAGACGGTAAGCTGTCTTTTCTCTTTGAGTACCAGGCACCACATTCACTCCCGTCATGGTGCGGAGCCTCATCTCTCCCAGGATGTCTGTCCCTATGAAGATAAGACAGTAAAGACATGTTGTATTTACTTCGTGCCTCTGTGCTGTGGAGGGACGCAGTATTTCATGTGTCTTATAATACTATAAGCTTCCAAGTAAAAGTAATCAGAACGTCTGACCGGAATGTCAAGACAAAAGCATCAGACACATTGCATTATGGTGTATTTTTTTACTTCTTAGGATTCTTAACAGTTTCTACTTAGGCATTTAATTGCTACAAAGGTTTGTGATGCGTCATCTGTTGGAATGGCAAATTCAGGGTATTGCATTTCCACATGCATTACAAAATCCATTCCAGTAGATGCTGCACTGTAAATGTGAATGCTGGGGTCTACGTTAAATACTTAAATTTGAGCCCATCTTAGATGGGTAACACAGCTAGTTTTAAAGTGTGCAGAGGGTAAAAGAATTTAATATTCTCTGAATATAACTTGTGGATATTCAAATGTAAACTTAGTTAAAACCCCTCATGCCCAGCATATATGAAATACAAATCAGTTCACTGTTTAAAGTGTGTAAATCGAAGCCTGAATAGGTGTAGATGATGAGGCTGAGGGAGCAGGCACCTTCATCATCAGAGATGCCAGGAGCTGGAAAGACGTCCTCATATGGACTCGGCGTGGTGGTCCGGTAGCGGTAGGGTACCCTCGTCGTCATGGTGGTCTCTTCTTTGGCGGCGACATAAGACTCGGTTGTGGTGGGGTAGGCGTACACCTCCTCAGTGATCATGGTAACTATGGGCGTAGGCTGAGGATAGGGATCATAGGGTGAAACAGTGGGCTCTTCGTATTCGGGTACGGGCTTGGCAGGATACTCCTCTGAAACATAACAGAAAAGGAGTTAGAGTGTAAGTTAACAAAAATAAAGGACAAAACTCTTGATGTGGCTTCATAGAGTGGACAAATACATTTTTTAGTAAAACTTGGGCTGGTGGCTCCCTTTGGAAAAAGTATTTCTTGGAGATGTCAATTACTGGCTTCCTTTACTTGTAAACCCTCCTATTGTTTGTAATTCCCAAGAAACCTTCCTTTTGGACATTGTGATGGATGGCCAGGGATTGTGCTCTACTGGGAGACAAGAAGGAGCAGAGAACCAGAAGGAGGGTAATTTATAACCTGGAACATGAGAGAGCAGTCCCCCTGGGGTGCTTCGGGGTCACAGGTTTGGGGCTCTGAAGCTCAAACCTGATCCGTGGCCACCACCAGGGGGCACCTAGACAGCTCCGGAAGCAAGAGCTGCAGCACTTCCGCCACACCCTGAAATGCTGCCAGGGGTTAATCGGAAAGCACGTGGAGCACTTCCGGGTGCACTATAAAGGGGGCCGACTCACTCCATTAGTCGAGCCGGAGTCTGGAAGCAGAGGACAGAACTTGTAAGAGAGGAGTGGAGGCGGCAGAACAGAAGGGAGACGAAAAGAAAAAGAAGAAGAAAAGGATTGTGTATGGTGGTGATTGGTATACTGTGTGTGCTGCAAAAAGGAAAACAAAATAAACGTATGTGCTTTGGGACAATTGGTGTCCGTGTCTGTCTGTGTCTGGGGTTGAAGTTCACAATGGCATCCCAGATGGGACACTCTGCCTGTTAAGAGGCAGGGACCCATCGAAAAAATAATTTTGCGAATGGCCCGGCACAGCAGACGAAAACACACATGTTTATTGCTGCCTCATGTACACAGCTCCAAACACTGCACAATTTGGCACACAGTCCTCTCCTTTCTCTTTCTTCTTCTCTGTTGCACTCGCTCCTCCTCTCACAAACCCTGTCTTCTTCCTCCCGACTCTGGCTCTCCTAATGGAGTGAGGCGGCCCCTTTTATAACACCCCAGATGTAATCCAGGTGCTTCGCAATGATCTTCCGGTGGCACTTCCTGGAGTGGCGGAAGTGCCACAAGACCACCCGGAAGCACTCCAGGTGTGCCTGGAATTTCTTCCGGAAGTACTACCGGTTGTAGCAGATGTGCTGTAGTCCAGGGCTCCATAATCCATAATGTCCACGGGCCCCAACAGGGTTCAGCTACTAAGCTCTGATCCTGTGACCCCGATGCAGACCAGGGTGGTTGCCCTCTTGTGGTCCAGGGGAGGTATTGTCCCTCTCACAGTCCTTCTAGGTGTCCCGGCTGGGCAGGATCCCCAGCCATCCGCCACAACATTTATACTTTTTGATAGATCCAACACCTCATGATCCCTGGAGGTGTCGTTGCGTTGTTAAAGTTACATGCACTTAATCGGTTACAGTGTGAAATTCTCTGTCTCTCTCTTTCTCACAGGCCATTCATTCTGTTACCTGGCGGATGAAATGCAGACGGCTCTCCATTAAGATCTTCCACTGCAGATCCTTCATGACTGTGCACGCCATCATCTCCTTTGGGAGAAAAATATGCAAGTTCAAGAGTAACTGCAGACAGAAATGTTACCATTTGCTTGGGACGCGATGATGGCCAGTGGTGACTGAGCTTTTCTAGTGACGACACTGACCAATATGGCTACAACTTTGGGGTTTGCTCAAAAGTTTTACTTTAGGTGGGAAGTGTTTTGTCACTGATGCCCCAAGTAACACCAGCATAGGTACAGACCATGATCACCAACGTTCATAGCACTCACCTGAGTGGTACCCCACGTAGTCTTGACTGTAGGCCAAAAGAGGCCAAAGAGCTGTGAGCATCCAGACGTAGAACCAAGACCTGGCCCTTATTCTTATGGACGGTAAAGCCTGTGGGTTACAACAGTAAGAATGAGAATAATCAGGAACACGCCAAAAATGACAGAATATGACAGTGGTGTGTTGGATTAACTTGCTCTGGTTTCCTCCCACGGTCCAAAGACATGCAGGTTAGGTGCATTGGCGATCTTAAATTGTCCCTAGTGTGTGCTTGGTGTGCGTGTGTTCTGCAGTGGGCTGGTGTTCCTGCCTTGCGCCCTGTGCTGGCTGGGATTGGCTCCTGCAGACCCTTGTGACCCTGTGTTAGGATATAGCTGGTTGGATAATGGATGGATAATGACTGACTGTATTCTAGCTGGAAAAGTATGCAAGGATTCAGAGGCTATGCTCGGTGAAGCGTGATGTAGGTTTTAAAGTGTGAAAGAAAACACAAACACAGTTTGTCACATTTTGGTGGCAGCAGTAGGATTCAAACCCACTCCTCTGAAATCACTTGGGAATAAATGACAAGCCCCAGGCTGCCTGAAGGAAGCTGGCTGTACAGGATGGGCTAAAAACAGAGAGAGACTGGAATCCATGCTTCAATAAAGAAAGAAGGGTCCAGACAGACAAAGCCAGACAAAGCCAGACACACACACACACACAGCTTCAAACAGCTCTAGGGAGCAGCAGGCTGTAAATCTCAAACATGCAGGCCTTCAAGCTGACTAGGCAAAGTGACTGCTAGTGGCTGCATGTGCCCACGTGCGCTGCTCTCAGACGGTCGGTGAGGGAATGAGGCTTTAACCGACTAGAGCAGTGTTACCCAACCTTTGTTCTGTGGTGGCACACTTTTTGTAAGTAAAAGCACCCCAAGACACATCACTGTTCTACTTACCACAAACGCATCACATCTCATTCACGTGTTCAGTTGTCCAAAGGGGCGGGGCTACCGGAGCAATCTGTAAAAACCTGGTGTAGTTCGAGTTCGTACCGCTCTGGTGCTTCAATTTGCCACCCGCCAACATATCTGAATATGTTAACCTATCCATCCATCCATTATCCAACCCGCTATATCCTAACTACAGGGTCACGGTGGTCTGCTGGAGCCAATCCCAGCCAACACAGGGCACAAGGCAGGAAACAAACCTTGGGCAGGGCACATACACACACACACACACACACCAAGCACACACACACCAAGGACAATTTAGGATCACCAATGCACCTAACTCTTTGGATTGTGGGAGGAAACCAACGCAGACTCCATGCAGGGAGGACACGGGAAGTGAACCTGGGGCTCCTAATGGCAAGGCAGCAGCGCTACCCACTGCACCACCGTGCCGCCCTATGTTAACCTGTTTAAATAGAAAATTAAAATGACGTATAGAGAAATATTAAGATAACTTTTGCATAGATTTATTCATATATAGAGAAACGTCAATAATTTTTCACATATAATTGTTTATAAGCATCAACTAGACAAGAATATCGTATAGACACATTGATAAGCCGTGTTCTAATTATTAGTTTAATATAATTATGCTGCAAAAACCAGAGCCAGTGTAGTGCACAAGTGATAGGTGTCGATGTTTTCTGCGCAGAGCAAGAACGCATTTGGATAGATAACGAAACGAAATTATAAATTGTAAATTAGATGTAATGTTTATGTTTATTTTTGTGATTGTCTCATAAATTTCAACTGTTGCGTCTGATGCCGTCACAGAAGGACAGTCTATTGTAGACGATCCACAATCAAAGGCAAAGAAAACTGGTCAAAACATAAACTAAACAGTTCATATGCGCGACGCCGAAACATGGCGTCGGCGGCCATTTTATGAGGGAGGAGCCAGGAGTGGTGGAATGCTGGGAAGGAACCGTGAGGGAAGATGGGATCGATGACGTCAGGAAAAGATGGAGGAGGAAGGGTGGAAGTAACGTACTGCGGGCAAACCCGGCTTATGGTGGCGGAGTGTCTTTTTTCCTAAAAGAAAGCAGAGGGAGAAAGTTAGTACCCCGCCATTCCCTGCCGGCGAATGTCTCTCCAGGTGTGTTAAAATCCGTCCGCGGTCTCCTACTCACGCGTGCGTGACATCATTCATGAGTGATATTTTTCCAAACCCTGCTGCTTACACATGAATTGTACTGAGCCTTTCGGCCAATAATGCCGCCCCCAAAAATGTGCCACCCGGGGTGGACCGCCCCGTCTGCCCCCCCCTAGCTATGCCACTGGTAAAAAAAAAGCAGCTCCAAGATCAGCGATCATCGCAGACACGGCACTTAGTAAGCACTTTGTTGGCATCTCCCAGCTGCTTCGTCCCTTTGTCCACCCACAGAGGCAACTCGTATGCCCACTATCCTTCAGTCGTATGAGACTGGCCGGCAACCTCCCGCCCACGTGGATGGAATATAGCACACAGGAGACACGTCTGAAGTGCTCTAAGTGTTGTGTCTACAACACAGGGATTGCACAGCTGCTTCCATGCCAGCGTCTCCAGGTAGTCCTGTCCTCCTCAGGCAGGTCTCGACCACCTGCGCAGCTCGTCCCCCTCAGGTTCAGACTCAGGTGCGCTACACTATTATTTCCACAGCACACTGGTTGAAAACCACTGAACTAGAGGAAGGAATGTGAGGCATGCAGCACATGGCCAATGCACGGTTTTTGTGGTTTAGAACATCAGTGAAGCCTTATACTGTGCAATCAAGGTTCCTTATTTATAAAGCCAATAAGATGTGTTCTTTTGTGTGAGATTACAGAGATATGCAAATCTGTCATGTGCGCTGAGAGGGTATGACCAAGTCTCTGTGCCTTTGGTCGGGGACCATCCATTCTGCGATTCCCGTTAGCTGCAGGGATGTCCCTTTTCATGAAACTAAAGACGGACGACAAGCTTCCTCCTGCCTGGTTCTTCAGGATGATTATTTACATCGATTAAATTTCTACCACAAGAGTCATTATTGTCACAAGTACAGAAAATTTCTTATTTGTGTAATGCCAAGGTGAAATAAGAGGGGAAGCGGACCAGAAGATGAGACGTACGTCAGAGCCTAGCTAAGTTTCTAACCACCGTCAGACATGTGGGATTAAGGAGCGTTTTCTGGGTTCCTCTGAGGTTGTCATGTGTTTGCCTGACCGAGCGAGATAGGCTGCACTTGTTAACTCCTTCTCCCTTTATTTTCCTGTAGATCTGACAAAGTACAGCCGGAAGACAACTGACATCTCTACCTGTCCGAACCCTGAAGCCCTCTACCCTCCATCTCCACCAGTATTTAAAGACACGCCAACTCACTAGGAGGCATTCAGTAGAGAACTGGCATCTGAGGGCTCCTCCAAGATAGACCATGATGGTCCACCCGTTTTGTTTTATCCTTTGTAACCAGTAGGGGGCATTGCAGCCCCCCAAACCACAAATACAACCACAACAACACAAGTCCTGGTACAATTAAAAAAGGTTTATTTTCACATATATCTTACAAAATGCTTCTAACATGTTGTGTAACCACAAATGTTCTCTTCTCTCTCTCTCTTATCCCTCCACTCCTACCTGGAGAGTGTTTCCAGCTCTTCTCCCAAATCCAACTTGCCTGGATGTAGGTCAGAGGCTTCTTTTATCTTAGACCTGGGGGTATGTCCGGCACTAGGGCACAGCCCAATGGAAGCACTTCCAGGTTGAGCAGAAGTCTCCTAAATCAGGGATCACACATCCCCACAAATCTCCCCTCCTCTGGCTGTACCCCCTGGATTCCAACAATGCTGCTCCATAGGACTACATTTCCCAGCATGCTTTTTGGGTGTCCATACTGGTAGAACCGCCCAGGGATGCTGCCACCTCATGTGTCGGGGGAGCATGTAGCCCTGACCGGTTGTCTTCATCCAGCTCTTCTACCACACTGACCTCTGGGCTGGGTAGCGTTCCTTGATCCAACCCTACTGCGATGCCAGCATAACCAAACTGACAACTTCCATTCTGCCTTTCTTCTTCTACCTCCTTTCCTTGTACCCCATCCCATCTGGGATACCCACCCATCTTCACGATCATTTTCTCCTTTGTTAAAAACTGGGTTTGTTGCAGAGACACCCCAACACTTCATCTTGCCTTGTCCTTCTGTATTACACCATAGAGTTAATCCTCTCATTTATTAAACCCAAAAGAACGTAACTGAAAATCATAGCCCCAATTCTGTAGCGCTAAAATCTTTATTGGGAATTTCAACCACAAACTCTCAGGCCACAGTTTGTAGTGTCAATCTGTAATCTCGGACAACAAGGAAGTACACGGTGTCAACTTTCACACAGTCGTGTGGATGACGTCACACTGCACACTCCCAGCAATCCCTGGGCAGCAACAACATACGAGCAAAATTTCCACAAAAAAAAAGATCCCACAGGAAACAATAACAACATCATAAAAAGGTTTGAATTAAATATAACTAAGAAAAAGACACTGACAGTAAAATTAAAATGCTAAATGTGGGTGCTCAGGTATTTAAAACCACAAATAGAACCCAAATCCACCACAAGGAATGTAGAAAAATGTCAAAGAAAATGAGCTTAATGTGCTAATCAACATGCAACATGTCACCGCTCTCCAGTGCCATGATGGCCAGTAGAATGATCACACCGTGACACTTGTGACTTCATTACCTGAGAAATCCCAAAGAAACGTGTGCACATGGGAGACAGCTTAAGGGCTCTGGTGATGGTAATCACCCGCCGGACCAGGGGGTGGCGCTGTGGTCTAATGCCTTCTCTTCTCTTCCCTCTGCACAATGGAAGATTGACAGCCACTTCTGTTGTCCGTCCACCTGGACCCGCCCCTTCCTGCCACGTGACCACTTAACCCGGAAACGGGCCATCTGGTTCCCAGTCCAATAACGAACTTGCGCCTGAGAAGACGTCTCCACAATTATTGTGTGCCTTTTGTTGTTTTCATTTCGTCAGTGATACGGCGTCACCACGGTGGTGCCCCAACTGTTTATCTTTGTTGGTCTCATCTTTTACAGGTGTCAGGCTCGGTTCATACGTGGATATGTTCATGATATTCCATATTGCTTTCAGCTGTTAACCTCATGTAGGGAAAGGCTAAAAAGAGCGTGGTGAAGTGTAAAAGAAGGAGCAACATCTACCATGTAGGACAATAAATATTTTGTATGTCCTTATTTGTAAAATTCTCTCTTTAATGCTATATTGTTTAAATGGAACAATGCTGTGTCACCAGTTGTGCTTTGAGCACATTCATGATCCTGCTAGATCAGATAGCTTTGTTTAACCATCTGGGTGAGCAGGGATGAGTTAAACAAAGAGGATAAGATGTGTGTAGGGTAGGGTAAGGGTCTCCAACTCCGCTCCTGGAGCCTCATTTATAAAGCTGGAGATTCATTTGTTTAGAGGCAAAGTAGATCTGCCCGACATGGTGGCTAGCTTGTTGGTAAGGTAACTGGATGAACCCTCAATGTTTCATATGGCCTGGTCCATCATTGTGACAGCAATCGTGTCATTCCATGTGCCAGGTGATAGTGGCTCCCCGCTCAGATTCTGATACCTTACACAAGACCACCAGAACACAGAGGAGGGGCTATATAATGCTGCGGATGATTTTGTGCTCCCACTTGTGGAGTGCAGCCTCTTCTTCTTCTTCCTCTTTCGGCTGCTCCCGTTAAGGGTTGCCACAGTGGATCACCTTCTTCTATACCTTCCTGTCTTCTGCATCTTGTTCTGTTATACCCATCACCTGCATGTCCCCTCTCACCACATTCATAAACCTTCTGTTAGGCCTTCCTCTTCTCCTCTTGCCTGGCAGCTCTATCCTTAGCATCCTTCTCCCAATATACCCCTCATCTCTCCTCTGCACATGTCCAAACCAACACAATCTCGCCTCTCTGACTTTGTCTCCCAACCATCCAGCTTGAGCTGACTCTCTAATGTCCTCATTTCCAATCCTGTCCATCCTCGTCACACCCAATGCAAATCTTAGCATCTTTAGCTCTGCCACCTCCAGCTCTGTCTCCTGCTTTCTGGTCGGTGCCACCATCTCCAACCCATATAACATAGCTGGTCTCACTACCGTCCTGTAGACCTTCCCTTTCACTCTTGCTGATACCCGTCTGTCACAAATCACTCCTGACACTCTTCTTCACCCATTCCACCCTGCCTGCACTCTCTTCTTCACTTCTCTTCCACAATCCCCATTACTCTGTACTGTTGATCCCAAGTATTTATACTTATCCACTTACATCAACTCTACTCCCTCATCCTCACCATCCCACTGACCTCCCTCTAATTTACACACATGTATTCTGTCTTGGTGTTCGTACTGACCTTCATTCCTCTCCTCTCTAGAGCATATTTCCACCTTTCCAGGGTCTCCTCAACCTGCTCCCTACTATCGCTACAGATCACAATGTCATGAGCAAACATCATAGTCCACGGGGACTCCTGCCTAATCTCATCTGTCAACCTGTCCATCACCATTGCAAATAAGAAAGGGCTCAGAGCCGATCCCTGATGTAATCCCACCTCCACCTTGAATGCATCTGTCACTCCTACCGCAGACCTCACCACGATCACACTTCCCTCGTACATATCCTGTACAACTCTTACATACTTCTCTACCACTCCCAACTTTCTCATACAATACTACAGCTCCTCTCGAGGCACCTTGTCATATGCTTTCTCCAGGTCCACAAAGATGCAATGCAACTCCTTCTGGCCTTCTCTGTACTTCTCCATCAACACCCTCTGAGCAAACATCGCATGATCTGTGGTGCTCTTTCTTGGCATGAAACCACACTGCTGCTCACTAACCATCACCTCACTTCTTAACTGAGCTTCCACTACTCTTTCCCATAACTTCATGCTGTGGCTCATCAATTTTATCCCCCTGTAGTTACTACAGTCCTGCACATCCCCCTTATTCTTAAATATCGGCACCAGTACACTTCTTCTCCACTCCTCAGGCAGCCTCTCACTTTCCAAGATTCCATTAAACAATCTGGTTAAAAACTCCACTGCCATTTCTCCTAAACACCTCCATGCTTCCACAGGTATGTCATCTGGACCAACGGCTTTTCCATTCTTCATCCTCTTCATAACTGTTATTACTTCCTCCTTGCTAATCCGTTGCACTTCCTGATTCACTATCTCCACATCATCCAATCTCTTCTCTCTCTCATTCTGTTCATTCATCAGCCTCTAAAAGTACTCTTTCCATCTGCTCAACACACTCTCCTCGCTTGTGAGTACGTTTCCATCTTTATCCTTTATCACCCTAACCTGCTTCACATCTTTCCCAGCTCGATCCTTCTGTCTAGCCAATTGGTACAGGTTGTGGAGTGCAGCCTGATACTCTTGAATGCAGTGGGCGGGGTCTCCGTGTATCAGACGGGAGCTGCTCTAGCAGCCAATAAAGTTCGGCAGCATTCTGATTGCATATGTATGAGGTTGATTAGCATAGACCTTATATGGATGTTTCAGGGCGGCATTCAAGGTGTGTTCATGCTCTCATATTTACAAGTTGACTGTGATTTATAAACGGTAAATTGTGTAGAAATGTGAGTGCACCAGATTTTATCAGTCTAATTTCTTTTTTTGGTGTGATCTATCTATCTATCTATCTATCTATCTATCTATCTATCTATCTATCTATCTATCTATCTAT
>JANRMT010062845.1:2539124-2572362 GCA_026402145.1 Polypterus bichir lapradei | reverse complement strand
ATTATTGCAGATTTATTAAAAAAGAAAAACTGAAATATCACATGGTCCTACGTATTCAGACCCTTTGCTCAGTATTTAGTAGAAGCACCCTTTTGAGCTAATACAGCCATGAGTCTTCTTGGGAAGGATGCAACAAGTTGTTCACACCTGGATTTGGGGATCCTCTGCCATTCCTCCTTGCAGATCCTCTCCAGTTCTGTCTGGTTGGATGGTAAACGTTGGTGGACAGCCATTTTTAGGTCTCTCCAGAGATGCTCAATTGGGTTTAAGTCAGGGCTCTGGCTGGGCCATTCAAGAACAGTCACAGAGTTGTTGTGAAGCCACTGCTTCGTTATTTTAGCTGTGTGCTTAGGGTCATTGTCTTGTTGGAAGGTAAACCTTCAGCCCAGTCTGAGGTCCTTAGCACTCTGGAGAAGGATTTTGTCCAGGATATCCCTGTACTTGGCCGCATTCATCTTTTCCTCGATTGCAACCAGTCGTCCTGTCCCTGCAGCTGAAAAACACCCCCACAGCATGATGCTTCCACCGCCATGCTTCACTGTGGGGACTGTATTGGACAAGTGATGAGCAGTGCCTGGTTGTCTCCACACATACCGCTTAGAATTAAGGCCAAAAAGTTCTATCTTGGTCTCATCAGACCAGAGAATCTTATTTCTCACCATCTCAGAGTCCTTCAGGTGTCTGATGAGGCGATGCGGAAAATCTGTCTAAAAGTGCCGTTTGCCAGGCAATTCGTAAAGTCTGTTTGACTCTGAAATATTTCCTTCGTGTTTTCATAGTGTTTCCTGGACACCTGCGTGTGCAGACAATAAAAGAGGTGTTTCATGCCATTGCAGGTACACAGGCAAAAACAGCCACAGTTCCGTAAAGAATCTCACAATCAGCCTAACATTCTCATTACCCAGGATTTCCAAATGTGATTGGGGCACATGGGACTGATCAGAGTGGAGTTTGATCAAACATTATTTGGAAAATGTATCTCTCCTCCTGGTGAATAATCAGACACAGTGTCTTCATCAAATATTTGACCTTCCTCAATATCTCGTTGGTCAGACACAAGTTCTAGGGATATGACATTCCCTGCAACTGACCCAACAAAAAAAAGAGGGCTATATGGAACCTACCTATGGCACACATTGAGGACAAATATATGCAATGACCAACCTTTACCTGAAATGAAGTGACCACTGCATCCTGCCACTGGTTCTGAGGAGGAGCTTGCCACTGGAATGCCCTCAGAAACAGGGTGATGGGCATTTTGCTGGAGATCCAACTCTTCTACAGGGGTTAGGTCTGGACCGCGTGGACCTCCACCTGTTTTTTTGCTTGTCTGCCTTCTTATTTGCTTTAAAATTAAAGTTTTTAATATTATAAATGATTCTTTATGTCAACAATTCTTTAAATAGTTATATACCAATTTTTACCAGTTTGAAGTATATTCTTGTACTTCACTTTAACCTGTTCCCATGTTCTCCTTGTGCTCACGTTTGATCTGGAATTATGACATATTAAATAATAACTAATCTAACACGTAGGAAATGAAAGGCTGCTTTCAGTAAGTACAATGCACACTACTTACGCGTTTAATTTGTCGGCCACTTTTTGCCAGCCATCTTTTCTGGTTTGGGCTGCTTTTGCACTGCTACCCTTTGTACATATTAAATCTTGGAATTCTTCATCCCCTCCTTGAACCGTCACCTTATTGTGGTAGAGGGGTTTGCGTGTCCCAATGATCCTAGGAGCTATGTTGTCCGGGGCTTTATGCCCCTGGTAGGGCCACCCAGGGCAAACTGGTCCTAGGTGAGGGATGAGACAAAGATCAGTTCAACAAACCTCCAATGAAGAATAAAAACTGTGGACGACGTTTTCCCTTGCCCGGACGCGGGTCACCGGGGCCCCCCTCTGGAGCCAGGCCTGGGGGTGGGGCTCGATGGTGAGCGCCTGGTGGCCGGCCTGCACCCATGGGGCTCGGCCAGGCACAGCCCGAAGAGGTAACGTGGGTCCTCCTTCCCATGGGCTCACCACCTACGGGAGGGGCCAAGGAGGTCGGGTGCAGTGTGAGTTGGGTGGTGGCCGGAGGCGGGGACCTTGGCGTTCTGATCCTCGGCTACAGAAACTGGCTCTTGGGACGTGGAATGTCACCTCTCTGAAGGGGAAGGAGCCTGAGCTAGTGCGCGAGGTTGAGAGGTTCCGGCTAGATATAGTCGGACTCACCTCGACGCACAGCTTGGACTCTGGAACCAATCTCATTGAGAGGGGCTGGACTCTCTACCACTCTGGAGTTGCCCCCGGTGAGAGGCGCCGAGCAGGTGTGGGCATACTTATTGCCCCCCGACTTGGAGCCTGTGCGTTGGGGTTTACCCCGGTGGACGAGAGGGTGGCCTCCCTCCGCCTTCGGGTGGGGGGAAGGGTCCTGACTGTTGTTTGTGCGTATGCGCCGAACAGCAGTTTGGAGTATCCACCCTATTTGGAGTCTCTGGAGGTGGTGCTAGAGGGCATACCTTCCGGGGATTCCCTCGTTTTGCTGGGAGACTACAATGCCCACGTGGGCAATGACAGTGAGACCTGGAAGGGCGTGATTGGGAGGAATGGCCCCCCCGATCTGAACCCGAGCGGTGTTTTGTTATTGGACTTCTGTGCTCGCCACGGATTGTCCATAACGAACACCATGTTCAAGCATAAGGGTGTTCATATGTGCACTTGGCACCAGGACACCCTAGGCCTCAGTTCGATGATCGACTTTGTGGTTGTGTCGTCGGACTTGCGGCCATACGTCTTGGACACTCAGGTGAAGAGAGGGGCGGAGCTGTCAACTGATCACCACCTGGTGGTGAGTTGGCTTCGATGGTGGGGGAAGATGCCAGTCAGACCTGGTAGGCCCAAACGTGTTGTGAGGGTCTGCTGGGAACGGCTGGCAGAGTCCCCTGTCAGAAGTAGCTTCAACTCCCACCTTCGGCAGAACTTCGACCACGTCCCGAGGGAGGTGGGGGACATTGAGTCTGAATGGGCCATGTTCCGTGCCTCTATTGTTGAGGCGGCTGACCGGAGCTGTGGCCATAAGGTGGTCGGTGCCAGTCACGGCGGCAATCCCCAAACCCGTTGGTGGACACCGGCGGTGAGGGATGCCGTCAAGCTGAAGAAGAAGGAGTCCTATAGGATCTTTTTGTCCTGTGGGTCTCTGGAGGCAGCTGATAGGTACCGGCAGGCCAAGCGGAATGCGGCTTCGGTTGTTGCTGAGGCAAAAACTCGGGCATGGGAGGAGTTTGGAGAGGCCATGGAGAACGACCCACTAACATGCCTTCCAATGAGGAAGCAGAGCCTGGGGACTCTGAGGTGGGCTTTCCCATCTCTGGGACTGAAGTCACCGAGGTGGTCAAAAAACTCCTTGGTGGCAGGGCCCCCGGGGGTGGATGAGATACGCCCGGAGTTCCTTAAGGCTCTGGATGTTGTAGGACTGTCTTGGTTGACACGTCTCTGCAACATCGCATGGACATCGGGGACAGTGCCTCTGGATTGGCAGACTGGGGTGGTGGTCCCCCTCTTTAAAAAGGGGGACCGGAGGGTGTGTTCCAACTATAGAGGGATCACACTCCTCAGCCTCCCTAGAAAAGTCTATTCGGGGGTTTTGGAGAGGAGGGTCCGTCGGATAGTCGAACCTCGGATTCAGGAGGAACAGTGTGGTTTTCGTCCTGGTCGCGGAACAGTGGACCAGCTCTACACCCTTAGCAGAATCCTGGAGGGTGCATGGGAGTTTGCCCAACCAGTCTACATGTGCTTTGTGGACTTGGAAAAGGCGTTCGACCGTGTCCCTCGGGGAGTCCTGTGGGGGGTGCTCCGGGAGTATGGGGTACTGGACCCCCTGATAAGAGCTGTTCAGTCCCTGTACAACCGGTGTCAGAGCTTGGTCCGCATTGCCGGCAGTAAGTCGAGCCCGTTTCCAGTGAGAGTTGGACTCCGCCAGGGCTGCAATTTGTCACCAATTCTGTTCATAACTTTTATGGACAGAATTTCTAGGCGCAGCCAGGGTGTTGAAGGGGTCCGGTTTAGTGGACTCAGGATTGGGTCACTGCTTTTTGCAGATGATGTTGTCCTGTTTGCTTCATCAGGCCGTGATCTTCAGCTCTCTCTGGATCGGTTCGCAGCTGAGTGTGAAGCGGCTGGGATGAGAATCAGCACCTCCAAATCCGAGACCATGGTCCTCAGCCGGAAAAGGGTGGAGTGCCCTCTCAGGGTTGGGGGCAAGATCCTGCTCCAAGTGGAGGAGTTTAAGTATCTCGGGGTCTTGTTCACGAGTGAGGGAAGAATGGATCGTGAGATCGACAGGCGGATCGGTGCGGCATCCGCAGTGATGCGGGCTCTGCATCGGTCTGTCGTGGTGAAAATTTACCAGTCGATCTACGTTCCTACCCTCACCTATGGTCATGAGCTATGGGTAGTGACCGAAAGAACGAGATTGCGAATACAAGCGGCTGAAATGAGTTTCCTCCGCAGGGTGTCTGGGCTTTCCCTTAAAGATAGGGTGAGGAGCTCAGTCATCCGGGAGGGACTCAGAGTAGAGCCGCTGCTCCTCCGCATCGAGAGGAGTCAGATGAGGTGGCTCGGGCATCTGATCAGGATGCCTCCTGGACGCCTCCTGGTGAGGTGTTCCGGGCACGTCCAACCGGGAGGAGGCCCCGGGGAAGACCCAGGACACGCTGGAGGGACTATGTCTCCCGGCTGGCCTGGGAACGCCTTGGGATTCTCCCGGAAGAGCTGGAAGAAGTGGCCGGGGAGAGGGAAGTCTGGGCTTCTCTCCTTAAGCTGCTACCCCCGCGACCCGACCTCGGATAAGCGGAAGAGGATGGATGGATGGATGGATGGAATTCTTCATATTCTTCAAATAAAAGGTCCTGCTCCGCTTGTGTGAAAAAATGCACCCGTTCTTTCGTCATTTTGTTTCAGCCCATCAAGGACTTGCTGATCATGTTTTGTAGACTCAATAAATATGGGCTTTTCAATCAGCGCGGGCGGATGATTAGATCCAGCTAAACTAATCTACTACAGGGCTGCGTTTGAAAAACTAACTTATCCCGGGTGAGCTTCACCGGCATTAACTCATCCAAGATGAGGCATCTGATCTCGGATGATTTAAGCGATGTACAGAAAATACCCCCCAGGATGTTAACATTGTTGTTTTGAAGCCATCCCTGCGGAGCCTTGACTTTAAACTTTGGGGTCATTGACTAGCTGGGAAGACAAACGTCTCCCAAGATGCCGGTTTCTTGCAGGACTTCCCTGCGTTTTGATGCATTCGTTTCCTCCTCTACTCTCACAAGCCACCCACCCAGGGTCTGCTGCAGCAAAGCATCCCCAATGACATGATGCTGCCCGCCTGCTTCATGCTTGTTCATAGTGTGCGGTAGTCAAACACGGTATTTACTCTGATAAACGAAAAGTTCAATTTTGGCCTCGTTGGACCATAGAACCTTCTTCCAGTTGACTTCAGAAAATCCCACGTGCCGTCTGACAAACTCTTGCCAAGATGTCATGTACATTTTTTTCCCTTTGCCACTCTCCCATAAAACTTCAACTGGTGAAGCACCAGGGCCAACAGTTACTGTCTGTACGGTTTCCCCAATCTCATCAACTGTATCTTGTAACTCCTTCAGAGTTCACTGAGGTTCCTTGGTTACCTCCTTCACCAGTCTTCATCTCGCATGATCACTTAACTTTTATTAACAGCCCACTCTAGTCAGCTCTGTAATACTTTTCCATTTCTTAATGACCGATTTCACTGGACTCCCAAAGAAAATTCAGTGACTTCGATAATTTCCCATCTCCCTACCGAAGTTGTGCTTTTCACTCACCTTCTGACCGACTTGCTTAGACTGTTCTTTCGTTTTCATCGTGTAGTTTACGCCATCATACTGACTCAGACATCTGTATATATATAAAATTCTTTTCACATTTGAAACGGAAATTGATGTATGACCACACGAAACGGAAATTACGTATGACCATAGAACATATTATAATACAGGAACTTCGTATTATAATATTAAAAACTTATTATAATATTAAAAAATATTATAATATTAAAATAATATTAAAAATAATATTATAATATTAAAAACTTCGTTTGTGGACGCCATTCTTATATTGTCTTTACGAATTATTATTGTGTGAGAGTTATTTTACTGATATTGAAAAGAAGTAAACACAAACAAGCCAATCTATCCCATAGAAGTGCACCCCGCGTCACCCTCTACTCTGGACTACAGTGCTGAGCCGTCCGCCGCCAGGCGCGTTCTGACAGAGAAGTTTTATTTATTCATCCACGGAAACTGCCACATTATAACTTTTTTTTTAATAGGCAGTACTTGATAGTAAAAGAGATGAGGAAAACAGCTTTGCGTCTTTCTACTTTTTAACTGCGCCGAGCTGTAAACAATGTGAAGACAAGACCACCTTCAGCGGCGAGGGGTTGTGAGAACAAAGTGGATGCTGGGAGGCACGGAATGTCGGGCTGCTCCGCCGGGTCGAGAGATCTGCAGTTTCGGGCGCCGTCCTCTCTTCTCGCACTGTTTGTGACACTTCAAGTGCCCCGTCAGCTCCTGGGAGAGTGGAAATCTTTGCGAATGAGTGTAATCGGCGCCATCGAAGCAAGACTCTCTTTGTAAATTGCGCTTCATGACTACTTAATGTCCCTGAAGGTGAGTTCAGGTCACTAAAACCCCGCAACATTCAAGGTTGCTTTTGTGATGAATTCTTTTAAGAAGATGGAGAGTTTACATCTAAGAAGATGTACCGACCTCTTCATGTTACGTTTCGGACTTGGGAATTGTTTGGACCTTCTGCCCGTTAAGCACGGAAGGGCAGCGTCCACATTTCTCAGAATAAATTTTCTCTTAAATCACAGGCACGTAGTGCAAGGTTGTCAGGCAGAAAGTTGCAGGATCGTATAGAAAATGTAATTTCTGTCCCACAGCGGTCGTGTAGCGCTTTTCACAAGGGATCTGCTACTGAGAGATGATCCAAATACATTTAAGCTGCTGTTAGTGCTACTTACCTGTTGTGTTATAGCGCCTTTAAAATGTACTTTACCCTAAAGCACTCCAGTACTGCTCAATGTATCTTTACTTCTTAAAACGTTAATGTTTTACTGTTTAATAATTTATATACTACATTTTATTTTTTTCCCTTGCACTCAGTGAGCGAAGCCACTGGGTAATCAGCTAGTTTTTAATAAAAAACTGTTGGTTCTCTCTTTTCTGAGATTGCCAGCCAGATGTTTAATGGCCCACAGCATACATTTCTCAGACTATTTTCTATTTCCTATCCAAATACTCTATTGGACACATTCAGTAGTAGTAGCAGTAGTAGACAATGGGATCATGACAGCAGGTCATCTATTGGCTCTCTTTGCAACTCCTTATTGTTTGTCTGCTGCTTAAGGAAATAAGAAAACAATGAAGGGGTCTGAATCTTATGAAAACCTACCGTTATTAATTAGCTGCAGTAATTGGTCAAGTCAAGTTTGGGGAGCATGCACTGGTACAGCGTGTTGCCACACCCACCACATGACGAAACAGCTCGGGATCCTGGACGGCAACCCCCCCAAGCAGAAACGTGGTCCAGTCCCACCCTCCAGAAATGACCCTCTATCTGCAACAGCGAGGTGTTACCTGGGTGACCCCCTTGGCCTGGACCAGCTGCTTGGGTCCTCAACAATGAGGATCCCGTGAGCCTGATCACCCTTAAGGAATCGCGCCACATGGCCGTAGTGCCATAACTGACGCTCCCTCACAATGCAGGTACTGTGCATCATTCGGGACTCCGTGAGCAAAACAAAGTCAAACCAGTGGTACCCAGTAATTGGTGATTAAGTGAAATATCTGAAATGAAAGCCTGCAGCCATCCAAGATCAGAGTTTGACTCCCCCGAGTTACACCATATTTCAAATGTGGCAGAATAGGAGAGTACCTGCACAAGCACAGATGAAAGGCAGACATGCCAGCTCTATAACGCCAGTGCCTAAACTCAGATTTCAATCCAACTACTACACCGACACGATGCCCACTTTTGGGTCATGTCAAAAGTTAGTTTTATTCTGAACATCTTATAGAACACAGATGACCTACAGTCTAAACCACACACAGATACAGGTACAGTTAACTCATGAAGAAATCTTTCTATAACCGCCACAGTACCACATGTCCAGTAAAACCTAAATGCTAAGTAAATACACTGTTAGGGTATGCACTTCTAGGCATTTTGATCACTTGAGAACGCTGTGGCATTCTCTGGGGGAATTTCACAGGCAACATTAAACGAATATTTGTACACAGGTCAAAAAAAAAAAATACAAAGATCAGTCACTCCGTTCAGGGTAGGTAACTTGTGGAATGGCACCACGTCAATTTTAAGAAAAATATTAAAACATACCACATACATGCATAAATACAACTTTTTTCTAATTTTGGTTCTGTACATTACCACAATGAATTTTAAATGAAACAACTCAGATGCAGTTGAAGTGTAGACTTCCAGCTTTAATTCAGTGGGTTGAACAAAAAGATTGCATAAAAATGTGAGGCAACTAAAGCATTTTTTGAACACAATCCCTTCAGTTCAGGGGCTCAAAAGTAATTGGACAATTGACTCAAAGGCTATTTCATGGGCAGGTGTGTTCAAGTCCGTCGTTATGTCCTTATCAATTAAGCAGATAAAAGGCCTGGAGTTGATTTGAGGTGTGGTGCTTGCATGTGGAAGATTTTGCTGTGAACAGACAACATGCGGTCAAAGGTGCTCTCCATGCAGGTGAAAGAAGCCATCCTTAAGCTGCGAAAACAGACAAAACCCGTCCGAGAAATCGCTACAATATTACGAGTGGCAAAATCTACAGTTTGGTACATCCTGAGAAAGAAAGCAAGCACTGGTGAACTCAGCAACACAAAAAGACCTGGACGTCCACGGAAGACAACAGTGGTGGATGATCGCAGAATCATTTCCATGGTGAAGAGAAACCCCTTCACAACAGCCAACCAAGTGAACAACACTCTCCAGGGCTTGGTAGGCATATCGATATCTAAGTCTACCATAAAGAGAAGACGGCATGACAGTAAATACAGAGGGTGCACTGCAAGGTGCAAGCCACTCATAAGCCTCAAGAATAGAAAGGCTAGATTGGACTTTGCTAAAGAACATCTAAAAAAGCCAGCACAGTTCTGGAAAAACATTCTTTGGACAGATGAAACCAAGATCAACTTCTACCAGAATGATAGCAAGAAAAAAGTATGGAGAAGGCGTGGAACAGCTCATTATCCAAAGCATACCACATCATCTGTAAAACACGGTGGAGTCAGGCAGTGTGATGGCTTGGCCGTGCATGGCTGCCAGTGGCACTGGGACACTAGTGTTTATTGATGATGTGACACAGGACAGAAGCAGCCGAATGAATTCTGAGGTGTTCAGAGACATACTGTCTGCTCAAATCCAGCTAAATGCAGTCAAACTGATTGGGTGGCGTTTCATGATACAGATGGACAATGACCCAAAACATACAGCCAAAGCACCCCAGGAGTTTATTAAAGCAAAGAAGTGGAAAATTCTTGAATGGCCAAGTCAGTCACCTGATCTTAACTCAATTGAGCAGGCATTTCACTGGTTGAAGACTAAACTTCGGACAGAAAGGCCCACAAACAAACAGCAACTGAAAGCCGCTGCAGTAAAGGCCTGGCAGAGCATTAAAAAGGAGGAAACCCAGCATCTGGTGATGTCCATGAGTTCAAGACTTCAGGCTGTCATTGCCAGCAAAGGGTTTTCAACCAAGTATTAGAAATGAACATTTTATTTCCAGTTATTTAATTTGTCCAATTACTTTTGAGCCCCTGAACTGAAGGGATTGTGTTAAAAAAATACTTTAGTTGCCTCACATTTTTATGCAATCTTTTTGTTCAACCCACTGAATTAAAGCTGAAAGTCTGCACTTAAACTGCATCTGAGTTGTTTCATTTAAAATTCATTGTGGTAATGTACAGAACCAAAATTAGAAAAAAGTTGTCTCTGTCCAAATATTTAGGGACCCAACTGTATATTCAACACTGAGAAGAAGAACCAAATAGAGCAGCACTACTCCAAACCTGGAGAAAGAGGGGTTGGAAAAAAAAGGTGCACAAATGTACACCATCAAAAAAGGGAAAGTCACACATAACCAGGTTACAATTATGTTTACTTTTGAAAGGTAGCAAACATGAAAAATGAACAAGATGCATTCAAGGAAACCCCCCAAGAGGTATGCTTAGCAGCATCTACAGTATATGGATGTTAGGGGAAAACAAATGCAGTTTGTATACTACTTTGACTGTGCTATAAGTTTGCACCGAACAGAAATTCCTCTCAACCATGTCGACACACTAAAGATCCAACTTATCAATTTCATCCACTAAAACATTTTTTTTTACTGAAGTGATATATAATTACATCTACATACAACAAAATGATTCCTGCGGTATATTGCTATTACTCACTACTTGTCTTACTAACTTAAATTGACTTTCACCAAAATGAACAAGGTTTTAAGGCTTTATACATCCATTCCTAGTACAACTGACTCAAATTTATTGGCAGTCACTTTTAAGAAGGACAATTTGAATGGATTACATTGCTTTAATGAGAAGCACCATTTACAGAAATCATTTTGAGGGAATATTGCCTTTACCCAATTTTCTTAGGTGGACTTTTCTCAAAATGAATATAGTTTTTGATTTAAAAAGTGGTTTTTAGGAAAATTTATCATTACGCAGCTACTTTAAGTTGATTCCAATGAAAATGAGCATCTTTATAGGCTTTACCCAACTATTTCTCGCACAACTGACACAATTTGTATGGTTGTCGTAAAAACTTTTATGTTAATAAAAAACAAATGATTTCCCTGGCAATCATGTTAGGATGCAGTGTTGCCAAGTCAGGTGATTTTCTTTTTGCATTTTCCGGGTTGTGGGGGTTTTTCAAAGGACTATTTTTTGTGACATTCTCCAGAATGTGTGAGCAATTTTCGGTTATATTTGGGGACAAAAATGCCTTATTAGCATGAGGATGAGTTAATTTGCATTGAGTGACCCACCATTGTGGTAAAGATCTTGCAGAATTTTAGCAATTTTCACCCATGTGTCAAACATCGAGAAAGATAGAAGACTGGACAAAATATTAATTTAAAGATAAAAGGACTGGACAAAATAGTAATTTAAGTGCCAAACATTTGTGCCGCTAACGATGATGGCTTTGAGCATGTTTGTCAAATCTACTGCACTCTCTAACATGAGCAGGCTTTTTTTCCTTGTGGTGGCAGGAGGTGATTTAATATATTACCTTGGTGTAATCGGATACTTGGTAATGTCATTTAATGTAATGATGTGGTTCTGGTTAATGATTAGACAACTTATCAATTTAATTAAAACATGAAAATAAAATTTCTAAAAGCAAAGGCCTGTTTTTATTTTTATTTATTCAGTACCCGGCATTGCCCGGGAATCTATAACCGGTGAATTTCCCAAATGAAAGAAACAGAGAATAGAAATAGAACAAACAGTTTTCTGATTGACATTTTGTTGTAAGTTCCTCCACTCTGTATTCTGTCTGCTGTGGCATTTCAGACGCCCTTGAAATACTTTCTTGTGGCATCTGAAGGCATCTGAAGTGGACCTTCCAATTCTACGTCTTTTTTTCAGTGGCATGGGTATATTAGTGAAAAGCAGAACAATTATGTGTTACATGGTATTACATACGGAATAAGCACCACAGTGAGATGAATTTACGTTATTTACAATACGTCAGAAAGCGAACAAATAGCACCAGTCAGTCAGAAAGAGCAACACTGAAATCGTATTGGGAGTCGAAAAACGAGCAAATAGCACTACAAATACAGGAAGCCAGTGAGAAAAAGTAGCACTGAAACCGTACTGGGAAAAATGGCGGGGAGTGGTGGCCTGTTTCTAAGGAGCACCTGTGTTGCTATCTAACAGATGTTGGCGATGGTAACTACAGAAAGAAGTGACATACAACCGGTGCTGCATTTGGGGAAAATGGTGGGGGAAGGATGCTGTCTTTTTAAGGTGAGTCTCTGTTCAAACGTGCTTGCATATAACGAACGTTGTCGAATGAAATACAGCACTATCAGTGCATGTGGGAGTGTAACGTGCGGAAACGCAGGTGTGTCAGCCGGTCAGGCCCACTGGATCGTTCACCTATTACATCCATATGGAAGTTCCCCTTCACCCGATCAAAGTAGTCGGCCTTCTCATACTTGGACACTTATGCCATCTCTTGGCAATTTAAAGAAACATGGGTAAAGAGTGACGTACAGAAACCAAAGCTGCTGCTAGATGGCGCCGCGGTGAACGTCTGTTGCAACGTGCGGCCATCTTGTCGATGATAAGTACGGGGACGTGTGCCGAACGTTGTGTCGGTGAAAAGGTGCCCTGCGGTTCACCACAAACATTTTTCCCTAACCAAAAACATACCCCATAACCTTCTCCTGGTCACAAAGAAGCCCCATCCCCAGTTTGGTGCCGATCGGACGCCCGGTGCAGATTTGTATGGTGGACAAACAAACATACATACATAGACTCTGCTTTATATATTTCATTTTGTTAGAAATTGGCATGCAATGCATGCGTATACAATCAACATATTTAAATTTTGTTATCATTTAGTAATTTGGTTTAACAAAACTGTTTTACGTTTACAGCTGTTCATTTTAAATAATTCTGAGTAACTCAAATAAGTTATGTGAAACTAATTCCTTTCACTCTGGTTAGAATTCATGAATAATTGTTCATTGTACAAGAGGGTGCTCGAGGACAAAGCGAGACCATCTGTCAGAAGACTGAATCTCTACAGAAAATGCACAAGCTAAACATACCAGCAATCCAATTAAGACATGGGTTTACCACTACAGTATGTTTAAATGGAAATTTTACACGTAATAGAATCAAGTTCCTCCAATGAATCATTAGTTTTCAAGGTATCACCAAAGACCACTGTCATACATAATTAATGCAAAATGCTATCCGAGGTCTGCGCTTCAATATGCTATACCAATCTATGAGTGATCCCTGAATTTCTCTATTCGGTTTCTATTTAGATACATGTACAATAAATGAATAGGTATGTCTTCTGGGTTCAATGTGTAAAGGATAAAAACAAAAATTACAAATTATAACTTTAAGCATAGTATATGTAACATTGCAGAATACTCAGGCCTCCTCATTTGTCAAGTAAAACTCAATCTGCAATTCTGATATGTTTATGATTTTATTATGATACAAAAATTCAACAAAACAAACAAGGAGCTAATCACTTCACTTTTAATTCTAATGTTAAGCTCACAAAAAGAACAAAAATTGAGGTTGTAAACAATTTCAGAATTTTAAATTGTACATTTTTGAGAAGCATCATTTTTGGTTATATTAGTTTCATGTGACCCATTAGCCTCCTCTGTCCAGCGGTGTCATCTTTTTGAAGGTAGCCACACCAAAATGTACAGTAACTATTACACGTCATTTAAGAAACTCACCTCCACATGCCAGTTAAACAAAAGCAAAATCTGAAAGGGAACTGACCACATGTTGGTCAATTCTCAGCTAAATCGATACCACAATTGACATATTAAGAAAAAATAAGACTTCATGAGGTTAGAGTTTTGTATAAAGACAAGTTTAATTATCTTGATGGAATGAATGCACTGTAAGTAAACAAATATTTCATAAGCTATGAAAACAAATTATTAACTGTGTCTGTTGCCCTGAGGACAGTATGTACAAACACAATCTGGCACAAAAAAAAAAAACAAAAAAACTCTACTTTCGCCTTTTACGGTCTCTGTGCCTTCCTTCAGGTGATCGGGAGTCCCTGAAAGAAAATGAAGAAGAAAAAAATAAGTTAAAAACAGCATTCTTGTTTTAAGCACCTTTTTGTGTTGGGACTTGTGTGAAAAAATTGATACCTGTTATACAGTATTACAAAATATATATAAAGCTTGTTAAAGATCAGAAATTCTCAAGAGTCCAGTGATTAGTAAATTAGTTGTAAAAAAGACCAGTGTGTGGGACAAAGCTCAAGAAACACAGCAAAATGGTCACACTGACATGTGATTTTTAACACCAACTATAAAATTTGTTTAACCTTTTTTCTTTTTACTTAATCTCTAGCTGTGTTTACCCAGCCTTGCCCAGAAAACTTTGTAAGACTCAAGTTGTAATGACATCAGTTAATAAGATGTAGTAGATGTACGATGCAGCTAAGAGCTATTCTATACAATTTGTTTTTTCTTTTCTTAAATAAACCAAGGGCTAATAAAATTGGCAGGTAGTGTGCTGCAGAGTTCATGGCTTTGGATTTCAAACCCAGACATTATGGGATCACATCCTACTACGGACACAGTGTGACCATGAGCAAGTAACTTCACTTGCCCGTGCTTCAACTGGAAAAAATGGCTTTATGCAAATGAAGGACGCAGGAGAAGCCATCTCTCAGTGCATCACAGAGCATTATGTTAGCATAATATTAATAAATAGCAATAAATAAAAAAAATAAAAAAAAAAAAAAAAACCACAGTTCATTTTCTGTAACATTGCCAAATTTCAGCCAAATCACTCAAAGCATTTTTGAGATTTTGGGGTATTTTGCTTTTCTATTGTAGGAGGAGGTTTAATCCTTAAATACTGATATAGATTAGACATGTATAAAACAAAGGACCAGTGTATGTGTGTATGGAGCAGTCCACTATGCTCACGCTCAACCGCAGCCACTAGATGGCGCATGCATGCACTTTTAAATTTTTTCGGGCTTGCTACAAAAGACAAAGAAAATCCCACCACGCAACAATGATGTTGTGCTAATGACACAGATAAAGAGACACAATATAGAAATGAAGCAATCACCGCGGCTCAACAATGTAAACCATATTACTATTTTTAAAACTGTTAATATGCTGAAATAATTTTACCCTTTGTGCATGACCACATTTCCTGCTTTAAACAAATAAACTGAAAAATAAATTCTCAATTTAAAAACCTGATGCATATACACTACCAGTCAAATGTTTTAGAATATCTCAGTTTTTCTTCAAATGTAATCAGTTGAAATGCAATGAATGACCTAAAATGGTGAAAAGGTAAGCAGTAAACTGCCAGGGGTTTAAATTTAAAGTTTAGGTTAGCAAAACCTGAAAAATAGACATTTTCTGAATATTACAAATGGGTCTTCTTGAGTGAACTACTAATGGGTTATGAAGTTGAAGCAAACCATTTGCACAGGTGGCCCAACTTCTGCTGAGTACTTAAAAACCCCCTGTGTGTCTTAAAGCAGAATTGGAACATACTGTGTTACTACACCCAAGAAAGTTGTAAACTCCAGTGATTATAGCAAGAAAATGACAATTAACAAATGAAATGAGATACAGCATTATTACAAAAACAAATCTAAGTGTCAGTGAGTACAGTGGTGTCCTACACAATCCAAAGGCAATTGGAAAATGGAAGAAACTGATATACTGTAGGAAGAGATCTAGCAGACCCAAAGTCACAACCCAATCAGAAGACAAATTTCTGAGGGTCACCAGCTTATGTGATAGGCACAAACTGTTTGCTTGCAAGGCTTAACTTACTTTAATTGCTGCATAATCTTCTAGGATGTAACCAATTAGTTGTTTCCTGAAAAAGGCCCATTTTTAATATCTTGATATTTTCTTTTTTTCAATTTTTGCTAACAAACTTTACATTTACACCTCTGGCAGTTTACTGCTTTATCTTTTTACCATTTAAAGACATTCATTGTATTTCAACTGATTACATTTGAAGAAAAGGTGGAAAAACAGGTGTGTTATAAAACTTTTGACTGGTGGTGTGGATACATCTACTTCCAAAGTAAGGTGGTGTGCTGTGGGCTGAGCTAGTTCTTTATGATCGGTCCAATTATAAAAATCAACTGTTAAAACAATATTTCAATATACAACTGTTTCTAAATTAACATAAACCTGACACAGCCCCTAGGTATAAGAACACAGAAACTGAAGCATTTCCAAATATGCATGCATTTATTTTTCTGCATTAATCAAAGCTATAATGACTAATGTTTAAAAACAAATATATGTCAGGTTTTGGGTTAACATGCTGAAGAAAACCATTCCAGTACATCTTTCAAGACTCAATTTTTTTGTTGTTTTGAAGCTGGCTAATACATGAGACTAAAGTGGTCATTTCTTTCATTTGAAGAATAATAACTCAATTCTTAAAAATGTAATATTAATTATTTTTTAATTGAAGCATGACTTTCCTTTACAATAAATATTCTCACCTTTTCCTTCTCGAGTCTCTTTCATGATCCTTGCTTCTTCTTTTCCAACGGTGTGAAGAGTGTCCAGATCCTTTTGAACTTCCATAAGAATGATGGGAATCGACAGATGGTGATCTGCAAGTTGAATGGGAGATGTCTGAGACACTTCTAACTCATTAATAAATAGGTAATTTAAAAGCAAAACAGAATAACAAAAGATGTGTGGAAAGTATGAAAGCACCGGGTGATAATTAGCACTATAAATGATCCCAAAAAATATAGTTAAACAAAGCCCTATGGTGACAGGTCAGCTCTATGTGCAACAGGATTCATATTTTACCAGATTTTACTTTAAGGCAACTATTCCTGAAATAATTGTAATGAACACATTTGCAGCGAGGATTAAAAGCAGAAAATACAGGTATTTCATTTAAAATATTTTTTACAAGTAAAGAACAGCTTGCATATAGCTCTAGAGATAAACTACTAGTAAATACAAGTTGAATTCTAGTGAAATGGATAATGTAGGTATCATGAAAATATTATGTGAATCTGTGTCTTTATATGTATTAATTACATACTTATGAAGCAGAGTGACAATTTTAAACTGCCAATTGAGTAAGGGGCAACTGTATAGGGGCAAGTCTAACATACTAAATAATAAAGAATGTGGGGTTTTGCAAACCTCAAGTTTGGAGTACTGGGGTTACTTTTGACAGTAACCTCTCTTTTGAGTAATGGATTAATTCAATGGTCATGAGTTGCTATTTTCAGGTTTGTCTTTTAGCCAAGGTTAAGCCTTTTTTTAAAATCACCTAGGGATCTTGAGAAAGTTACTCATGCTTTTATCTATTCTCTGCTTGCTTATTTTAACTCATTGTATTCTGGGATCAGCAAATCCCTGACCCACAGATTGCAGCTGATCCAGAATGCTGCAGCTCATTTTTTGGTTGGGGCAAAAAGTTTGCCTCTGTATGTCCAATTTTAGCCTCTTTACTCTTGCTGTCAGCTTCAGAATTGACTTTAAAATGTTGCTGCTGGTTTTTTAAGTCATTACATGGATATGCTCATGTCTATTTATCTGAACTGTTTTATACACCAGCCATCCAGAGAGCTTGGATCTACTGGTCAGCTGTTTCTTGTGATCCCTTGTACTAAGTGCAAAATTAAGGGGTCCAGGGCTTTTGCAGCAGCTGTACCTCATCTGTGGAATTCTTTATCTTATTATGTTAAGGAGTCTCCTTTAACTGAACTGTTTAAAACGAGGTTGAAGGTGCATTTCTATTCTCTACCTTTCCATGACTTTCAGTGATACTGATGGTTCCCAGTTACTGCTGGTTATATTGTGTTTTATTGTATTTTATTCTATTTAATTTATCTTTATTTTATGTTTTAATGTAAAGCACCCTGGCTACGGCATTACTGATGCTGTTTTAAATGTGCTCTATAAATAAATTGACATTAAAATGCAAGACAGACAGATAGATGATGATTCTGATTTCTTAAGGAACAGTGGTAATGTAATCAGTTTAATTTGCTGAATACAGAAGATGGAAATATACTGTAAATAAAACTGTTACTATGTTTTCAGGTTAAAAACACAAAAGAATGAGATCAGTTATTATTGCATATCTAAAGTTATGAATGTGTAATATTTTAAAAAAGACAGGTGATCAGAAGAAAGATCATCATGAAAAGTCTCTTAAGAAAATAAAAAAACAGTTAGGTGTGTTAAGCTTACCTTCCTGTAGCGCCAGAAGAAGCATCTCCATGTTCTTCCGATTTTTGCTTGGTGTCATCACCATCTTCTTGCCAGAGCCGAGATAATTCTTCAGAGTGTACATCGATCACTTCACGAATTACCTGAGAGAGCCAGAGAGATAAAAGAATTTGCTATTTCATTACATCTTTAAATGTTTTTGGAAACAATCCTCAAACTCATATGCACATGATAAAAATGCATGCGACATTTCCTCACAATTTCTCTCTTCCTGAAGTTCATATAAACACATATCTTTGCTTAATCTTTCATTTTTAACAGCGATTTTCCAGGTTCCATCAAGTTTGCAGGATTTACACAAAAGACTAAAGGTAAAGGAGCATTCATGTTTACGTTCACATGACCTTCCTGACACCAACCTTCTTTAGTTGATCTTTACAATACAAAAGAAGGATGGTGACCATACTCTAATCCCAGGTCACAGGGGTAACTTCATCTTTTCTAATTCATTAAAATATGTATATAAATACACACTTTACTCTGGTACAATATATTGTAATGGATGGCACACACGCACTGGCATTGAACAAGGATTCTTATCCATTCAGGAGCAAAGTACAATGGAAGGACTCCCCCAGTTTATCAGATGGCAGTATCCTTGGGTTGGGAATTCTGCCACAGAAACCCGCATGGCATGCTGGGATCTGTAATCCCGTGGGGCAGCCAGGATTCATAATCCCTACTTTCTGGGGACTTCCGGTTGATCCAGGAGTGCTTCCAATTGGCTATGCCCTAGCACAGATGTACTCCTGGGTCTTATAAAAGAAGTTGCCCGATCTCAGCCAGGTGAGTCAGTGGAGGGTGGAAGAGGACAAAGCTTACCTGGAGGAGTGGAAGGTGAAGGAAAATGACTAGTGTGAGAATGTATTTGAAAGCAAAAAAAAACCTTTCATTATATTGGGACGTGTGTCTGTGGCAAATGTGTTTGGGGTGCTGCAATGCCCCCTAGTGGTCACAATATTAATTATTCATTAACTAATATATAATAAAACAGCTACTGATTCTAACCTCTGTATATGACTTCTTTGTTATGTGAACATTTTTTGCTCTGTAGGATTGCCTCCTCCTCTTATAGTCTCTCATTTCTGCAAGAACTTCAAGACGTGTTTTTGGTTCATTTAGTTGTTCATCTAAAAAAGCAGACAAAGGTAATAGAAAAAAAAAATTAAGTCAAAAACTGTCCATTCAAACAACCAAAGACATGGTGTGCAAAAACAGTCTCTTGGGATATTTCTTCTCTTTTTAAAAATCATTATTTTCATATTGAAATACAGCATCATAAAAAAAACAGGCCCCCACACCCATAATCCCAATAAAATTGAAATAATTAAACTACACAAAACAACAGAAATATTGTTTATACAATAAAAACAATCTAAAAAGAGAAATAAATAAACAAGCATAAGGGCACTCATATTAGGATTCCCAACAATTTGGCTGGGGTTCTACATTATATTTATGCATTTTTTATGCGTTTTCCTTTTGGGCATTTTTTTATGGTTGGACGTGAAGGTCTAGTGGTGAGGGTTGCAATCATGAGAATGTTACACCTCTGTGAAGATTGCAGTGGGGTGGGTGGGTTACCCTTTTACTGCATTGTGTAAGCAAGCATGCCTTCGAAATTATTGTGTACTCTGAGTTTAGTTTTCTTTGTCCCTAATTCTTTCTTTCTATTTCCACTTATTTCAAACAAGATTTTTAATCCTTTCATACAGCCCACAAAGCTGAATGTACTGAACTTCCAAACGTCTAACACAGATGGACAGTTGACATTTCCTTTATTAAGAGATGGACTTTAAATATAATAAAACAGTAAGAGCTGCTAACAAATACTTTGCAACTTTCACACTCCCCTTGGCCTCCACAAAGCCTTTGGCACTTAATTTTGTATTTATTCTAATGCCTTAAATTGAAGTCTCATGATAGATCTGTGAACTAATCTATACATTTCACTCATCTTTTTCTGAATAGCTTCTTAGGAATAAATGAAATTAGTGACAAATCTTTCTCAACTACTCTGATGCTCTTGCTTGTCCTAACTTCCAGTTCTGCTTTAATGACCAACACAAATCTTCTCCACTTTAACTTGCAGAAAATAATCTAAATCCCTATACAAAAGCATGTGCAAATGCATTATTACATTTTTACCCTCTACTTTCTTACAGCTCTCTTGCCAACTTTGTTTTGTCTTAAATGTTAAGACTATAAAGATAATTTGGTTTCTTTTTGCGTAGAAAGTTAGAAATGTAGTACATGCTTAGTTGAAAACAAGCAATTGCATAACCAGTTCTCTTCTACGTTTAGTTAATTATACATCTTGATTTCTGATCCTTCAGTATTACATTTTCTGAGCTCTAAAAATGTGTCTCCTGTAAGCATGGCATAAAATGCAGGTGCATTCAGGACAAACTGTTTTGAAAGGTGGAAGTTTTTTTTTTTTTACATTTTTTATTTAATTCACAAAAGGGACAGACACATTTTTGGTTTATAGAATATTTTTGTAACAATGAGCCATGTCTAAAAATAACAGTGATAATAGAAAGTAATAACATGTATTAGTTATAAAAATATTCTGTGTTAAAAGCATTTTACAATACAACAGTTAAAATTCAAGTACATATAAGCCAGTAGATGCCGATTTACGCTACCTATAAAAAGTACTCACCACTTGGACTTTCTCATGTTTAACTGTTTCGCAACATTAAATTTCTTTGGGTTTAATACACTTTTTTTGCCAATGTTCATGACAAAATGACTCTTAAATGCTATTTATTATAATTATTAAATACAACATAACTGCATAATTATTCACTGCCTTTACTGTGACACACCTCAGTCATCACTGGTGTAGTCAATTGGTTTAGAAGTCTCACGACTACTTAAATGGAGATCCCCAGCGATGACACCAAGGTGTTTCAAGTGATTATAGTATGAACACACACAAAGAGACACTCCACACTAATCTGTAACAAAGTTATTGAAAACTACCACCAAGAAGATGGATACCAGAAAATTTCCAAGTCACTGAATATCCTCCTTTAATGGAAGTTGTGCTTAAGTTATATAACACAATAGTGAGGCTTCAGCAAAAATATGGGTAGTGATTTTTTTAAGCGTACAAAAAGGATAACAGTGCTAAAGTCCAGAGGAGAATGAACAGGCTGATTCAGAAAAGAGATAAGAGCTGATGAAAGACTGATAGAGTTGAACCTTCTCAGTTTAAGCAAGCAGAGATTAAAGGTAGTATAATTGAAGTGTGTAAAACTATCAAGTAGGGGTGTGCAACATTTGCAAAAAAATTATACCTCAATATTTTTTGTGACTTTGACAATAAACGGTAAGTGGACAATATTTTACAAATGTGTTGGCAAACATCCTCTTGATCTAGCTTGGTCTTGTTAATAGGATATTAATTGCAGCTTACTAATGAAATTAACGCAAACAGTAGTTAAGGAAAACAGGTCTTATTTATTTACTTAAAACTGAAGTAAAATAACACAAAAACATTAAAATCACCAGTCAAAGTGTTACTGGGATCATGCAAGTATGAGTAAACCATTTCAAAGCAGCCTAGAGGATTTACACAAAAGGTCAACAAAACTATTATAAAGACAGCACCCCTTAACCCTCAATGTAATCAAGACATGAATCCAAAAGGAATAACATGCTAATCATAATTGAACTATAGAGCATGAACATTATAATCTGGATAAACTGCTTTGCTGCAAGATGAATTGTGCAGCAAACAAGAATAAAAATCTAACAAACTGTACTATAGTGTAAAAATCCAAAGTTCTGTCAAATACTGAACAGGAGAAAAAACTACAGCATTTATAAACAAGTTCTGTCATGCATGCACAAAGATACAAAACTGTAACATTTTTTAAACAAATAATTAACTTCAGGTTCTGCCCAATACTGCACAAAGATATTAGAAAAAAAATAAAAGAACTGTAAAATTATATTGAGGAAACTTCAAGTTGTGTGACAGAAACACCAGTCTACCTACAGCAACGGGCTTCAGAGCACCACGGTTATGTGTTACAACATTTCCTCCAGTGCAGAAAGCCCCTTCAGAAGGGCTGCTTGAGGCAGGGATGCACAGGTACTTTTTTTCGCAAGTTTCAACCAGTTTAGGGAAATTAAATTCTTGTGTTTTCTACAACTCAAGTAGGTTTACATCACTGTCCAACTCATCATCAAGTAAGTCTTGATTTCTTTTTCAATGGCAGTGTGCAGAGACTAGTCTTCTCTGAATTCCTGAATTTTTGAAATAGCACCTAAAAGACCTTTTCTTCTTTTTTTGCTCCATCCCTTGTCATCACCTGCTCCAACGTCTGTAGCCATAGGGGCGGAATGGAACAGGGTGAAGAGGCGAGGATCTAGGCGAGTGTTGTAAATAATGAAAGGAAAAAAATGTGCTTTGGAATTGAGGACCCTTACCAAGACAGCTCGCGAAATAAAATGCGTCCAATAGGCATATGCTTCTTACGGAAATAAAAATAATCAATTTGAAAGGATTAATAATTCGTTCAAACAGACTGATAATTTGTTCCAACAGATTTTTTTTTTTTTTTTTTGCCCGACACCTATGGGTCTTCATACTAGATCAATTTCAATTAAAATTGCATTTTATACAAGAACAACAGTTTTTGTCGTGCCAGTTCCATATGCCGTGACTCACTCATATCAATCTCAGTTTATTATCTGCAGTGGTTTTGACTACATTTAGTTGCATTTCTGTTACAATTACAAGGAAAAAAAGGCAATTAATCTCGACACAAAAATGAAGGTGATCAAGCAGCATGAGGGAGGAAAGAAAGTTAACGTGATCGTATGGGATTTTAAGTTATCCCATTGTAACTGGTGTTTACTGCACGCACTGTACTAGTGCACTCTGGCTTTAAATCCGGTTAACCTCCGAAGCTTCTGCATTGTGACTCACGATGTGCCACTTCATGTGAACCATCACAAAGGAGTAATGAAACTACACAGAACTCCTTTATCTGTTAAGGCTTATTATTAACAGGCTAAAATTTTAAAACAGAAAACATTTGAGTGTTCAAACAATGCCGGTACAATTCCTCCCCTCACAGTTAACAAAATGGACACCGGGAGAGGCTCACACTAATGGGGTAACATAACACAGACAAAGAGGTGTGCTATTGATCTGTTTTTGCAAAGTGAGGAAAATACTCGATAATATCTTAATTGTTGCGAGCTGAATTTATCATAGACGACCTAGAAAAATTCCGGTGGTTACTTTAAAATAAATTCTTCATTAAGAACACACAGATACAGCTGGAAAATTAAGAGTAAACTTACACAAATGGAAGAAAATTTTTTCCCCTCCCACACAAAGAACCATAGACATGTGGAATACATTGCCAGGTAGATGGACAGAAGAGTAGGGCTTTAGGAACCTGTAAACCACGACTCAATGTTATTTTGGAGAATCAATTAGAAAAGGATTGGCAAGCTTACTAGGATGACTGTCCTGTTCTCATCAAAACTGTTCTAATGTACAGCTGAGTCCATCATTAAATAATAGAAAGAATATGGCACAGTTCTAAATATGGCTAGAGCAGGCCATCCTCAAAAATTGTATGACAGTGCGATAAAGGTACTAGTAAGGGAGGCCTCCCAACAGACCAATGATAACTCTGAAAGAGTACACCTTTGATGGTTAAAATGGTAAAGATTGTGCATACATCAACTGTTGGGTGGGTTCTTCACTAGTCACAAACCTCTGGAGAGTCAAAAATAGAAAGCTTTTGCAATCAGTTAAATGTTTGACATTTGAAATGCAAGATTTTACAATATAGACTAGAAGATGCTGCGGTGGGCTGGCGCCCTGCCCAGGGTTTGTTTCCTGCCTTGCGTCCTGTGTTGTCTGGGATTGGCTCCAGCAGACCCCCGTGACCCTGTAGTTGGGTTATAGTGGGTTGGATAATGGATGGATGGGCTAAAAGATGTATGATTCAGGGCAGAATCCTATTAGTCTTTAAAAATGCAAAAATCATAGAATTCATGCGCACAATGCTGTTCTCAAAGTTCCCAGAAATGTATTAATAGAGATTTTATTTTAAAGACATACTTATCAAAACAGCACAAGATTTCTTCATAGCATAATCATATATATTTTTTCCTGTTATTCAAAACAAAGAGAAAAATACACAACATCTAACATGAAGTCTAGGTGATAAATGAAGACAAAATGTTTCATACCTTTTTTCAATTTTGCAGCCAAATCCACATACAAGTCATCATTTGGGTCAACCTCTGCTCTAGGCATTTCAGGCTTTGCCTCTTTCACAACATGGTCATAAATTGAGAGTCGATCAGCAACTGTCAAATCACAAATTGCACGTTTGTGATTCTGCGGAACTTCAGATTGAGATGCAGAATACTCACCTGCAGCAGAAATGCAAGATCTTTACAAACACAGAAGAAAAAAGAGGCAGAACAAGAAATACTTTGCAAGAATGATATAATAAAAGTACCTCCCATATTTATACTCTTTAATGTAGTACTATTATCCTATTAATGAGCATAAGCAAGTAAAATTCACTACCTCCACAGTATCTAATGATTAACAGATTTTACCTTTTCATCACATATTTATTTTTTTCTAAAAAAAAAAAAAAATGCAATGATTAAGTCTTGTATTAGATTATGAAATCAGTTCAGCCATTTTCTAAACCTACCTTAAAGTAAACTCCTATAACAGTATATTTTTATTGCTTGTTAATGTATATGAATCTGGGATCGCAAGCCACCTTTTAAAATAGCCTTTATACATAGGAAGATGGCATGAAATGTTTGCTTCTGAATAATATTTTCAAGCACAAATATAACAGTTGCTCATTTTAGGACACTTGCAGACTTCAGTGCAATTATGAACACACACAATCATTCAGAGGTAGGATTAAGAGAATGAAGAAACACCAAGTATGTATGAATTAATCTGTAAGAAGAGAATGACTTTTTTAGGAAAGATAATACTGAGAAAATCGAAATGTGCTAGTATTGACCTACTATGGTTAAGTCAGGGAACACTGCAACACAAACCTTTACAAAATATATATATTATGGCCTGTATGGGGTATCTCAGACCCCCAAACCCCAGACACAACTATGCCAACGACAATCCCAGGTTCAAACTGGCCTTTTATTTTAAAACAAATACCTTAAACAGGTTTCATTCACAATACAATTTTATTTTTCTTTATTTTCCTTTCTCTTCTACTCCTCCCCAGGCAAGCATTGTCCACCTCCTCTCCTGACTCCCTGACTGAGCCAAGGCAGCTCCCTTTATGTCGGACCTTGGGAGTATTTCCAGCCCAATGACACTGCTACAAGGAAGCACTTCTAGGTCAAGCAGAGCACCTTCAGAATAAGGTCATCCAATCTTAACAGCTGCCTATGGCCGCAACAATGGCACCCAGGAGGGCTGCCCAATCAGACTACAATTCCCAGAGCGTCCTGCGGGTGTGCATATGGGTGATTCAGCAAAGGGATGCTGCCCTTTAGCACATTAACCCTGAAAGGTGGACATCTGTGTGAAAAGTACAGTGCTGAGGAAGACTCAGTGAGGGCTCAAACCAGGTGACCAACACAAATTAAATGTGTATAATAGATTATTTTGACATTGTTAGCTAGCCTTAGATCAACAAGCACTGTATTATTTTTTGCATTAATGTTACTGCAATACTAGTTTTTATTAATCAGTGTATATAGCCAGAAACTAATAAATCAAAAATCATATATATATTTTTTTTTTTTGGCAAAGCATGAGTCTCTTTGTGTTATTACATGTTATATATCTAAGTGGAAATTGAAGTGCGCTACATAAAAATAATCTGAAACAAGTTATATCTTCAACTAAAATGTGCTATACCCACACTGATGTACATGAATGTGAAGCACAAGTTGAACAAACGGTGACATAACCTCCAAATTGCCTTATATTTGCTGTTTTGGCAATTATTTTACCCAAAGGCAGGATGACAATAAAAGTTTAAATGTCTAGCAATCAGAAGTTAGATAGAACATAAAATAGCAAATATTTTTTACAGGACGTCGATGACAACATCTAAATTAATCTATTTCAATTAAAGAAGAAAAACAGAAAATTATATTAATGAAAACACTACACTGACTCAATAACTTTAATATTCTCGTTAATAATTAATAGTTGAAGCCTTTATAAAGAACTGGCAGATATTACAAAAATGCACTGCCTTTTTGGTATCTTATCTGTTTAAAAGGATATCATTTTGAAAGGATACTGAATGAAAATAATCTTTAATAGAGGAGAACCAGCACGTTCAACGTTCATCTTTATACTCACCCCTGTTACTGAAAAAGAAAAAATACAGTGATAAAACAGTTGTGATATATCATACCACCTTTCATGTTATTTGTGATAAATGTTAATCAACTAAACATTGGGGAAAAGACTTCTTGCCTTTACTATAAAGCAGAGGTGTACTAGACATGTAATGTCATTCAAAGGCTTTAAGAGAATATTAAGCTTCACTGGATTTATGAAAAAATGGAATCAGATCTGGACACACCATATTAGCTATTAGGAAAATGGGCTGAGATTTCAATAGCTCTTACAAAGAAATATTGAGATGACCAATAAAATGTTTATTTAATACTTTGGTTAGGGTGTTTTCCACAGCTAGACTTTGCTATATTTCACTTGACTATAAACAGTAAAAATAGGTAAAAGTAACAAACTCACTATTCAGATACTATGTGCAATTCAGGTTATCGAAATTTAACATAACAGGACATTTTCAAACCCACTTAATCCAATACAAGGATGTGAGGCACTGGAGACTATCCCATCAGCACTGGGCACAAGTCAGAAAGTAGCCATTGACTGGACACCAAGTCCATTGCAAGGCCTAATCACACACGCAACCACACTTACACAGGTCTACCCAGACATGGAGACTACGTGCAAAATCTACACTGACCAGCCACATCATTTTAATTAAGACACTTCATTCATGAGGTAGTAGCACTAACTACTGTGCCCTTACCCTAAATTTTCATATTGTTGAAGCAAGGGATATCAGGTATATAGTACAGTCTCTTCTACATCTAAAATGATAGGTTGGTGTAATGAAATCCTGGCATTACTGAAAACCACCCTTTAACATTATTAAATAATCTCAACAGATACAACTGCCTTAAGCACAGGCGTGACAATTTCTGGTATTTGTTAGTTTACATGTTATGTAAATAATTTGTGCTTGTACTTAATAGTACACAAAATAAATTAGGAGGCATGCAATACAAAGACAAATTCAATTAGACTTAGGATATTAAAAAAGGCTATAAGGCACAGTGTTAAAAATTTTAAATCATATATGTTTTAAGAAACTTTGAACAGCTTTGCTCTGGAATTTAGAACATAATTGGAGAAGAAACCTCACAAGAACAGTTATCCAGGACTCCTTTTTTGTTAATGAAAGATGGATCATGCCTCCTTGGCAATAGCATTCTGCTTACAATGAATATACTATGGATAACTGTGGAGAATAAATAACCTATATGCATTAAGAAAACCAAGAACAATTGCTTGAACTTTACTTTTCATCTCTGTCAACAATTCAAATAATATCTTGAACTAAGTACAATACTCTCCTATATCCTTAGTTAAAAAAAAAACTAAGTACAAGAAATGCAATTCAAATATGGAAGGCCATGACATAGGCTGTAACCCCAGAGCACAAGACTCGTGGGCAGTACAGTCCAGCAGCCACAAAACGTTACAGAAAAAGTGGTGTGAATGCATATTGTTCATTGCATTTTATTACCAAAAATAATAATAATCAACCAACAGCACATGCCCAGGTGTGTCCAGTCTGCTACTGCCCCTTGTACTAGTAGCACCTCATTGTCATTCCATCTCTGTTCACTCAACTGTTGGCCAACAATATCAGCTTTCAGAATTAAGCTCTTACTTTGGCTGTATATTTCTCCTTTTTCATAAGGTGCATTACTTTTTGCTTGGAGTATTATCTGATTCTGTAAAGCTTTGTCTGAAATTAAAAATGATAATTTATTAAACCCACAAGAATATTAATCAAAACGAGAAAGCAGTACCCCAATTAAAATACATTAAAAAAAAAATAAACCCCCCCACAAAGCCAATATCAGCACTATTCTGAATGTGACCATAATGCATTCTGCAACAGAAATACATGCAACAAAAGACATGTCTGATACCGAAAGAAAATATATATACTGTATGCTTTAAATACATGTACATTTCAAAACAGCATCAAAGCATGAGCAAGTTAAAGAACTGCAATAGTTACAAACTGGCAGTTTTTTTTTTTAATTTGTTAACTTATATATTACATGCGAAATCTGATGTTTATCAAATAAAAATGCATTTCACTTCTGTAAAGCTAATTCAAAGAAAATCAATTTAAAGTGGCTGTTTTAGGCAAAATCTAGAAAGGAGTAACAAAACAAACAAAATTTAGAAGTTTAATAAGTTGTTACTTTACATTTTTAGAAGTATTTAAAATTTCTTTTAATAAAATTTTATTTACATACCTATAGTCACAGAAGGAACATTTGCCTTTGAATAAAAAAAGGATGGATTGTACATTTGATCCTGATAAAGGAGAGAAAAAGAAAAGATTCCAGGTTAAATAGCAAAAAATAAAATAATGGGATACTGCTGTCACAAAGCACAATACAGAAAAAAAACATTTTGTATTCAGTACTTTTGAAGTGTTGTACAGGTATAGTAGGTCAAGAACGTTCAGACAGGCTGTTCTGTCTGGGACACTTAAAAATTGTAAGTGTCACAGAAAGCAATGGTCATATTCAACATCATCATTACTGAAAATGCTCTGACATTTTCCAGCACATTTTGATATGGCAGCTATTCTGTGATCACTGGTTGTCAACACTAATGATGAGTGAACTCTGCAGAGTTCTGTGCACCACGAGTTCAGCAAAATCACAGAAATATTCAGGAACCTCACTGAACTCCATGAAATGCATTTAAGTCAATGAGGAAGGAGGACCTAAACTAGCTCTGAGTGGCTTATAACGGTGAAACGGTGTTTTAATTCTCCCTGAGCAGTAGAGAAGCATCTGCCAACTATGCTGAACCAATTATTGGGGGCAAAAATATGATCTGAGCTGTGAGGCAGCAGTGATAATCACTGTGGCATTGTGCCTTCAACAAAACGCAAACAGAATGATAACCACAAACAAAACACAATACATAGCCACAAACTAACAATAAGTATAAAAAAAAAATATCACTGCGCTTACAGAGTTACAATCTTGGAGCACACGTTAGACAAAGTGTCAATGTAGGAAAATCTTGTTCGACTGTCTGAGATTGTCTTTTGATTCCCAATATCTGTGCAGAAGCTTTGCACTTTGTTCCTCCATGAGAAAGATAAAAACGGCTAGTTAACAGTAATAAATCTTTGTGAAATAATAATAATAATAATAATAATAATAATAATATAACAAGAGTTGCATGTGTTTCATTTCATGGGGAGGGATCCTTTAAGGTTTGGTTTGCATGGTACCTGCACCACATGGCAAATAATATATACAAATCAGCCATGGCACTGAGCTGCCTGCACAAGGATCTGTGTTATAGGAGTATATCACGTGGCAGTACTCATGATATTCTCATTATGTTTGGTTAATGCGCACCACTAAAATAAAAACACTGCAAGTTTGTTTTTGTTTTTTTTTTACTTTGCCCCCTGCTTGCTTCGCTCGCCCACTCCCTTGGGGGGGGGGTGCGCGCTATGCGCCAGCCACTTTGCATCTCTACTTCTCGCGTTGTGAAGAGGGGGCTGAACGCATGCTAAGGAGATGCGGTCGGATCAGCTGCTGCCTTGCTGCTGTCGGGCTACGTGTTCTGCTTGTCGCACTGTGCATCGATCATTTAAAAGCCTGTACATCAGCTGTCCTTTTGTCTCACTGTTTTGTCTCGCGGGAAATCGAAGTGTTTTTCCAAGAAGATCACGTCTCGATCAAAGATTTTTTATTATAATAGAGAGATATAAATAAAATGCATGCAGGTTGGAATGCTGGAGTACTGACCGCATGAGATCAGGGGTGTTTTGGATTTCACCAACTTAAGACAGGCTCACCTGTCTGATGCCTTACATTTTATTTTCCACAACATAATGGGAAAAAAAAAGGCAGAGACTGTAGTTGAACTCGCCAAACCTGCAATGCCTTCATACAGGCACAGGCCCTGTCAGAATGCAACAAGCTTCCAATGACTCTAGAAACATGACACTGTGTTGAAATGTCTGCATAGATTCATGTTTTTTTTTTTTTCTCTCACCATTCCCAGTGATTCCTAGAGGCGTTTTCTGTTTTCAGGTTTACAAGATCTCACAAGTAAAATGAATAAGTTTGACATCCTCTACAACTACAAGTCGTGTAAAGTTCCGCTGGCTTAATTTGATGTCTCTCTATAACTAAATACAACTTTAGACACTATCAGGCAAATTTTATTGATAACACATCATGTTTTAGACACCAACAATACAAAAATAACATTCATATGCTAAGCCTGCAGTAACTATTTGAAATTATGACTTTTTTTGGAAATTTAAATAGTAAAACAGTGTAAGCCATTTCCAGGGCAGTAAAGCATGATAGATAGATAGATGGATGGTTGGATTCTTTATTAATCCCCAAGGGGAAATTCACATACTTCAGCAGCAGCATACTGATAAAAACATTAATTAAATAGTGATAAAAATGCAGTGCAAGTTAAAAAAAAAATGCAGGGTTGAGAGTGCAAGGCAGGTGTAACAGACAATATCATTGTATAATGTTAACGTCTACCCCCCAGGTGGAACTGGACAGTCGCATAGTGTGGGGAAGGAACGATCTCCTCAGTCTGTCAGTGGAGCAGGACGGTGACAGCAGTCTGTCGCTGAAGCTGCTCCTCTGTCTGGAGATGATCCTGTTCAGTGGATGCAGTGGATTCTCCATGATTGACAGGAGCCTGCTCAGCACCCGTCGCTCTGCCACAGATATCAAACTGTCCAGCTCTGTGCCTACAATAGAGCCTGCCTACCTCACCAGTTTGTCCAGGTGTGAGGCGTCCCTCTTCTTTATGCTGCCTCCCCAGCACACCACCACGTAGAAGAGGGCGCTCGCCATAACTGTCTGATAGAACATCTGCAGCATCTTATTGCAGATGTTGAAGGACGCCAGCCTTAAGAAGTATAGTCGACTCTGTTCTCTCTTGTACAGAGCATTAGTATTGGCAGTCCAGTCCAATTTATTATCCAGCTGCATGTTTGCATGCATGTATAATGCATCAATAATTTACAAATAAGTTAATAATAAAAGTATCATTCTAAAGGTGTCTTATGGTTACTGGCAGTTTCTAATTGGTCCCTGTGTAGGTGTGGATTTGTGCATAATTGGGCCCTGCAATGTCCTGAGGGCCACTAGTGAAGCCAGGATTAGGAGGAAGAAGAATGCTACAATATTCTATCAAGTTGTCAGTTTTCCCGAGATAAGCAGCAAACTGCTAGAGATTTTACTGTTAGTGAGCAGGCCACAAATCAAAAGGCATGGTGGCATTTCTAATCCTTAACTATTTCTCTGTGGTGGTAGAAAACAGGAAACAAATACTCATAAATTCTGTTGTGTTATGCATAATATAATTCATATAACTATTCAAAGCAATACAAGAACATTCATTTGAACATGCTCTCTGATAAAAATTATACTAACAACAATCATTATGCCCAGCCCTAATCTGGAATGAATTACACAGATGACATTTCTACAGCTCGTCCCGAAAGATGAGCTCACATATTACTTTTGGACATCTTTAGACTGACCTCTTCCTCCTGTGAATAACCCATCATTCTCAGCTTGCAAGAAGTGGCGTGCTTTTCCAAGGAGTTCTTTGGAATGCGGTGATTATTATTATAGGGGCAAATAACGAAAGGTTCCTGCAGCAAGAAAAAAAAAAAATGTAGTTGTTAAGACAATGTATTATCAATCAGTCTTTATTGTCATACAGAGTACAGTGCACAAGTATATTTTAAATTATTATTTGAGGGACTACCTTGCACAGTACAACCATTTACTAACAAATAATGGTGCAATGGTAAATTAACAGTACCGTCTTGCAACAATAAAGAACAATAAACTAAAGAGTACAAAATACTGTGCAGCAGCTAGTGACATACAGCTTGGAGCAGTAAACATGAGGGGGAATATAGCAATACAACAAAAGTGACCAGTGTTGTTAAATGAGAGGTTGTAATCTTTATCGCAGCTTAGGAATTAAGCAATTGACAGTTCTGAGATACAGAAGAAATAATAAATGCAGTATAATAAGCACGTTGCAGATAAGCTATACCATTGTAAGCACTTTGTAGATCTTAGAAAATGTCTCACACATTAGTGACAGTTCTGGATTTAGTGGTACAGTAAGTGACACTGCATGATAATGTACTCCCAGATACAGCATACAGATCACAGGTTAAGCAATAAATGACCGATTCTGAAAAAATGACAATATGTGCAAAAGTATGTGACATGAATATGCAGATCACTACCTAGTTACATAACTGGTAAAGAAAAACCTAGAATTTAAAATGAGTACATTGTTAGCTAATAATGTCAATACTGCCGATCTATACTTGTTCAGCAGTCTCATTGACTGAGGGATAAATAGGGTCGCTGATCGAAGAAAAGAGAAAAGGTCCACGGCAGGATGGTTTCAGCCCTTCATGATGCACTCTGCCTCTCTGAGGCAGGATGTAGTGTACAGGGTGGGCCATTTATATGGATACACCTTAATAAAATGGGAATGGTTGGTGATATTAACTTCCTGTTTGTGGCACATTAGTATATGTGAGGGGGGAAACTTTTCAAGATGGGTGGTGACCATGGTGGCCATTTTGGAGTTGGCCATTTTGGATCCAACTTTTGTTTTTTCAATAGGAAGAGGGTCATGTGACACATCAAACTTATTGGGAATTTCACAAGAAAAACAATGGTGTGCTTGGTTTTAACGTAACTTTATTCTTTCATGAGTTATTTACAAGTTTCTGACCACTTATAAAATGTGTTCAATGTGCTGCCCATTGTGTT
>JANRMT010062845.1:2491476-2539114 GCA_026402145.1 Polypterus bichir lapradei | reverse complement strand
AACACAATGGGCAGCACATTGAACACATTTTATAAGTGGTCAGAAACTTGTAAATAACTCATGAAAGAATAAAGTTACGTTAAAACCAAGCACACCATTGTTTTTCTTGTGAAATTCCCAATAAGTTTGATGTGTCACATGACCCTCTTCCTATTGAAAAAACAAAAGTTGGATCCAAAATGGCCGACTTCAAAATGGCCACCACCCATCTTGAAGTTTTCCCCCTCACATATACTAATGTGCCACAAACAGGAAGTTAATATCACCAACCATTCCCATTTTATTAAGGTGTATCCATATAAATGGCCCACCCTGTAGATATCCTGAACTTTTGCTTAACTGTGCGCAATTCTCCAAACCGTTTATAAGGCTGTACAGTCCTGGGCAGAGCAGCTGCAAAACCAGGATGAATGTAATACAGCCTGTGAGGGCGGAAAACATAGCAAACCTGCACAAACTATTCAGTACTGATGGTTACAGTTCCTAGATTACAAATACCAATCAGTTACACATAAATTCATCAAACAACAGCCTTCAAACACTTCTTAAACACAGTGCAGGAGTCAGAATTTTGAATAAAGGTAGAAATCTTGCTCCACCAGCCAGGCACTACACATGAAAGGTCTGGACTGAGATTTGATTTTGATACCACGCCTAACATCAGCAGTCCTGAGTGGGTCAAGAAGCTGGGCACGACCTCACAAATGTCCCCATATATTTAGATGCTTACCCACGGACTACTCTGTAGATAAGCACCAAGGATTTGAACTTAATATGTGCCACTACAAAGGGCCAGCGTAGTGATATGAAAAGAGAAGTGGCATGTGCCCGACTCGGTCGTGTAAACAGCAGTCGTGCTGCTGCATTTTCAAATCATTTCCACATTCTTGGTGACACATGCCGGTATTCTTGTCAGCACAAAGTCGCAGTGGTCGAGATGTGACAACAACAAGTCGGGACCAGGAGTTCTTAATGATAATTGCGGTGTGCTTTTTCCTCTTGAGGTCAGTGGTGTGGGTGAAGCTCTTGACTAACATTACATAAAACAATTCATCTGCCTATTTTCAAATCCTCTTATTCCAGATGCGGTTCTCTTTTTCTTAATATACCTTTTTTGCGTACTAAGGTAAATTGTACACTGCACAGCGATTCTGAGAAAAAAAAATTCCACACAAAACTGAAAGGTAATCCAACATAGAATTCAAATAAAAATCGGTTATGTGTCGCGCATTGTGAAACCGGACGAAACGAAAACCTGCAGCCACCGCGATATTCTCGCGTTGCAGAGGGAACTTCTTTACAAGAACCGGGCAAAAATGTTCAAATACGTAGGGGACTGCGTAACATAAAAAAATTGTTTATAACTGTAATTTTGTATTCTTATTTAGAATAATGAAACTGCAATACTGGCTCATACCAATACATTGTCGGTGTCTTGCATGTGTCGACTCCATCCCAAAGTATCAAACCAGACATTCAGTTTGTTCTCGCAACTCCCCGCAAACTCCGTTAGCTCCTGTAGCTGTTTCAGCCTGTTCTGCAGCTTGTCGGGCAGACATGTTTCGGCCGGAGTATCACACATTTAAACAAAACAATATACAACAAATTAAGATGAATACAGGAAATGCTCCGCAAGTCCCACGACAACTCTGATTCCACGCTTGCGCGCCTGACCACGGCGCAACCTCATAAACGTCATCCGAGCAGAAGCGCAAATCGTTGTATCAAAATAAAAGCATTACCATACTCGTTTTGAGCCTCGAATAGTGACACTGCCATCTACTGGACTCCATTTGCAGCTGCACCCGATACATGTTTTCAGAGGTATAGTAAAGTATATTTTCATTCTTTGTAGAAGTATTTTTTACACACACTGAGCAAATTCTTAGGACCCCCATACAATTACTGGATAGGTTATTCGTTATCCCTGAAAACAGCCTCGATTCTAGCAACAGCATGGATTCTACAAGCACTGCAAGTACGGATCTACACTTTTGGGACCCTGAAGCTTGAACTGTTATGGGGGCTCCCTCGCAACCAGCAACGGTGCGATTTGCCAGCAACGTTACAGTATTTTTCCATTAGAGCTAAGGCTTAAAATAGGAAAAACGTTTTTCGTCAGCTTTCAGAGCATTTAATAGCTCGGTTTAAAGAAACAATATAAACTTGTCTAAAATTGTATTGTGGTAAGTGCACATGTCATTAAACTTGATAATATGGTCAAAAGTAAAACTCTTGGCTTTATTTATTTAATAGTTAAAATATTTATTCTCGCTTAAAAATTAAAATCAAAAATGAAATCGCCTTTTTGAATAAATCGAGCACCTGTCTTAATCTTGACTTTAGGAGAGAAATAAAAAGGTCTAGGACTTTTATTTTCTTGACTTTAAAGGCCGAGCGGAAGTGGGCGAGTTCATTGTATTTGTCACGTGGACAATTGCGTCAAAATTATTGCCCGGATGAACATAAGGTTAACGCCCACCTGAAAGCAATTTAAAATATCTATTCGTCAGTTGTGTTGAGCGACGTGAATTGGGTGGGTCAGAGAGCGAAAGCTCGTACGTTCATTGGTTGAGATATTTTACTGTTTTGCAAGGAGGTTGCGTGATTGGTTAAAATCAAAAAAAGAATTCAACACGTTTAAGGCAAGGACAAAAGCAATTGGTCGTCATTCGCTTACAGAAAATTTGAAGTAACCCGCCAGTTTATACCTCTGGGTATGTTTCTTTTTTTTCTTTGTTTACTGGAATGCATTGTTTAATTAAATAGGAGAGTTTGGTTAATTTGTCTTAGTAACGTTTTACGCGTGGTACGCTATAAGTGGTGTTATTTGAACCCGGGATTGTCGTATTCTTTACGTTTCCATATGACGGTACAAAGTTGCAGAATGTTAGTATTTTTTTTTCTAACTACAGAGAACATTGTTGATTTTAGTACCATCCAGAAACATTTAAAATATAAATGTAGTCATTTATTAATTTTCGCTCTTTTTAATATTTGTATTATATGGTTTGCGATATCCTCGTTGCTGGAATGAAGTCTTCGGAGAAACATGAATAGATGAGTACTTCTCAGCCTCTGAATAGCGTTATATGTGGGCCATATATGACCGTTGCTGTTAAATTATTCGCAGTAAAGGTTGAGAATGATAAAAAAAAAAATCTTCTCAGATTGGAAACATATGAACATAACACGCCAGTCTCAGTTCATATAGCTGGACGTTTAGTTACATTGTGAATCGCGCGTGGCTTCATTCACTTTATTGGTGGCCTTAGTCCTATGCAGAGGTTTCGTAGTATGAACGGCATTATTTAGTACTGTATGAAGATATTATTTATTATGCAGTTAATTTGCAGTAGACCAATATTGTTTATCAATTAATTGTGCAAAGAGTGTAATGAAGCTGAACCTCGTGTCAATGTTTTCTTCATTAAATTAAAAATGTTAAAGCTTGATGCACTGCATGGAGAGATGGACAAATCCAGTTAGCCTCTTCAAAACCCAAGATACTATAAATTGCCTACAGGACAGTTGTGTTGCAAGTCCCGATAGCAATTGAGCAGAGTTTTATTGAAAGCTGCCTCTTAAATTAGCTGTGGTTAAGAAAGTGAGAGAAGGTGGCATTTTACTAAAAACACTATGCCAAGTGTCAATTACTGTTTTTACTAAGGAAAGTAAAGACCACTCCGATTGTATATCCTGCATGCAAGTCTCACTGCTAAATATTACAATCCTACAGAAAGCCTTAGGTAAAAAAATTGAAAAGGTGTTCCCTTTTTATAATATCACAAGATCAAACAACATATTTAAGGCAGGTATCAATTTATGTTTAAATTTGTAAAACAGTTAAAAATACAATAGCATTAATTGAAAATTAAATTAATATAGCATTGTTAAAGGAGAGTTAGGATGCAAGGAAAATTCCAGGTAAAGTTCCTAATAGATTATTTGTATTCAGAATTTTCTGTCTGTAAAATCAATTTCAGATCTCAAGTAATGGGGGGGCGCACACCAGTGCTCGGCATAATGATGCATGGAGATGGTGTCATCAATGCAGAGTGTTTGGGGTCTCTCTGTCAGAAAGCTTAGGCTCCAGTTGCAAAGGGTAGTGTTTCAGCCCAACAGTCTCGGCATCCCTATGTCCTTCTGAGTGATGATGGTGTTGAATGCTGAACTGAAGTCTATGGACAGCATTCTAGCATAAGTGTATTTGTTTTGTCCTAATGGGACAGAATTAGATTGAAAGTAGAAGGTATGGCATCCTTACTGGAAGAGTTTGGACGATAGGCAAACTGGAAAGGGTTATGTGATGGGAGAACTCTGGCTTTCCCAAGACTAGAATCTCGAAGTACTTCATGAGGACTGGTGTGAGTACTATAGAGTAATAGTGCACAAAGTAGAAAAGATCACCACGACCATTCTACCTTCCATTAAAGACATGTTTATTGAGCATTTTATCATGAAAGACTGCATCCACCCTTTTCAGTTTCCTATTTAGCTTACTTCCATCCAGCAGAAGGTACAATTAGTGTTTAAACCAGTTCTGCAACAGATCCTACACCTTGGCCGTCCAGACTCTGAACTCTGTGCTGCCAAATGTTAGATCTGCTAATATTAGTCTGTCTGCTGGATTTTTTTTTTTTTTCCTGTGTTGTCTCAGTTATTAGCTGATGTCTTGATAATTTAAGATTCCAACACATTTTTGAGTAAAGAGGGGCTTCCTGGCTTCAGTCCTATATGATCTTCCCCTTAATGTTCATGGGTGTCCTCACATATGTGATTCACTCTTACACTACAAGAATTCTACCGGATCTTCTTTATCAATTCCTCTGAGGGTTTTGAAGTTCACCATTAGGTCCCCATGCAGTCTCCTCTGTTTGAGACTAAACTGGTTTTATTCTCGGAGGAAGAATCATACATTGGCATTACCTGGGGAAATAAAAAAAAAAAAAAAACTTGATGAAATAGTCTACCAAAGACTTTGATTTTTGAAGCCAAACCAAAAACTAAAAAAAATAAATCCCATACGACCAAGGTTGCAAAATCCTTATGTATCGTTTGTTTAAATCTTATAAACAGCTGCTGCAAAATGTTATTGCATTGCATTTGTCACTTACATTGAGGTATCTGGCATTGTGATTTGAATTTAGATTCAATTTATCACATCGCTTAGACTTCATACATGCCCCACTCTACAGGAACTCCATTGCCATAAATCGCTTAGAAAGAGAATATTGCTTGTTAATGTGTATTTTTACATTTGAGTGTACTTTTTTTTTTTTTTTTGCCTTGTGGTTTGAATAATTCAAATTACGGTTCTTTTGACAGCCAACATGGGAGCCTGGTCTTTTAAAAAGTTACATTTTTAATAGTTTTTTTTTTTTAGACAGCAAAAATGGGTAAATCTACCAGAGGAAGAAAGAATGCTGAAAAAGAAAGAAAAATGGCAGCTTTCTTAAAAGACTACGACAGTGAAGGTATGTGATCCTTTACTGGGTTTTTACACTGCTCTGGTATCATTGCCAGGTGACTACTCCGAAACGTCAATGTTAAAATCTTATAAATGTGCAGGATGTTACAATACTGCATAGCTTACCTTTACTTATTTGGCTGACACCTTTATGCAAAGCGATAAAATTGATTACGTTTCTTTTGGCTTTCCAATTGGAGCCCAGGCAGGTCGAGTGACTTACTCAGGGTCAAATGGTGTCAGTGGTGGGATTTGAATCCACAACCTCCGGGTTTGAAGTCCAAAGCCTTAAACACTGCACCACACTGCCTGCCTACGTCTTTATGTGTTTAGTAAAGTTGTAACTTATTTAGGAATCTTGTTTGCTAACTTTTGTAAATGCATGACATGATGAATACAGTGTTTGCTGATTCCTTAAAATCTTCTTTCCACAGTTGAAAGCATATTGGAAGCCTTAAAGGTCAAAAGGGACAATCTTCACAAAGAAGTTGAAAACACATACAACCTTGCCATCATTAAGCTTCCACTAAGTGTACGACAAATGAAGTGGATTGATTATTTTGGTATGTTATCATTCCTGTTTGGAAATCTGCTTGTCATTGATAATCCGTAAAAGTCTGCTTTTTTTTATGTGACACAAGTGAGCTTGTAGGCTGCTGCTGAGCGGTTAGACTTTGTAAAGAATGTCATGTATGATCATTCTGTCCTAACGACGACAGCATTTGTATCTGGTCATTTACAAGCAATTTTCCATTTGTGCATTTTGCAGTGTTTTAATCATTTTGTTTTATTAGTATAATGTTAATATGTGAAAGCTGCGAAGAGCTTTTCGGGATTTGCTTGTACAGTGGTACCTCTGGTCATGATCGTAATTCGTGCCAAAACTCTGGACGCAACCCGATTTGGTCGTGACCCGAACGTAATTTCCCCATAAGATTGTATGTAAATACAATTAATCCGTTCCAGACCGTACGAACTGTGTGTACTTTAAAGTTTTTTAAGCACAAAAATAGTTCATTATACCATAGAATACACAGCGTAATAGTAAACTAGATGTCAAAACATTGAATAACACTGAGAAAACCTTGAACAACAGAGAAAACTAACATTGTAAGAGTTCATACTAGACCCTTACAAACTGCTCGCTGTAAACACTTTTTAAAAAAAAAAAAAAAAGTTTTAAGCACAGGGGAAAAAAATTAAATGGCACTTCTCTTGCAAAACTTTTCAAACCATCCTCTACTGGCTTTCAATTCCTCACCTTCGCCACTTGAAGGATTTTTTTTTTTCAGCAGATTGCCATGAATCTTCCTGGCTTTCTCGCATATGTTTGCCTCGCTTACGCTATCCCCTGCAAGCTGCTTCTCGTTCAGCCACACTAGCACCAGTTTTTCCACCTCTTCCAGCACTTGAGGCCTCTGCTTGGTTATCATTGTTAATCCTTTTGCAATATCAGCTGCTTTGTTACGCAAACAAAAGAAGAATGGGAAATCATTGGCGCGTATGAACCAGAAGGGAAACTGGCCACCAGTTCGCCATCAGAGGGTGTGATTGTGAACAGATGCAAAATTTTGGCGAACTTTTTGATCGTAACCCAATTTGTAAACGTTCGTGACCAGAGGTTCTACAGTACTTCTTTTCATGATTCAAATAATCACCTAGGACTGGCTGTTTAAATGGCCAGTTTCGTTATTCTGTTTCAAAAAATCATTAGTTATCTATAAGGATTTAATACATTTTATTTTTTCCCCTTTCCCCTTCATCAACTCAGCTGCTGGAGGACAATCTAAAGCTTTTGAAGCAGTAGCAAAGGTATGTGTTATTGCTCCCTTTAAAGACATTTTATGTTTACTTGAGTTGCCTGGATTAGAAATGTTCCATTAATATGCAAGCTACGTAAGTATGGTCTCTGCTTTTTACAAATGGCACAGTGTGTTTTGTAAAATATTCCTGCATACCTCTGTCTCCAAGTGAGTCGATAGAATGTAAATACACACATGGAGCACATCACATACAAATGTGGTTTAAGTTGTAACTAACCAAATTTTAATGTGTATTGCAGGCTGAAGCCAATATTGGTGAAGATATAAACTTTATTGCTGAACTCAAGATCCAACAAAAATCAGCACTTAAAGGTTAGCAGAACAACAACTTGGCTAACTAAACATATTTTGTCACGTCTTGTGACAAATTCATATCACAACAAACTTATCTGATCTCAGGTTTACTTAATTAGTAGCCTCCTTTCTGTTTTTCATACCTTCTAATTAGTGTTCATGTAATTTGTTTTTTGCTTAGCCACCAATAAAAAACACAATGAAACGGTTTCTGAAGAAGAAAATGTGCCACCGAATTCAATCTTAAAAAAGGTAAGATATGACTTATCTTAAGTTACCACAACTGACATTTTAAGCATATTGTGGCTTTATATTAAGTGCCCATGACTTTGTGCTTGTTTTAAAGTAGCTTTAGTAGTGTGGGTTAATAATAGGTTTTTAAATTTTAATGCCAAAATCTTTACATGCTTGAGAGCTTACCTGAAAATCTAAGCATTAAAACCTTTTTACTCCAGACAGAAATACTACATTTTTTTTGTGTAATGTTTGAAAACACTTTTGACAAATTTCTTTTTTGTTTTAATGTGAATCGTTGGCCAACAATTAATATCATAGGTTCAAAATGACCAATTATAGTTTAACTCCAACTGAAGTACTATGATGTTTTTTTAAAGTCTGATCCCATTGAACTGAAGCTATTGTTAAGTGGATTGGCTCCTTAACTCTTTCAGGGCTGATGTTGACTTTTGTTGAAAATCATGGGTAGTGGATGGTAATGGGGTATAAACTGTGATGAAACTCACCCATACGTTTTTAGTTCGACTCTCTTTGGTTGAAGGAAAGTTAGCTTTGTTGATTTGACCTCGATTCCCTGCGTGTGCATGAGTAGTGAAGAGCAAACCGCCTCTAAAATAGCATCGACATGGGGTGAGACTAAAGCAAATGTGCACAGCAAAATACTCCATGGACATTTTACGTATTATCGATCAATTGGACTCTGACTTTTCGGACTCTGAGTTTGATGCAAATTATCTGGAGATATCGAAAACGAAAGTGAGGTACCAGCATCAGCCTAACAGTCCCCAGCTGATCGTGGTGCTGAACGTGTTCGTGTAGCTGATATGCCTACAGCAGCGTTCGCCTAGGAGGACCGCCACTTATGATGACAAGGTATAAACCATATTGCGTCACACTGCTACTGCCAACGTCGCCCGCCTGCTGTGTGAAGACAAAGAGGTAGCTGGTCCGCCGTGCGTTCCTGCTGGCCATCGAGCCCACCCCCGCTCAGCCATGGCTGTGTGAAACTAATGCATTGTGTGCTTTTCAGAAAACTGAGTTTTTTGGGGAAAAAATATTCAGCCCGCAAAGTGTTAATATGTTGTGTGTGTTTCTTTTTTAGTGTTAATACTATGGTACATTGTCATGTAGTATCCACCATTGTCTCATTAAACAAATTTGTATTTTAGGTGAAACCAAGCACTAAGAAGCCTCCAACTTCTAAGAAAAAAGACCTATCGGTGAAACAGAGTTCTGGCATTAGAAAGTATGTATTATAAACTTGCTTGTAGGTTGATATTTTGCTCATATGTTGGCTTTTTTTTTTTACTAAGAAAACTTTTCAGACCATTTAATGCATTATATATGTTTTTTATTTATCAGGTCTAACAGAAAACCTCTAACTACACCTGCTAGAGCTATACAGGATGATTCTATAATGGGACTGACAACTTTTGGTACAACACAACTTGATCGAAGGTAGGGATGTCATAACTGACAGCACTAGCAAGGATGAGGATGACTATCACAGATTAAGGGTTTGCAATATTGTGGTAAAATGTTTTGCTACAGCATATGTCTGTCAGATTAGCACAAAAATAAGGTTAGAATATTTACATTAAAAATAAGTAAATATTCCCATATATACAAACTTACATTTAAGTACATTTGCTTACATTTAACATGCAGAATCATTAATGTATGTTTGTAAATTTTTATTATTATTATTACTGTATTATTATTATTATGGTAACATCCTCACTGGAGTCTACAGCAAGAACAAACACTGGGGGGGGAAGGGGGTGATATCTTGCAGTACTAGGGCAACTGCAGCTTAAAAACTTGTACAAGAGCCATCAAAGTCAGCAAGCATCTGCACCGCCATCTTTTGTTCAGTTTAGTACAAATGGCTGGGTGTGAAAATCTTCTTCAGGACAGCAAGCCAGGACAGCAGCCATGAAAAGGAGCTGAAATCTTTAAGGGTTGAATGCACAGGGACTATACTTTGCTACAGTATTTTTTATTTGTACATTTGCATATCATGAACTGCTTATAACACTGTTGCACAGGCACCAAAACTGAGCTGGAGTCCTATAGTGCAAACATATTGTGACGTGTCTTGCTGCCAAATGGGCACAGCCAGAGCTTTTTAAGATCGGGAGGAATAATGGGTTTGTTAGTAAGACAGCAGCAGAGTGAGAATAGTGAGCAAAGATAAAAAGGCAGGCAAGAGGCGGGCAGTGGTTGGGTGCCATTTATATTGCAGCATTCAGATTAAAGAGCCAGTCAGCAGCTTTGGGCTCACCCAGAAAAATAGGATCATCACAATATCAAGTCAAGGTCTTTTTTTTTTTTTTTTTTTTTTTCTCTCTCCTTTACAGATGCAGCAATATTTTAATAAAGGTAGCCTGAGTTATTTTAATTACACTTCCTTGTTTTAGGCATTCTGTGTCAAAGGAGCAGCCACGTACTATGGAGACTAATTGTGGGACAAGGCAGGTTGAGCAACGAGTCTCTTTAAAGTTGAAGTTTTAAAGCGTTGTAATAAAAGGAACGTCATTATTAAGATGGTCTTGGCATTAAACAGGAGTCGGATAAAAAAAACGATATTTTTAGGGCACAGGAGAAGCATTGTGTATTTATTTATTTATTTATTTATTTATGTTTACTTCAAGCTCTACTTTGTATATACCATCACATCTGTAGACCTTAAAGTAGGGGACCACATGCAACTGATGAAAAACAAATACTCTACTTGAGTGAATTGTGTAAACAAATGAAAATCAAAAACATCTTAGAATGATAATATATATTTAAATTTCACATGATTAATCATTTCAGTTTGGAAGAATACACTTTCTTGTAAAATTGTTTTGCAATGCCCATCAATAAAAGCCCAGCCACTAGGAAAAGCTGAAAAAAGTAGGACTTGATGGAATGTAGGAATGTTTTACTCATGGATAAATTGTGTATAACATGTTCAAGAGTAAGCAGCCCTGGAGATATCATATTACTTATTCGTTATTTTTTTCCAGGGCAGCTTACATTTGAAATACAATTGGTTACATTTTTTTTTTTTTCTGTTTTTTGTTTTTTCCAAGTGGCGCACAAGCAGATGAATGTGCCTTGGTCATGCACACACAGCATCAGTAACATTATTTAAACCTACAAACTCAGGGTTTTAATTCCAAAGCCTTAACTTCTACAACATGCTTAGCCCTTTTTTGTGCACAGAAAAGTACTTTGTTACATAGTACTTCTGCTGCATCTGATTAACTGATGCCCATTGTCTTAGGACATTTTATAGTTAGTTTATTTATACCTGTACTTGGGATCCGTATGAATTTAAAAATATAAAGTGTGTTATTGCCTCACAGCTTGAGCGTCAACGATCCAAAACTGTGTCAGAGGAACTGCCCGTATGGAGTTCACATGTTGTGCTAGCAAGTTTTTCATCAGAAGCTCCAGTTTTCCTTTTACATCCCTAAGATATGTATGTTAATCGAACTGGCAAATCTAAACTGGTCTAGTATGGGTGTACTGGGAAATATTCTATAGCCTGGCACCCCATTCACATTTGTATTATGATCACACTGTTCCTGGATTAAAAATGGAAGTTCAGTTTATGTAGTAAATTAGATTAAATTTACTATCCTTCACTGCTCCAAAGTGCACTTTAACTGAAAACTGAGAAAACACAATGCAGCTCTTAGGACTGCTGTTTATCTTTATTGAACCCTGCTTTTGGACTTGCACACTTGTCCAGAGCTGATTTTTCCTTGTACCTGGGGTGCTGCTGGGTTAAGTGATGTTCTTTTGTGAACATATACAGGTTTAAAAAAGAAAGGGTAAGGAATGAAATTTAGTCCATCCATTTACACATGCAAAGGTGATAGATACTTTTAGCCAATTAGGATCAAATGTCAAGGCCCACTGGTATCTGACCTGCATGGAGCACCATCTGACTCTAGTGGACTAAATGTAGATGATAATGGCAGACACTTGCTGAACTTACAGAACTGATTTCTGCTGTTATTTTCCTGTGGCAATGATTAGAAAAACAATGTTACCAGTAAAATTTTGTTTCTTATCCAGGTTCATGACTTCAACGATAAATAATACTAAGGGACGCAGGAAAAAGGCTGGTAACGTGACGATAAACGAGAGCTCTGTTTTAGAAAATGAAGTATTCGTCAATATTCCTATGAAAAATGGAGAGGTAAGTAACAATAAATCATGTCCATCTCTAATGTTCTTGCAATATTTTTATTCTATCTTGGTTAGTAAAATAAGTAGTGCGAGTTAATTAAGCTATAAATTTACAAGCTCTCACAGTTCATCTTAACAGTGGGGGATTTACTTAACCTAAAACTGTGTCTAAAATTTCTCTTTCTCATGGGTGGGGGTTTGTTTCAAACCAGTTTTGTTAAACTTGACACGTATGGAATGTTTTTTTTTTATTATTATTATTTTAATAAAATAAAAAAAATAAAAAATTTAGTTGATTAGTGTTTTTTTTTTTTTGTTTTTGTTTAAACATAATAAATTGCAAGCTTAATATTGATAAACCCCAGCTTTATTCACGCCTGAGGTAAATGCTGGTTTAGAGTTTGCAATACGTATTTTTCCTTCTTTGACCCTGTAAACCTGAATTAAATGAAGTGGATTTGAGGATATTTTTTGTGCATGGTACAAGCAAAGCCATATACTGCATATTTGAATATTTTAAGACCAGTTAAATCTGTAAATTTAACCTAAACCTGTTATTGGTCGGTTTTTGTAACAGAGTGTTTATAAAATCTTTTTATTTGTCTTCAGAGTATTCACATCTCTGCAAATGAAATGCATACATTTGATCCTGCACAGCTTGATCCTCAGACTTTAGGGACCCTCAAAATGCTATTGGTACGTGGACAATTCTTGTTTTTTGTAAAAAATAAAAGGTTTAAAATTATGGCAGACAAGCACATTTATCATAGTCTTTTTCTTTGGGGGATTAGTTTGGACAAAATTGAATAAATATACAAATGTTTTGTGAAATGGGATAAAATAAAAACAAAACCACAATGAAATTGCAAGCATAAATAATTGTCATGAAAGTGTTACTTATGTTTTTAATTATTTCTTCATTAATCAATATTTGCATGCAACATTAAATACGCCTGTCATCTTCACTTGTCGAAGTTGAGAGGGTGGGCTTTTAGAGAGGGGTTGCGTGGTACACTGATACTGAAAAACACATTTTTTTTTTACAGAGGTGTAGTACCAGTATTTTAGTACTGAAAATTAAATGGCAGTTTTTGAGCACTCAATCATTTTTTACTGTGATTCAAACTCTGTTGCATCAACAGTAAGCTCAAATCACCAAGAGGGGACCACCCTCCCAAAATCCACTCTTCGAAAGCATATATATTTATGTAGCTATGTTGCAGGCTGATATCAATCATCGATGTCATGTTACTTGTACAGCTGATATTTTTTTTTTTTTTTATTATTATTATTTTATAATCCCTTCTTTATGCCAGTTTTATGTCCTATATTAAAGTGTACCACAAGCGTTAACTGTTCATTTTTTATGAACAAAATGAAATTCTGTAGGCTTATTGTTTAGTGGCCATAAAATACTAAAATAAAATTTCCTTTAAAATACATAGTTTAAATAAATAAATGTACAAAAATATGTATCCATAATACATATGGCATAAAAGAGAATTTTTCTCATAATTACAAGCTGCCATATTTTTTCCTGTAATGTACCAATCAGAAATAAGGCTTAATTAAAAACAGTAGCTTTCACTATTTCTCTGACAATCAATTTAATTGATATTGGCAGTTAAACAGTAAATGTACATGCACTTATAGGTTTAAATAATTTAAAATATGTAATTGCACTAGTATTTTACTGTTAAAATATACATCTGTATTTATACAAGTGTTTTTTTTTCTTCAGTGTATCAGCTAGATATTTTTAATTCTTGAGGTGTAATTATAAAATATGGCTTACCATTTTAATTATGTAGTACTTTTTTTTTTTTACCCAAAATTATGCTGTGGGACACATGGTAACAAATAATAAGCACAGTACAAATCTTTAAAAAATGCCTATTGTTTACTAAACAGAAATTTCAAATTTGTATTTTTCTTTTTCCCAATTAAAAATGTAAGCTGCTGCATTTTAAACAAACACGCTGTCCAAACTGGAGTGGTGTCCATTTTCATTTAAAGAACAAAATATGAGGTTTGAATTCCTTAAAGTACAAGGAATGTTGAAAAAGTTTCCACACTTTTTTTTTTACTCTATTAAGAATTTCAAAAACAAATTACTACACTTTTCTACATAGTCGCCAACGAAAACATAAAAGTGCCGAAACTTCGTGCCGTCTGTGTAGTTGCACAGGATGACTTCTCGGACTACTTTTTCTTTTCAGTTTATCACTCCACTTTCTTTAACGTAAAGGCTTATACACCATTCGCCTCTTGTTCACTGATAAAACAAGCTTCCACTCGCTGCTCTTTGTTTACACTGCAGTAGTTTGAAAAAAATACACACGCTGGCTCAACTAAAGGAGCATTACAACGAAATACCGTAAAGCTTAGAAAAAGCAGGGGCTGAAAAATATTGTTTTTTGTGATTGGCCAATTTACCAAAAACCAATCAGGCCTTTTTTAATAGTGAAAAGTGGCCAGTTTCAATCGGGGCTGATCGATGGGAGCATCACAAATTGCAGACTCCAAGGGTGAGAGTCCCCAACCTTGTAATGATTTGTAGAATACGGCGGAGCAGGGGCCATGCAGGCTTACTGGCCTGCCTCAATATTGTTTTGGTGTCAGTAGTAAGGTCTGAAAGATGGCATCAATGCAGAAGTTAAAACTTGAATACACATCACTCTAAAGAGTATTGCGTTTTCATTTGTGGATTGTACGTCGAGTAGATGCTTACCATTGCAACTTTGTGTATGCCTGTAAGCCAGTGGACTGCCAAGGCAAGCAAAGCAGTTTATAAAAAACAAAAAACAAAACAAAACCACTGTCCAGAATTTCAGCACAAAGCAGCTCCTTGAATTCATCGTCCTCTCGGGAGTCTTCATCTGTCATGTGATGCCTGCTTATAAACGTAGCACTTGATGGCCCGAGACTTATTTCATTTTTAATTCTTCCGACTGTTCAAAACAAAGTATTTGCTAGAGTTCACCCCGCTTGACTCTGATGGGTGAAAAGATCGTTTTCATTTCAGGGCATATTTTCATTGTTGTGTGGGGTCACAAAATCAAATAAATGAAGAAATGAGCAACAAAGACATTTTTTTTCCCTGACGCGTTGAATTCCTTATGCATCCGTATCGCTGCTGTTTTCTTTGTCATATTTCAAAATTGCACACCACTGACTCCCACCAGGAAAAGCGGTTTCAGAAAATGAGATGGAACTTCACAAAACATTTGACTTATTTGTGTATATGCTTAATTATAATTGTGTAGTAAATAATATAAAAAATATCATTATAATGGAGTTTTGTTCAAGTTGGTCTTGTGTTCCTTATGTGATCCTCGTGACTTTTTTTTTTTTTTTTTTCTCTTTTTCAGGAATGGCTTACAAAATGAAGAGCACCAAGACTTGATCTCTTCAAGAAAACAAAATGTATATAAATCTTTTAATTCAATCCTGTTAAAACCATTAATCCTTTTTAATATATTTTTTTTAACTTCTAAACACGTTTCAACGTGTAAAAGAATTTATCATGTTTGTGTATTTATATATACACGAAGAGACGTGTTTTTCTTAAGTTTGTTTTGGTTTAGTTCGTACTTTTTAAAAAATGAAAAATACCAGTAATGGGCGCTTTTTTTTTTTTTTTTTTTTTTTTTTATATAAATACTTGCTCCCCAGTTCTTTTCTCCGACTGAATAAGTTTTAGAATATTTCATGGCTTTGTGTTTTAGTTTTGCGCATTTACATGTTAGAAATGTATGCACTGTAATTACCGCCTTGCATCTGATACTTTTTCGTGAATATACTATATGAATACTATATGTATATTTGTGAATGGTTTTTCATAGAACTACAATATTATAAAAACAAAGACAATTTACAACAAAACGTCAAGCACAGCAGTTGTAAATATTGTATTAAATTTGTGCAAAGAAGGAGCTGTTTAGAGTTTGTCATTGTATTCATTTAGGATTCATTTAAAATGGCAATGCCATGTAGGTGAATGTCTACTGAAGGCTTTGCTTCTTTAACATTTTACTTCACCTTTAGGCTTTGTACATTGTGGATGTCTCTGGACGATCAGATTATGAAGAGCGCCTACACGTCTGTGCGTGTGTGTGTGTGACGAGTTGATTGGTTTACTGTGTCTGTCTGCCTTTCTAATTTCCTAAATTAATGCTGTTGGCGACGTGTATTTGGCTGTATGGGTAACTTTGCAGGCCCTCACTTATATAGTAAAAATGTTTTTAGTTGAGTTATGAGGGTTCTTGAAACACTTTCAATAAAATGAGTGCATATAAACAATTTGTAACGTCATAACCGTTAGAAATAAGTAGATTTTGCAAGCTTAGATACTCTGAAATGCGGAGGTAATGTCAAGTCTGTTCAAGCAGAAGGTCGATTTTTCACAAACTGACGGTAAAGAAACAAAATATTTCAGTTAATTTCTGTTTCTCATCCTTTTATCTAAGTAATTTATGATACAAAAATAGCCAGATTGGTCAATAAAATGTATATATTGATGACTTACAGCATTCTACACATTGTCACCTTTTATATACTCGCCCTCCCGATCTCCACACTGCTCCAGGCGCATCTTCCATTGCTTGAAGCAGAGCTGGAAGACTTCTTGCTTGAGGCTCTTCAACAGGCTTGACGTTTTTGTCTTCACGTCATCCATTGAAGTAAAACGTGTTCCCTTCAGGTCACTTTTGATTTTTAGGAACAAGAAAAAATCGGGTGATTAGGGAGGATGATCAAGGACAGGAATGTTTTTGTCAGTCAAAAACCAAATTTCAAAAGAGAAATTTGATGTTGATTCGCTGTTTGATTTATTTATTTATTTCCACTTGACATCTTCGCGGCAACTCGTGTAGAGATTGTTGTGCAAATACTGACTGGGCTACTCACAGGATATACGTAGCCGGTCAGCGGTTTGAGAGGGCGTGTAGGAGGGGATATAGTTCTATGATTCACGTCAGGCCGACCTCCAGGCGGTTTTCCAGGAAAGCCCCAAGCCCAGTCTGGTTATTTTTGTGTCTCGCCTCGTATTCTTAGGTTAAAATAGACATTTAACAAATTGTTTTATATATAAAAAACATAAAACGAGACTGTACAGGTAAGTACAAGGATCAAAGCTTTTGGGCAGAGCCATCCATCACCGGGATAGCCAGCCAATCATGTGTAATATGTTGAGGCCTGAAAGTTTTGACATAAATAACAGCCAGTCTGAGGGACCAGAGAAACGTTGGCGAGAGGAATACCAATACTCGTGCATCGTTCAGACTGCGAAAGGTAAAAGCTGCCCTGGACAACGTCTACTTTTCACATTGCTAATTTTCATTAGGCTTTCTAAGGCTGTATTATATTCTACTGACATTTTTACTTTTAATAAATACGTTTATTTTAAATTTCTGTACTTTGTCTTTAGATCGCTCAGTCACTCTAGATATAATCCTGGTGTAAGGGAGATTGCCACTATTCTTTTTCCCACAGGGGTATCAGACTGAGGGGGACACCCCAGTAGGAGGACAGTGACAGTTCAGTATGGTGTTGGTTGGTAAGTGGCACATAACCAAAGGCCTTCATGCATCTAGGATAGTTTTGGGTCTGGAATATCTCTGGGGACAAGCGGGCGAGTCCCTATGTGGAGTATGAACAAATGACCAGTGTCACTCATGAACAGTGCAGTGCTTAAGTGGATGGGAGAGTGTGTGTGTGTGTGTGTTCAGCTTGAGGTATGAGAGCAGAATAATCCACTAACAAACTCCACTTCGTTTGTCATACATTTATCAAGTGATTTCCCCCCCTCCCCCCCCCCCAACAATTCTCACCCTCGGATTTCATTTACATGACACTGGACACCTTTTTTTGTGATTAGGATAGCTTAGAGCTGAAACATTTAATTTTAGATAGGAACATACTGTAGAGAAACACAAAGTTAACTTTTACTACATTTACTGTAGTGTGTTTAATCACTTAATGGTGCTGACAGGCTGCATTATTTCAACTGAGCTAAACTGTTTGCTGCTGATTTTGGTTTGTATTCTGCGTCTGGTGTTTGTTGTTTCAGTGGCCAGCGACAGTCGACCAGCACCGATGGATTCCATGTGTCCTAATACCGCTTTTCCATTGCTGCAATAGCCTGGCATGACCTTTCACCAATGTACACCACTGCATCAAAGTGTGAATGACGACAGCAGACCCCAGCATTGTTGTTTTTGCTTTTTCTACCTGACCAGCTCGTTTTTAATTTTAAATGTGTTATCAGGTAACGCTTGCCAGAAATTGGCTCATCCTCAAACCATACAGGATACAGCAAGGGGGGTCCTCAAGCTTGGCCACCTTGGGTGCCAGTTTTTCTTCAATGCTTGCCCATTTTCTACTGAGGTTACTTTTTTTTTTTTTTAATGAGTCACTTTATTTACTTAGTTGTTCAGATTCTGAACTGCTGATTTTTGTGTTTTAATCCTAAAACGGCTGCATTTCCTGTTTTTACTCGTTTCCTCTGTCATCCCATTAAGCAACAAACCCCGCCTTTATAAAGCTGTTTTTTTTTTTTTTTTTTTTTTCAATTATACTCGCTTCGCTTGCCAACCCCCCATGCCTGTGCTACGTGCCAGTCTCTTTGCGGTTCCGGCGCTCGCGTATGGGGATGCGATTGTACAATTTAAACAGATTTTTATTTTCATCGGAATTGTTACTAGAACTATTTTACATTATAGCGGGTAATTAACCATATTAAAAAAGACTAAAACGTGATCATTTGAAAGTAAATTATGTTTCATGTTGCGTTAGTTATTCGTTGCGTTATACGATTTCGTTCTGTTTGGCTTTGAAATTTACACGCAAATACTTTTTAAACTTACACTTTTACTGTAAAACTTTTTAATTAAATTTTCATCAAAATTGCACTGAATTTTGATTCTGTGTTTGGACTTTCATCGTGGCAACGCAACGTATAACTGCCTGTGAGTGAATTTCGTTTCTTTCTCTCCAATAAATAAAACGACTTTTTTGAATGTTTGTCTCTGTTAATTGTCTTTGCAAACGCTATTCTAACGGGAAACTGTAAACGTTTTAATACGAATGGCATATCAAGATCTCCTTTGGTGTTTAATGTTATCTGCGGAAGATGAACTACATTACCTTTCTTGGATCCATCCTTCTTTCTACAGTAATTCATGCGGTTGAAGACTGGACGGTGTTAACGGTTGTAGATATTCTACAGGATATTGTAAGTTGATGTTTTCATCTTCCGCACAATCACCACCAAGTGTTTCAGCAGAGTCTATTGGTACACATTTAACCAGTTTGCCGTGTAACCGATCGACATTTTTGGCCTAAATTTGACTGCCTCGTTTCTCTGCGCTAGGATTGCCCGTGTACTCTTTTTCTGTTGATAACCCTTCGGGATGAAATTCTTCAATAAGATTTTGCCATAATATGTCTCCTTTATTTGGGAACTTAAAGTGAGGAAAACGTACAAATTTATAAGAGCTGAGAGTGCTGGAACTGTGTCTGTCAAAAGCATTCACACGAATGAGAGGTGAGAGGACCGTGGGCGTGGTTGAAAAAAATGGACGAGAGGAGGGCGGGACTTGAAAAAATCTCAAGGCCAAACTCTCATCTCGCAAAAAGAAAAAAATCTCCCAAAAAGTCTCGTCTCGTCTCGTCACAGGATTTATATATATATATATATATACTAGGCTGACCCGCCTTTTAAGGCGACCGACTTTTAAGTTGACCACTTCTTAAGGCAATTCAATATGTAGATCAATTTGATATTTTATACAAACTCATTAATTTGGTTATATTGCATTTGAGCGCTATTACTTTAATACTCGTAGTTTCTGTTATTTTTGCGATGAAATTTAAACTTCTATATTGAGGTTGCCCTTTTGAACCCCCGATATTTACTACGCGGCGAGGCATTTGTACTCCATCAACATTAATTATTTCCAGAGACATCATTTTGTCTATTTTTCCAGCGCGTCGCGCACAAAAGCAAGGGAACGATGGGAGCACCAGAACTCTGCTCACATCATGTCGCTTCGTACCGCAAGCTGCAAGTAGTAAGTCTGTGATAAGCGGAATACCGCTACGCTTTCCACTCACGGGACGGAAGGACAATCCCGACCGCTTTTATATAGTAAGAAAGAAGAAGAAGATATCGCACAGTCTGGAGTAGAAAATCATCTTTCACCTGGAAAAACGAAACTACAAATCCCATCGTGCATTGCAAAATGGACGGGGCGTGTGTGAAACTCCGCGCCTGTGTAGCACTCACGGGACGGAAGGACAATCCCGACCGCTTTTATATAGAAGGATAATATGATTTGTTTTTCTCAAACAAAAAAAGTCTTTTCCTCCCAGGCAACGCTGGGTATATTAGCTACTATATATTAGAAATAATAATAAATTGTAACATACAGATCATATGCCAGATGTCTGTATTGTACATTACAAATACAATTCTATAAAAGCTCTATGTACAGTAGTTTCTAAATATCTTAGCATAGCTAGACCCTCAACACAACGGCAGACCAAATATAGTAACAGTCATATTTTAATATTAACAATACAATTACCAAAGTTTGGCTTATAGAAAGAGTTTTAAGAGTTGATTGCAGTGATCCTCTGAGATTTGTAGTCAAATGCTCATTTATGGGGGGGAAGCCAACGCTGCCCTCTTCTGCGTCACACAACAATAACCAGGATGGCTCTTGTTATACGGCTTCTAAAACTGGAGGCCGTTATTTTCCTGTCATTTTTATCCAAGGTGAACTACCATTGGTTACGTTACTTGTTTGTTTTGCGGGTGACGTGACGTGACGTGACTTGCTCCTGCTCCTCCACATTGTCTTCAGCCTCTTGCAGCCTTGACCTGTTCAAGTCCTCTTCTTCATCGACTACAATGGCATCCATACTACAAGAAGCTTCAGGCAGTTTGGGGTTGAACAGCAATGCTATGAAAAGCACTTTGGAAATGACGAACAAGTTTTTTTACAGGGAGAAAGTGAGCAGAGTCTAGATTTTAAAAAAGTATTATTTAATTGGTTTCATGCAAATTGCAGGAATTCATAAGGAATTAGTTTTATGGGGCACCATAAATTACCTAAAATAAAGCATTAAATACGGCGTTGTCATTACTAAAGCAGTCAGCATCAGTTAAGACATAAGAACCCAAGATCTGATTGGGCAAAGGCCAATGATATACATTTTTTTTCCCATATACAATAGATAATTGCTTTGTAGCAACAGAAAAAGTATTTCATCAAAATTCTTAAATATGAAAAAGTTTCACAATATAAAATTATTGATCCATTGATCTGAAACTTTCAATCTTGGCTTCTATTTCCTAAAGAGAAATGGGGTGGGGAAAAAAAGAAAATAACTTTTTTTAGATTTTGAAACAGCAATATCCTTGGTGTAAACTTGGATATTTTCAAAGAAAGCGCGCCAACCTGTATTAGTGCTGTCTTGTCATCTTCCTTTCTGTGCCTAAAGACACACTGAGCGACTATGGCATGAAGCCTCTCAAGCTCCAGGACAGTGCAGCTGCGTGCCTTAACACTGAGCTTCTCTAGCAGATCCTGTGAAATAAATAATAATAACAATAATAAATTTAAAAATATATAAAAGTCCAAAGACATGCAGCTTAGGTGCATTGGCGATTCTAAATTATCCCTAGTGTGTGCTTGGTGTGAGGGTGTGTGTGTCCTGCGATGGGATGGCGCCCTGCCCGGGGTTTGTCTCCTGCCTTGCGCCCTGTGTTGGCTGGGATTGGCTCCAGCAGACCCCGATCCCGTGACCCTGTAGTTAGGATATAGTTAATCCCTGGTCACTCAATGGAATGATTCCAGAATACTTCCAGTGAAACTTGTGAGGCTTTTGCTGTATTTTTTAATCAAAAAACTAATGATATTAGAAATAATATAGGGCATCTCCCCAACACTGCGGATCCTCTTAAGCCCCAGTACTCCGTTATAAACAAATTAAACTCTTTCACCAGGATAGATTTACCTGATTTATATAAAATAATTTCTCAACTGAGACCCCCCCCACCTGCGTCCTTGACCCAAAGCCAACAGGTTTTTTCAAAGAAGTACCGGGCGTGCTAATTGATAGTATTCTTGACATAGTAAACTTGTCATTAGATACGGGGGTCTTCCCAGGCTGTCTTAAGAATGTTGTAATTAAACCTCTACTCAAGAAAAATAATCTCGACTCCTCTGCTTTTGAACATTTTAGACCCATTTCTAACCTGCCTTTCTTAAGTAAAATTTTAGAGAAGGCAGTCATTATGCAGTTAAATGACCACCTCAATAAACCTGCTATTCTTGATAAATTTCAGTCGGGTTTTAGAACAAATCACAGTACAGAAACTGCACTCGTTAAAGTAGTAAATGATTTGAGGGTAAATGAAGACAGAGGCCATTTTTCTGTTCTCATCCTCTTAGATCTGAGTGCCGCATTTGATACCATTGATCACAATATTCTTAGAAATCGCCTTAGTCAATGGATGGGCCTCACTGGCAGTGTCTTAAATTGGTTTGAATCCTACCTGGCAGGTAGAAAATTCTTTGTTAGTTGTGGTAATTATAACTCAAAGACACACGATATCCTATATGGTGCTCCACAAGGCTCTATCCTGGGTCCGCTGCTCTTTTCAATCTACATGCTTCCGTTAGGTCAGATTATCTCGAGGCACAACGTGAGCTACCACAGCTATGCTGATGACACACAGCTGTATTTATCAATAGCGCCTGATGACCCCGACTCTGTTGTTTCACTAACACAATGTCTTACTTGTGTTTCTAAATGGATGAGTAGTAATTTTCTCAAGCTAAATAAAGAGAAAACAGAAATTTTAGGGATTGGCAATAATGGATATAATGAGGTTATTAGAAATAAACGATGCATTAGGATTAAAAGTCAAGACGGAGGTAAAGAATTTAGGGGTAACTGTTGACTGTGACCTGAATTTTAAATCGCATATTAATCAGATCACTAGGACAGCATTTTTTCACTTAAGAAACATAGCAAAAGTTAGACCTCTTATAACATTGCAAGATGCTGAGAAATTAGTTCACGCTTTTGTTTTCAATCGACTAGATTACTGTAACGCACTCCTCTCAGGACCACCCAAAAAAGACATCAATCGACTGCAATGAGTGCAGAATGCAGCTGCTAGAATCCTAACTAGGAAAAGAAAATCCGAGCACATCACCCCAGTTCTGATGTCACTACACTGGTTACCTGTGTCATTTAGAATTGACTTTAAAATACTGCTTAAGGTTTACAAAGCCTTAAAGTAATCCATATTATATATCGGAATGTCTGACACACTATATTCCAAATCGCAACCTTAGATCTTCAAATGAGTGTCTGCTTAGAATTCCAAGAGCTAAACTTAAAAGAAGTGGTGAGGCGGGCGGCCTTCTGCTGTTATGCACCTAAAATCTGGAATAGCCTGCCAATAGGAATTCGCCAGGCTAATACAGTAGAGCACTTTAAAACACTGCTGAAAACATATTACTTTAACATGGCTTTCTCATAGCTTCATTTTAATTTATTCCTAATGCTCTGCATATTAAATTAATTATCATTACTATTCATGGTGGCTCCAAAATCCATATTAACCCCTACTCTCTCTTCTGTTCTTTTCCCGGTTTTCTGTGGTGGCGACCTGCGCCACCACCACCTAATAATCAAAGCACTGTGATGTTCCTACATTGACAGATTGAAGGCCGGAAGTCCACGACCATCATCGTAAAGTCCTTCCATGAGAGCCCTGAATACCATGAGGACGGATTGAGGTCATTTATGTTAGGTAGAATGGCTAGAGGGGGCTGGGTGGTCTCGTGGTCTCAGAACCCCTGCAGATTTTATTTTTTCTCCAGCCATCTGGAGTTTTTTTTTTTTTTTTCTGTCCTCCCTGGCCATCGGACCTTACTTTTATTCTATGTTAATTAGTGTTCTCTGATTTTAATTCTTACTTTGTCTTTTTTCTCTTTCTTCATCATGTAAAGCACTTTAGCTGCATAATTTGTACGAAAATGTGCTATAGAAATAAATGTTGTTGTTGTTGTACAGCAGGTTGGATAATAGATGGATGGATATTAGTTTAAAGAACTTGCTGGCACCACAGTAAACCAGCAGTGGTGAACCCACTTTAGGTTCACAGTCCAGTGACCTGGTCACATAAAAGAAGCAAACATCTGCCAATACCTGTAGCTTTTGGTGGTCCACAGTTAGTGTGCCGCTGCTCCCTGAACTCGCCTTCACAGTTACTGCTTCACTAGGGTGCTGGAGTTTAGTTACCAGGTGTTGTGGTCTTGCCGGCCGCGTCAGAACTGCGAAAGTAGGAAAGAAATATGAAAAACTTGCAAAATGTACCAAAAACAAAGTATAAAATGAGTCAAGATCATTTTGTGTTAAACACAACTGAGAAGATGACAACATAAAACAATTACAGGTTGCCACGGGACAATCCACTCATCCCAAAATACAACTGTATCAAGATTCAGACGTCACAATACAATATGAAATTTGAAAAAAAGGAATATGTGCTTGGTGTTACTTATTACAAGTCATATCACAAATCAATTTGATTCGAAACTAGTTTTGTAAAATTTGACTTGCTTGTATGGAATGTTATTTGATTTTAATAAATTCAATAAAATGTTAAAAAAGTATTAATAAATTGAAACACAGCAAAAATTTTTCTTAAATCTCTGTATTATAAAAGAAAATCTTGAGACTAGATAAGACTATTGCCAAGAGATTTTTTTCAAGTCCCGCCCTCCTCTCAACCATTTCCGGTTAATGGCCCACACACGCGTTCCTCTCACCTCTCATTCATGTGAATGCTTTTGTCAGACACAGTTCCTGCGTGCTCACCTCTTATACATTTTAACGTTTTCCTCACTTTAAGTTCCCAATTAAAGAAGACTTATTATGTCCAAATGTTATTGAAGAATTTCATCCCGAAAGGTTATCAACAGAAGAAATGAGTACACGGGCAATCCTAGCACCGAGAAACGATGAAGCCCAACGAATTAATGCGAAAATTGGTTAAATACGTATCAGTAGACTCTGCTGAAACAGTTGGTGGTGATGTTGTGGAAGATGAAAACATCAACTTACAATATCACGAAGAATATCTACAACCGTTAACACCGTCTGGTCTTTGACTGACTGAATTACTGTTGAAGAAGGATGTATCGTAATGTTATTGTGTAATTTATGTCTGAGTGATGTGCTATGCAATAGGACAAGATTAGTTGTATTCAAAATTGGTTGAACAATTCTGACATCTAAAACTTTAACAGGCAACAAGAAAGGTAATGTAGTAAATCTTCAGGGGATAACATTAGACACCAAAGGAGATCTTGATATGCCATTCGTATTAAAACGTTTACAGTTTCCCATTAGAAGAGCTTTTTCTATGACAATTAACAAATCACAGGGACAAACATTCAAAAAATTCAGTTTATTTATTAGAGACAAAGAAACTAAATTCACTAACGGGCAGTTATACATTGCGTTGTCACGATGTAAGTAAGACCAAACACAGAATCATAATTCAACGCGATATTGATGAAAAATGTATTCAAAAAATAGTTTTTACTGACTGTGGTGGGCTGGTGCCCTGCCCGGGGTTTGTTTCCTGCCTTGCGCCCTGTGCTGGCTGGGATTGGCTCCAGCAGACCCCCGTGACCTTGTAGTTAGGATATAGTGGGTTGGATAATCGATGGATGGATGGATAGTTTTTACTGAAGTTTTACAGTAAAAGTGTAAGTTAAAAAAGTATTTGCATGTTAATTTCAAAACCAAACAGAACAAAAACGTATAACACAACATGAAACATAATTTACTTTTAAATTATTACGTTTTACTATTTTTTACTATGGTTAATTATTCGCTGTAATGTAAAATAGTTAGGTCTATTATGCATATGTAACAATTCCCATGAAAATAACAATCTGTTTAAATTGTACATCTGCATCCCTATACACAAGTGGCAGAGCCGTGAAGTGCCCGACGGGGGGATGGCGACTGAATCGAGCAGAGGGCAGAGCCCCCTAGTTTGTATAAAAGAAATGTGTTTGGTGTTACTTATTACAAGTCGTATTCACAAATCGATTTGATTCGAAACTAGTTTTGTAAAATTTGACTTACTTGTATGGAATGTTATTTGATTTAAATAGATTCAGTAAAATGTTAAAAAAAAGTATTCATAAATCGAAAAACACAGCAATTTTAAAAAAAAAATAACTTATTCTTTTATGAAAATAAAATAATTTTAGCATCTCTGCCACTCGCGTTGTGAAGTGGGCGCCTGAACACACCCCAAGGAGATACAGTCGCTCCTCCGAAACTCCCCCTTAAAACGGTGATACAATGGGAAACAAATACAGTTTTTTTTGTTTTTTTTTTTACCTCCTCTTTGCTCGATCAGCTGCTGGCTTGCTGCTGTTGCCGCCGTGCTGCGTGATCTGTATCTCGCACGGCGCTTTGAACATTTAAAGGCCTCTACAGCAGCTGTCTCTTTGTTTCACTGCCTTGTCTCCTACAACCCCCCAGACATCCTCTACACTTTTTAGGGGTCCCGCTTCTGAGGCGAGCCCCTATGAATAGGATGATTTTCTACTCTTTTGAACTGTCCCCTCCGACCGCACACGGAGCTTGATTCACTCCTGAAAGAGACTTATGTTTGTTTGAAATGTTTGAATAAAGTTTGTGTCTCTAAAATCTTCTGTGTATCTGCAACTCTGTGACCCAAGCGTGACAGCGTATGTGGATTTTACTTTCACCAAATAAAAAATCTTTTCATTCTTGTGGATACGCCTCTTCATTGGGAAGAACCACTACTTTTCCTTAATGGCAACATGAATTAGACGATCTACAAGACTCCAACTTAAAGTTTAAATCCGAACAATATATTTGATCTCTTTTCGCTGTTCTGTTAGTTCACCGAGTAATAATTTCCATTTGTTTGCAAAATGCAATCTTTACTATCATTTTTTTAGACTTTCAAATTTTAGTACTTTCATTATCTCTAACCTGCTCTGCATGTGTATCGCACCAACGTTTTTGAATTCTTTACAACGTTCTACTTTGTCATCTACTCTTTGTCTTTTATTTCCAGCCCCGGGTGTGGTTAAATCTCAAGGCATAAAGTCTCATCTCGCAGGACATGAAAGTATCTCTGTGAAAAAGTCACATCTCATCCCAGGATTTTTTTATTATAATAGAGAGACATGGACTACCTACTTCTGCAGATAGCTGTGAATAAAGAATATCTGTTTTCAGCTTTCTGTCTCTTAGCTCAAATAACTAGACTAGTTTGAATGGCACTTCTTATTTGACACCTCTAATGCACACATATGTAACACAAAAAAGGGCTCGGTACAAACCTTTATTGGCATCTTTGGATATTTCTCCATTTTGAAGAACACCTTGTGGTCCTTCTGCCGATGTTTCACTTGGAGCAGAGGTGCAGTCAAGAGACAAATCCCTGCCAGTCTCATTTTCAACTTGACTAAGGCTAGACTGGCTTAATGAATCCAGTCGATCTTCTGCATCTTCTGTATCTGCACCTGTTTCCTCTTCCTCCTCCTCCTCTTCTTCCTCTTCTTCCGCAGCTGTAACATTCTCTTGGACATTGTGAAATAATTTCTTTTTTTTGTAGAAGCCAGCTCTCCAGAGGTATCTTCGGCTCCTTCTCTTTTTTTTTGTAGCTACAACTATTAAGAACAAAACACAGTGAGTTGAATTTGTTAAGCAAATGTGATCAAGTCGACAAATCTAAATCTGACAAGGCAAAATGAACTGTTATTAATACAAAAATCAGTTTCAAAATAAAATTGTCACACAGCTTCAAAAAAGATTATGTAATATGTAATAATCTTTCTATATAATACGCTACCGTGGCTGTTCGTTTGTCTGTCCAGGATTTTAAATCACCTGTAGCTCGCAAACCGTTTGAACTATTGACCTGAAATTTGGTACACATATACTACATGACGTCAACTGTCTGCTTTCGGGGTGATGATTTTTATTACTCTTTTTAATTTATTTTATTGTAGAATCAACTCTTGTCAGCGCGCAGCAGGGCAGCCGGACGGTACATGCGTATGGGCGCCGTTCTCATTCCCTACCACCTTCGCTAATCATTCTTGAGGCAGATTGAAGACTTAAGTGCCAGCTTAAGTGAAAAATTAACGAAAATGTACTAAGTAATTGAAACACAAAAACTAACTTAATCAGTTTTAACGCAAAAAGATGCTGACGAAAGAAGAGAAGCAGCGGGCCACTAGGGTGGAGAAAAGAAGAGCTGCTCAGGAAGCGGCAAGCGCATCAACCTCTGAGCAAACGAATGATAAACAGAGACAGTGAAAGAGGAGGAAAACTAGGAATGCTCAAAGCAAGTGTATTCACTGCACGTTATCGTGCAGTACGCCATTACTGGTAATAGTATATTTTATAACACAAGAATATTAACTACAAAAATCCACAAACTTGGACAAAATCAAGTATGCATATGGCATATAATATATATATATATATATATATATATATATATATATATATATATATAAAGCCATACTATATTTGTAATCCTTGTATAATGCATTGGTCTGTTAAGTGAAATTAATGTTTATTTACATTTTCAAACCAATTCATGGTAGGATGGAAATGATAAAAATTGTACCAGCCCAGTTCAAAATATTTGTTAAAACTGATGAAGTACAGGCAAGCCACAGAACTCCACTGACGAAAGCTTTCTGGTAACATAATATTTAAACCTCACCTCCTTCACTGCACTTTTCCATGACTGGCACCCTTTATGACCTATTAATAGACTTAGACTTCATTAAGTTTAAAAAAACTCCTTTATATTACTTGTCAAATCGATTTAAATGTGAGGTTGGCTCCTAAATCCTCTGAAGGTAGAAGTGCCCAGCTATTCGGTGTCATGTGAATTGTTAGGGAAGGTGAAGACTAAAACCTCTGTATGTTTAAAAAGATTTTATTTAGACCTGCACCAACATGCAACTTCTGGGTTTACACTGATAAGTGATCTATCTTGTGCGATACCAAATATTGATTTTTAGTATGTCCTGTGGGTGGCACTGTGACACAGTGCACTAATGCCTCGCAACAAAGAGACCAGGAATAACGCACAGAGTGCTCCCTGCTTGGACTGTGCATGTTCTCCCTTTGTCCTCTTGATGCTCTGATTAATAAAATAAGGTAAACATTTTTCCTTAAAACATTTCTGACCTTCGATTTATCTTAGTTTCAGGGAGAAATCATATAAAATAACATGCTCTGAATTTTGTTCTCATTTTTATTTGTTAGGAAACATGGTGCCATAAACAGAGTAATGGATTTTGTTTTCATTATGTTTTAACTGAATGCCTGAATTTTCTCAAATAAGATCTCAACTGACAAAGGAACAGTGGACTGGAGTGCAAGTAACAAGGCTGGAAGTTCTTTTCAGTCATCAACTGTATTATAATCTTTTATCTTACAGCTGCTACATAGGATACATGTAGAACAAGTGTTAAGGTAGTTAATTCATTCAACAAAGGAATATGTCAGAAAAGATTAGGCTGCCACTCAGTCCAGGTCAACATCACTATCACGTCTGGATGTGCGAGTCAATGTTTATGGTAAAAATCTTTTTCTTGTCTCCTTAAAGTACTCAATGACATCTCTATTATTACTGACTCAGATGGTGCTGCAGTCCTTGTCCTCCTGGACCTGTCCGCTGTCTTTGACACTGTTGACCATGACATATTGCTGTTGCGGCTTGAACATCTTGTTGGGCTTAAAGGGGCCGCTCTTAACTGGTTCAGGTCATATCTAACTGGCAGACACTTTTCAGTGACTTTAAATTTTTGTCTACTGCTCCTCTTAAATTTGGTGCTCCTCAGGGATCCATTTTGGATCCTATTTTATTCTCTATATACCTTCACCCTATTGGAGCTATTTTTAGGAAATTTAACATTCCTTTTCACTGCTATGCTGATGATACTTAGGTTTATATTCCCGTCTGCAACTCTGCAATAAATCAACTACACAACTGTCTTTCTGAACTAAGATCTTGGATGGCTAATAATTTTCTTGATCTGAATCAAAATAAAATGGAGGTGCTTATAGCGGGTCCATCAGCTAAAGCCCAAATCGGTCTTGGACTTCTCGGCTCTTTCTCTGTCTTTTGCAAACCTCAAGTCCGCAGTCTTGGTGTCATCTTTGACAGTAACCTCTCTTTTGAGAAACACGTTAATTCTGTAGTCAAGAGTTGTTTTTTCCAGCTTCGTCTATTAGATAAGATCAAGCCTTTTTTATCTTCTAGGGATCTTGAGAAAGCTACTCCTGCTTTTATCTTTTCTCGCCTTGATTACTGCAACTCGCTGTATTCTGGGATCAGCAAATCGCTGATATGCAGGTTACAGTTGGTCCAGAATACTGCTGCTCGCTTTCTGGTTGGGGCAAGAAAGTCTGATTCTGTTTCTCCAATATTAGCTTCTTTACACTGGCTGCCTGTCAGTTTTCGAATTAATTTTAAAATCTTGTTGCTAGTTTTTAAATCTTTAGATTGGCTTGCTCCTGCCTATTTATCTGAACTGTGTGTTTCACACCAACCATATAGAGTGCTTAGATCTTCTGGTCAGTTGTCTCTTGTTGTCCCTCGTACCGAGTGTCAAACTAAGGGGGACAGACAGGGCTTGTGCAGCTGCTGCTCCTCGCCTGTGGAACTCTTTACCTCGTCACATAAAGGAGTCGTCTACAATTCAAAACGAGATTAAAGACTCATTTCTATTCACTTGCATTCCGTGACCTTCAGTAATACTGATGTTTTCCTCATTGTGATTATGTAACATTACTTCTATTTATTTTATTTATGTTCATTTATTTTATTTCTATGTATGTTATTTCATGTTAATTGTATGTTTTTCTTTTATCCTATTATTGTAAAGCACTTTGGCCACAGCATTCCTATGTTGTTTTAAATGTGCTATATAAATAAATTTGACATTGACATTGAATGTCTGTTAGAACAAAATCAGTGCCAAAGACTAATGTTAGCTAAACGTGGGGAAGTATTTAGGTATGAAATAACAAGGCCATTAAATTTGGCTTTTGGGTCTGTGGTTGTGCTTTAGCATTGCCATCTTTCTAGATGAAACGTGATTAAATATTTTATCAGTTTATTTTCAAACCCTCTACTTTGTTGATTGGCAAGGGTTAATGTCCATTAGTTTTTCATCAAAGGATATAGACACCAGTATAGACCCTGTTTTGATCAACAAGCCTTGATCAGCATGGACATGACAATTAAAAACGAATGTTGCTTTACCTGCCGGGTTAGCTGGAGTACTTGAGGCTGTTGGTAACGTGTAAACAATGGCTTTTGATGCATCAGAGGTTTTCTTTCCCTCTACTGCAAGAGTCTGCTTTGGTTGCACATGATAATAGGAGGGAGCAAACTTTGCAGCTGAACAACCTACAAATGGAGAAGAGGTTGACTGTGAGAAAAGTACATATAGGCTAATTCATGTTGAATTATTAGCCATGTTTAATCAGCTTCCATAAAAATAACCAAAGAGCATACTGGTTGCTCTCATGGAGATCCCATGCATCACCTTCTATTATAACACACTTGGGATTTCCTCAGAAACACTGCATGTTTATATAAATGATGCAAAAGTCGGTAAGTAGATGATAGATCCACATTGACTTCCAAATAAGTAGGCTAACAAAGTTCCTAAGACATGAGTACTCCTAGACTGACCCACAAACCACATTTAATACCTCTCTTTTCACGTGACTCCTTAATTTCTTCACATAGTTTCTCAAAGTCTTCATCCAGCTCTTCTCGAATGATGGCATGAACTGTGTCCTTCAGCATACAAGCTCTGTGCCTGATTAAACGATCTGTAGCACCAAACCCACCATGAAAAGAAAAACGGGACATATTCAAGTTGTGGCAAACCAGCACACTGAAGTTTCTTATCTGTCAAATATTTATGCAACACTGTAAATCTTGCTTAACCCATTTAAGCTTCACCTGAAATATAAATATCTATCTGCATGCTATGGTGTTCAAGGATATTATTTTTATTAATTACCTAACCATACAGTAAATGACCTGAGTATGGACGCATATTCCAAGTGTTGAATCAGCAGCCCGGCTGTGGCTTTATGCAACTAAATTTTATTTCCATGCAATTGTGTGTATCGGATGAAGGCTCTGTCCCACTCATGAATATTGATGAGCTACCACAGAGTGGCAGAATGCATAGAAAAATGCATGATTTTTTTTTTTTTTTTGCAGTTTCACATTATTTTTTTCCAGAAGATTTCAGCAGAATACAGTCTTGAGTGTTATTCGGGTTTAATGCTCCATACCAAACACCAAATATCAAAATAGCTCAACCCAAGAAAGACTCGGGGTGAACTGTTTTTACATTGAATTCTGAGCTGAGACACACTGTGGGTTAAGGCCAAGGAGGTTAAGAGATCTGCACCTTCATTTCATCGTTAGTTAAAAGATGTGACAGCTAAAGTTTAAAGCTGGTGAAATAAACAATTACAACAATCTGCATAAATTCATAATAGATGTAAAAATTAATAGCCAGCCAAAAAGGCCTGCACTTTAACACTAATATTTAATGACTTAGAATGTTAAATAAATAGTAAATGTCTATTGAGGATAGGCTTTCTGAGGGAGACAGAATACTAAAAAAAAAAAATCATGCAAAAAAGCATTATACATGGACTACTTTTTTTAAGAAAATAAATTTCTGCAGGTGGAAAAATGTATTCTATCCATCCATTATCCAACCCGCTATATCCTAACTACAGGGTCACGGGGGTCTGCTGGAGCCAGCCTGTCTGTTATTATAAGCTGCACATTGGAAAACCCTTGCAGACACAGGCAAAATTTATACAGACGATTCACAGTGGAATATATATATATCCATCCATCCATTATCCAACCCGCTATATCCTAACTACAGGGTCACGGGGGTCTGCTGGAGCGAACACAGGGCACAAGGCGGGAAACAAACCCCAGGCAGGGCACCAGCCCACCGCAGGGCACACACACACACACCAAGCCACACTTGGGACAATTTAGGATCGCCAATGCACCTAACCTGCATGTCTTTGGACTGCGGGAGGAAACCCACGCAGACAAGGGGAGAACATACAAACTCCACGCAGGGAGGACCCGGGAAGCGAACCCGGGTCGCCTAACTGCGAGGGAGCAGCGCTACCCACTGCGCCACCGTGCCGCCCTGTATTCTGTCCATTTGTTTATATTTAAGTGTAACCATATTACTTAAACAAAGCATCTTAGTTTTGTATCAATGTTCGATTGCACTTGAAGACCCCAACTAATCGCCTGCAAGACCTTAAATTTGAACCCTCGATGCTCTGACATGACTGTGCTGCTCACTATACTTGCCCTTATGTGACAACCTCGATATCCTGGATAAGACTACACCAAAATGATATCTCAGGCTTAGACTCATAATTCACATTGAAACTTTATTTATGGAAAATAACCTTTAAAAACATATGAAGGGTTGAGTGTTTATTAAAGCCTTTCTTACCAGTAGGATCCTTATCAGGATTATATTCCAAAGCATTGGCACAGATGAGATCCATGTCACACAAATATTCCTTTACAGTCATGTACTTGTGGGAGTCAATTTTACTGAGAATAGTAGACAAGTCCATGGGCTCCTTGATAACAGTGTTGTAATCAGGAACCTAAAATATACAGAAAGGTGTATGAAGAAAAGACTCCTTGTAGTTAAGATACATTTATTGAAAACATCTATGAGTAGATCAAGGCAGTAATGCTTCTGACAATTTCAGTGTAGAAATTAGCTCAAGAGATTTAACCAAAACGGGTGCCTTTTTAGGAGTTTTATTTGTTTTGCGGGTCATGTTTTTAATGACTTGGCTCCTCTAACTAATATATAGGATCTACGCTGGTATCTGGAAGGTTCCTGGTTTGAATCCCATTACTGCCAAAACGGATCGTACTCCGTTGAACCCTTGAGCAAGTCCCTTAACCTGCAATTGCTGCAGGGGCACTGTACAATGAATGACTCTGCACTCTGACCCCAAGAAGTATGTGAAAAATAATAAATTCCTAATACAAGAAATTGTATAAGGTGCATAAATAACAAAAACATAATGCATTTAAAAAAAAAAAAACAATTTAAGGGTTGTCCAAGATATGTAAAATTATTCTGTTTAACTTTGTCATATACCATGCATGAAGACAAACAGTACATCAATAAATAATTTATAGAAGTGGTAAAACAATAACAATACCATTTAATAACTGAACAATTCCTGCATTACAAGTGTCTGATTAAGTACACACTGGCCAGAGAACCTGAACCTGAATTTTCATTTTAATACCAAGTTCTTTTGAGAATAACATATTATTTTATAGATATCACCAATTTGTCCCATCAAGCACATGACAAGAATATAGGGTGGTCCAGATCTAATTATGCAATTTTCATTACACTATAACTTATAAAGTTTATTACATAGAAAATCACCCGAAAAATCTCAGACCATCGAGAAGTGTGTGAACTGACGACATGAAGAATCATCTTCGCGCCGAACTGGAATTTTCCCCGCATAAATCAAAGTCATCCAGACGATCTGGATCTGCATAATTAGATCTGGACCACCCTGTACATCCTAGAAGACTTCTGAGTCTTCTATCATTTTCTTTTATACTCTACCTGGCACCTTAGATTGCTGTATCTCGAATTTTAAATCCACTGGTTGATAGAAGCCTATTGCGATAATAAAATCAACAATAAAAGTAATAAAAATAATATACCTACCACATCCCCCAAGACACACTTTCATATTAGGTTTAATTGGTGACTCTAAACTGGAATCATGTGGGTGTGCACGTGGGCAAACAATATAGTGGACTGGCACCTTCTACCTACAGAGCACCTAAAGCTGATACTGTGAGTTTGAACCAATGGCTGACACAACAAGCTAACACATACCTCTTCTGGCGTGACTGGCTTAGTGAAGACACGGAAACGCTTGTCTACAGCCAACTTGTTGGTGACATCACGGAGAAAGATTCTTAACTCCCGCAACTTGTCTTCCTCCTCTTTTTCCAGTTGAATCACCTCTTCAGGTGTCAGCTGGCGGGGCTGAGGTGGTACCACAGGAAGATCCTCAAGTACGGGCATGGCTGCATACAAGAGACAGACATGACAGATCAGACATCAATTAATTAGAGAAACGAAGACTGAAATTGTATCCATCCGATGGAGAAAAATAAAAATTGAGGTAGATACCCAAGTCTTTTTATAAAATACGTTTTGGGGTTTTTAAACAAGCACACCTAATTCTGAGCTCCAAAAGTGAGCTATAACTAGGGCAAGCGTGTCACTACCTAAGGACAGCCACCTTCTGGGTGTCACTGGATCAGCTCCTCCTGACCTTACTATTAAGTGCCTCTGCTCTCAGCAGTTCTCTCTTATGACTTCTAGCTGGGCCGATTCCACTCACTGGAATTTGTGTGCTCATCTGTGAAAAGGTAAGGCATAGCTGCCAATCATCACATTTTAAATCTTTGATTACCATAATTACTCTGTGGTTGAATTCCATTTTTGGCTTGTTACGCCCAGTTTCCTTTAAAGTAATCTGTGGAAAGGTGTGCTTTGAGTTGTTTATGGCATGGGTTAAAACATAAATGAACACTTCAGTATTGCCAATCACATATATTCATAGATTTTTATATAGTGCGCATTGCGCTAAGAATCATAGTTCGTTTGCAGGAGTGATTTATTTGTGCTAATCCGAGACAGAGGCTGTGGGCCGAGGGGAGGGGGAGCAATGACATCAGGAGTGGGGAGCCGGACGGGGCCCTCCTCACTGTCCTTTTTATCTATCCTGTGCTGGGATAGATATATAGAATACCTCTTTAAGCTGTTTCAAATACTGTTAAGTTGTTATGAAAATTAAAAACTACAAACATAACTCCGCATATTGATAATCTCAATCCGGTTAAGGATTACCATTGTTTGCATGCAGACAGCAGAAATGCCAACAATGCCTAGGAGGAATTTTAGCAAAGTGGGACAACAGCTTACATGTTCACATGAACTCACTTTCATAAGTATTGGGGCAGCATGTTTTGCAGCACAAAAACCGCAGATGCCATCGGACCTTACTCCTTTTTTATGTTAACTAATGTTGTCTTATTTTAATTTCTTATTTTGTCTTTTATTTTTCTTTTCTTCATTATGTAAAGCACATTGAGCTAATTTTTGTATGAAAATGTGCTAAATAAAAGTTGTTGTTCTGGTTACATTAGAAGTTGCTTAAAAATATGCAAATGATTAGAGTTCAGAGGCTAAGAGACAAAGAGTACAGATAAGAGGAGAATGCTCCATGTTAAGTGAGGTCATCAGTGGAGTCCCTTGGGATCTGCCCTGCGTCCATTTTTTTTCTGATTTATATTAATGGCATAGAGGTTGGTATAGTTAGTAAACTATAAAATTTGCAAATGAGACTAAATTTTGAGGGGCGTCAGACACGGAGCAGGCAGCAGCAACAATTCAAGAAGACATGTACAAGCCTCTGAACTGCAGAAACACTTAGAAAATACAGTTTAATGTAGAAAAGCGAAAAGTGCTACACATGGACAAAAGGAGCATCTCTCTATATAGAAAATCCAACGTCTGTGTGTATGTCTACCCGCTTTTCATGAGAGAACTACTTAACGGATTTAGATTGCGTTTCTTTCTATAATCTGCTTGAACATTCCGGTTGATTTTGCGACTTATCTCATTGCGCTAAGAATCATAGTTCGTTTGCAGGAGTGATTTATTTGTGCTAATCCGAGACAGAGGCTGTGGGCCGAGGGGAGGGGGAACAATGACATCAGGAGTGGGGAGCCGGACGGGGCCCTCCTCACTGTCCTTTTTCACTAATACGCGGGTGGAGCCGCGGGGCACGGCTAGTCAATTATAAATACAAAATGGGAGACAATGTCCTACAGGAAATAACTTCTAAAATGACTTTAGGGTTTTATGTTGACACATCATTTTCATCAACTTAAAAGCAAATAAAATGTTAGGTTATATCGTAAAAACTGTTATGCTTATGCTATATGTATGGTCACCACACTACATGAAAGACATAGCAGACTTTAAATTTGTGCAGAGGAGAACAACCAAATACATCCTAGGACTTAAGGGTATGTCATACTGTGACAGAGTCAGAGAATTAAAGATACAGTATAAATCTGATCCAGGGCTCCAGAATTCTCAAAGACATCAATAAAAAGTCGATCTAGCAGAATTCGTTTAACTATGTACTCAAGGACTCCAGTGGAAATTAAGGGGAAGTGAATTTAGGACTGAAGAAAGGAAACGCTTCTTTATGCAAAGAATCTTTGGGAATACAGAACTAACTACTGAGATAAGAAGTTAAAGCAGAAACCTTAACCCTTAGGAAGCATCTATACTATTTCAAAGACGGTATAGTATTTTAAATAGAGGACTATGAGACAAGATTTGTAACAATTTTGATAACGAGAGATCAAAACAATCTTTTAGCCAGAACTAACTGTAAACCCACGATTAAACATTCGGAGTCAAAAAACAACAGCAAGGATTCCATGACCAAGAAATATTTAAAAAGGGTCTTTGGAAATTGATTCAAGGGTTTACTTGTCATACTAGGGTAAAACATGGCTGCATGAGCTAACCTTAAAACTCCTGACGTAACTTTGTTAAGGTGCATGAAACTCTAAACAAACCTCAGATTTGGAATCTCAGCCTATCAAATCCAGGTAATCAACAAACAGTACAATTAGCAAGAAACGCTACTGGAATCTTCATAATAAAGACAGATGCTCCAACAATGATGGATGGATTAAAAAGCAGAATTCTACGTGACCATCATCATCAAGCCCTTCCGTGAGAACCCTAAATCCAAAGAGGACTGTTTCATTTATGTTAGGTAGAATGCCCAGAGGGGACTGGGCGGTCTCATGGTCTGGAATCCCTGCAGATTTTATTTTTTTCTCCAGCCGTCTGGAGTTTTTTTTTGTTTTTTCTGTCCCCCCTGGCCATTGGACCTTACTTTTATTCGATGTTAATTAATGTTGTCTTATTTTAATTTCTTATTTTGTCTTTTATTTTTCTATTCTTTATTATGTAAAGCACTTTGAGCTACTGTTTGTATGAAAATGTGCTATATAAATAAATGTTGTTGTTGTATCTCATCAACAGTATTTGAATTAGATATCGGGACAGCTTAGCTATTAGCTAAACAAGTGAGTTTGATGGACTGAATGGTCTCCTCTCGTTTGTCAAATTTCTTAGGTGCTGTGAACAGGAGAGACAACGATGAGCACACAGAAAAGGAAGCACGTGATACACAAGCTAAATCATCTATGAAGAACTATGAAGGTCATGCCATGGCTTGGGTATGCATTGCCATTTACGGAACCAGCTCGACCATTTTTTTACTGAAAAGAACCAATGCCTGCAGCAGCAGAATGGCTTCAAGGGAAAAGAGGAACAATTTCCTCCGTACAAGAAAATGCCTCCAGATACACAACAGAGGAAAGTATTCAACAGTCCATGTCAGTCTATTTAAATCTAAATGAGTCTAAATTTTATTAGCTAAAACAGAGATTGAAGTTACAAGGCTTCATAATCAGAAGCAACTCAAAACCTCATATGTCAATCACTCTCCTCATAGTTCACCTAATCCAATTGGAGATGTGGCACAATACTTTATATTGAAGAAATAGGAAGGAGGAGATCTACTAATTGCATGAATTCAGCCAGCAGTGGATTTAGGCATGGGTTTCGAAATCTGACAATGCTATCTGTGTGCACTCACCAAAAGGGCACCATTTATGAAAGCAACGGGGCATGCACACATCTCGTAAATTCCAGGGCTGTGGAGTCGGTAGATAAATGCTCCGACTCCGACTCCTCAGTTTCTAAATCTTTCGACTCCGACTCCTCTGTATGTATATACTATGCTAATGTATTTTCTACATCCATTGAAGGAAAGGAAGGCAACATACATGTCATTTCACCACAGAACTACTGGCTAGGAAGCCAACACTCTACTATAATGCCAGATTAAAGACAAACACAATGAAAACAAGGTTTTGTTTTGGCGGCCGCAGATTGCGGGTGTCCACATGGACGGGCAGATCCAGCTTGCCGAAAATCTCGACCACCGCCCCCATCCAAAGTAATGTGATGCCTCTGTCTGCTGCAGTGGCTGTCTCCTCTGTCAGCCAGCCGGAAGTTTAGTGCATTGTGTCACTCACCGGCCAGCTGATCAGCAGAACGAGCCTCTGCTGGAGACAGGTAGGGAGATCTGTGTTCTCGGCTCCTTCGGCCCCCTTCACTAGCGCATAGCGAAGGGGAGCCGACGGAGCTGAGAACACACCAGATGATTTTTCAGGCGTTTTTGACGCATGATGACTCGTTGAACGGCCGAAAAATCGGCAGTGCATCTGTAAATGTATGGGGGGCTTTAGGCTAGGTTCACAGTTCCCTGTAACAGTGGAACACGACACAATGGAAAGCGCTGCCGCACCTTACCTGTGCATTACATCCCATATAGTGACGCATACAGTCAATGAAAAGCATGCTTCATGGTTACTTGACATGTTCCTTTTGTGGTAACATTATGCACTGCATGCATTGGGCTTTATTCTTACAGCAGAGAAGTAGTTCATTATGACTGTTTGTGAATTGGGACATTTCAACTTACTTTTTTAATTCCCATTTAAATTTAGTAGGAGTCGGAGTCGGTTAACTTTTTGCCGACTCCGACTCCAGGTACCCAAAATTGTCTCCGACTCCTCGACTCCGACTCTGTAAATTCTGCATTATTTTCAGAAAGCCACAATCTAAGAACACCAGGTGGGGTTGTCATAGTCGTAATCTTACAGACTGCCAACTATGCACACCTAGGGTTGCCATTAACCTAGGGCTCCAAATGGGCTTTGTTAGGCATTGAATTTGCGATGTACTTTTACAGATGGAATTGCAATTTGCTTGTGCTTTAACACTGAGCCTCCAAGAAATGGATCCTTGTATTTTAGGAGCTTAGCAGCCGATTTAAATTATTGCCAAATGTCAGGTCTACAGCATTCACTGTCTTGCAAGAGTTACAATTTGGAAAGAAGAACAAACAAAACAAAAATAATCAGAGAACAAGTTACCAAAAAAAGCAAACGGGAACCTGCAATGTAGTGCATTAAGAGCTAGTTAGCAGCAGATAGTGGCCCAATAGCTAGTATAAAAACCAGCAACCACAGAATCAAGTTTAAGAAACACTGGTCTCTTTAGTTCTCTTTATCTACACTCGACCCACATTCCCATTTGCATGTAGTCACAAACAAGTGATACTCAGCACAGAACCACATTAGCATGATAGCACTCAAAAACTAACAAAAAGAACAAACCTTGTTTTAGAACCGGAGGCTTGGCTGCCCGATTTAAAATGAGCTCCTCAAAGAACTTCCTTCGTTCATTGTCATTTGGCACAGTAATATGGAAAACTTCTCCATAATGACTACGAAACATATCCTGGATCTAATATATAAATAAACACAATAAAATTGCAAAATTTCCAATATTAAATCAAAACATTTTCCACAAAATAGTTACAAAGTTGCAAGAAAACTAAAGCAAAAGGATACATTTGTCTAAAAAGGCATGATTAACAGATGCTGGTTCTGAATGATTTTCAAATGATTTATCCAAAATTTTTTTTTTTTTTGATAACATAAATGTGACATTCAAATCCACTTCATTCCTTGGGTTTTGGGTAGCCAGCACCAATCCCAGCAATACAGAGTGCAAGGCAGGAATCAAAAGTTGTCAAAGCATTAAGCCATTAAAGAGCCCACTAACAGGCAGCCTGTCTCTTATTATAAGCTGCACGTTGGAAAACCCTTGCAGACACAGGCAAAATTTATACAAACGATTCACAGTGGAATATATATATCCATCCATCCACCCATTATCCAACCCGCTATATCCTAACTACAGGGTCACGGGGGTCTGCTGGAGCCAATCCCAGCCAACACAGGGCACAAGGCAGGAAACAAACCCCGGGCAGAGCACCAGCCCACCGCAGGGCACACACACACACCAAGCACACACTAGGGACAATTTAGGATCGCCAATGCACCTAACCTGCATGTCTTTGGACTGTGGGAGGAAACCCATGCAGACACAGGGAGGACATGCAAACTCCACGCAGGGAGGACCCGGGAAACGCAGCGTAAAGGGGCTTCGTCTCTGACGCTGACGTCCGAGGTTCAATCCCCGAGAGGGGAGCAGTAGAGTGTGTACGCCTGATGAGCCCAAATGAGGGCGAAACACGTGTCACGTACTCTTTGCATTATTTGACAGTAAACTATGCAACATTCCATGATCTGCTTCTCGCAACTGAAGAGGGCACCGTGGCGGATGTTTGCCAAATGGCAGACCAACCACGAGCGTTACCTGGTAGGTAACCACCTACACAATTCAGGTCGGGACTCAGACTACGAATGCATATATAAGTGACTGTACTTTGTTGGGCCCTTGAGCAAGGCCCTTAACCTGCAATTACTCAGTCCAGGGTTATGACGTTAATCTGCAATCAGCCCTGTATGTAGGCCCTCCAACCTGCAGGGAAAATCCTGGGGGTTGGTAACAGAATTGGTACTCAAGCCACCATAAAAAACCTCAGTGGTTTCATTCCTTCTGAACTAGTGTGGTGCTGGGGTGTCACCTGCCACATGGCTGACCTTGGGTTCTTGATTTGGTTTGGCAATGTGCTGTATCCGTGCGTGCTCCTAACCTTTCTCTCTCTCCCTATAAATATGATTACTGGTGCATAGTTGGCGGCGTGGTGGCGCAGTGGTAGCGCTGCTGCCTCACAGTTAGGAGTTCACTTCCCGGGTCCTCCCTGCGTGGAGTTTGCATGCTCACCCCGTGTCTGCGTGGGTTTCCTCTGGGCGCTCCGGTTTCCTCCCACGCTCCAAAGACATGCAGGTTAGGTGGATTGGCGATTCTAAATTGGCCCTAGCGTGTGCTTGGTGTGTGGGTGTGTTTGTGTGTGTCCTGCGGTGGGTTGGCACCCTGCCCAGGATTGGTTCCTGCCTTGTGCCCTGTGTTGGCTGGGATTGGCTCCAGCAGACCCCAGTGACCCTGTGTTCGGATTCAGTGGGTTGGAAGATGGATGGTGCATAGTTATGCCTGTGTAGCTTTACATTGCTAGAGATTTATTAGAACATTATTATGACATTTTTGTAATATGACATTAAAATATTTTGTTAAATTCCAAAATAATTATTGAGAGCTTTTATAAGCTACAAAACATATATTGTATTGTTTTTACATTATCCAAACATTCCATTTCATAACCTGTTTTATTTTTAAATAGTTTCAGTGAACTAGAGCTAAACCCTGGGTAGGACACCAGTTAATCAGATGGCACTCTATTGTAATGTATTCAACACTGGGTCAGTTAAGAATTACTAAATAATCTAACAGAACATCCAAGTTCTGAACAGGTAATGACTTTGGTGGGAATCAAACCTATCACTCAGGTGCTATGGGACAGCAGCACTAAAAACTGTGCCACCATGACAATGTCATTTACTTTTTACAATATTAAGGCCATATTTTTTGTCCAGTTGAAATAAAATCGCACAATTACACAGCAGTATTTGAAATTATGCCAAGGTAATGGAGTGAGCAGTAACACATCAGTATTATCTTACATTACACCACAATCATTTTTCTTAAGTAAATTATTTTTAGTAGAAGCGTATGGCACTTTGTACCCCAAACTACCAACTTAAGGTAGTTTGCTTTAAGTCTTTACTGCAAAATTAGTCTTGCTGCAGTTTTCTAAAATGTGTGTGGTTTGACAATGCTAATATATCACACTAGAGCCCTTCTACATCAAAGCAAGTGATTCAAAATGTTTGACTACTACAGTACATGAACTGATATATCACATAAATTGAAATTCTTTGTGAATGAAAAGTGTGTTTACATTAGAAATTTAAAACTTCAAATAACATAAAAATACCTCAGTCGGCAACTGCTCATAAGGTAAATCACATGTAGCCAGCAAAAAGACAGGAGTGTAAGAAGGGATGCTCTGGAGCAAGACAAGGAAAATCTCTTTGAGAGACAAACCCACTGTCTCCCACCAGCGCTGTATCCGAGGAATGTACACAATACTAGGAGCAGTTCTCTTTGCTTCACGCAGTACCTGAAAGTAACAATACACACAGTGAAAATCTGCAGAGTCAGTAACATGGCCCACAGCAAACTGAGCTTCAACTACATTTACATTTACGTTAAAAAGATATTATAGTATTATCTTGTCTCTTTTGGTACTGTACTGCAAACACAACACCCCGATGTTTCTATCCCAGTTAGATTACATAGTCATTTTAAATCTTCTCAATAGATTTTTTTAATTAAAAACTTTTAAATTAGTCACATAACAACCTAACACAAAACAATGAACACACTGTGTGAAATTCCTTTATCCAGTACAGAGACCTGAGGGGCCAAGCATTATCTAAAATGCTCTACATAAGCCAGCCCATTGTGAAACAGGGTGTTTACTTATTAGACAGTAACGACAGTTGAACATGATCTCCAGAATAATTTTTTAAAAGAAGTAGAACATTGGATGACAGATAAGGAAGAGGCTGCCCTTGGTACATGTTATATATGTTTTAAATGTAAGTAGACATTAAATCAGACACCAATCAAAGGGAAGACTGAATCTTAATCACATTACTTTAACATGGCTTATTCATAACTTCATTTTAATTTAATCCTGATGCTCTGCATATTCAATTAATTATCATTACTATTCATGGTGGCTCCAAAATCTGTACTAACCCCTACTCTCTCTTCTGTTCTTTTTACGGTTTTCTGTGGTGGCGATCTACACCACTACCACCTAATCAAAGCATCGTGATGTCCCTACATTGATGGATTAAAGGCCAGAAGTCCACGTGACCGTCATCATCAAGTCCTTCCACGAGAACCAAGAATACAATGAGGACTGATTGAGGTCATTGATGTTAGGTGGTCTCGTGGCCTGGAACCCCTGCAAATTTTATTTTTTCTCCAGCCGTCTGGAGTTTCTTTTTTTGTTTTTTCTGTCCTCCCTGGCCATCGGACCTTACTTTTATTCTATGTTAATTAGTGTTCTCTGATTTTAATTCTAACTTTGTCTTTTTTCTCTTGCTTCATCATGTAAAGCACTTTGAGCTGCATTATTTGTATGGAAATGTGCTATATAAATAAATGTTGTTGTTGTTAAAACGTGTACTTTAAATAAAATGAAAACTACATCCATGTACACTGCATTAACACAAAAACAGTTTGAAAATTATTAAATTCGAGGAGCATTTGAAAGATGGTCACGTTTAAAATAAAGGCTTATCCCATATTGGTGCACAATTAGGAAACAACAAATCACAATGGTGCACAAGGTAAAGAAATAAACTAGTGAGCACTTAATTTGTAGGTCTGCAAATAGCATCCTGTACATTTAAATTTAAACCATTTGGCTAGAGTAAAAAAAACTGCTATGTGGGGTAGGGGATGAATTGAAAGTGAGAGTGCTACCAGTTTAATCTCTCCACCATGATGTCAATTACAAAAGACTTCAAGTTACAATGCTCCATCAAAATGTGTAATTGAAGCAATTGCTTCAATTGGTTGTGGTAAAGAATAATCAGCATCCATACCCTCCCCGAGCTCCCTTAATTCCATCTATTATCCGCTCCATTTCAAAAACCTCTACTTCTCCATGCGTATTAATAAGGTACAAGACCAGTCTTCTGAGAACAGCACACAGACTTGTGTGAAGCTGCTTCTTCAAATAGCATTTAAACTTCAACCATCACAATACTATTTTAAATGGTGGACGGGTTTCAAGTGGAAAAAGCAGGAGGGGGAATTTTGTCCAATGTGCAATAGTGAAAAAGGGAGCATGGTACAATTAAAACTAAAATGTGTGATCAAGTCATTGAAATGTGGACTGAATTTGTCCATGTCATTGCCCAGGAAAGTAAGTTACATCATCCTGGATAACTCAGCAATAAAAATATTTCACTTTGTACCAATATCATTCTGAATGTTGGCAATTTCAAACAAGGAATCAAGCATCTATTAGGCATGTTCCCAATAGATCTAACACAATGACATGTAGGCCTAAACAATAACAGGTAACCTAAAGATATGGTGCTCCAACCTGGTCTTGAACATCAAAAAGACAAAAGAATTCTTTGTGGACTACAGGAACCCTAAATGCTGTGGGAATACACCATCTTTAGAAACAGGACTATGCTCAAGTATGTTCTCCAGCTTTAAGTTCCTTGGTGTTCACAATTCTGAGGATCTTTTATTGACCCTCAACCCCCCCTGGTCAAGAAGGCATAGAAGTGTCTTTACTTTCCGAGGAGGCTGAGGAAAGTTCAGCTGTCTGTCTCATCAGAGTCTAGTGAACTTCTGCCACCGCAACATCAGAAGCATTCTGACCAAATGTATTATAGTATGGTATGGTAATTGCACAGTCTCTGTACAAGGCGGAAAAAATTGCCCAGCACATCACTGGTGGACCTCCAGGGCAAACATTACCCGTTTAGGGCACGTAGCATCATATTTATGTTATTACTTGCAAATAACTAGTATTTACTCTTCAGGTTAGAAAGAAAAACTGCATTTCATTGTCATGGCATGTTTACTGTGTTCAATGACAATAAGGTTGAATGTAATCTAATCTAATGTTCCAGATGCTTTAAATATTTCAATTACACATTAGAGAGCAAGGGTGAAGGTAAGACGTTAATATCTACAATATACATCGAGCCTCTGATGACTGCAAATTTAAAGACAAAACACAATTGCACTTACTGTAAGATTTGTGGTCCCAAGCCAGTAACTAACTTACCCCTCTGAAAAAATGTAACATGTCCATTTCTAATTTGGAGAGATACTTTTACTCATTAAAAAGCAAAGCAAAAAACTAGAAATGTCCAGGTACCTGTGTACAGGCTTCTTCAGGAGTAGTAGTGCTTGTTCCATATAGATATGCTATATCCAATGAGTAGGATGGAAATGCCTCCAGAACATGTAGGACAGCAGGACCTAAATGGGCACTCTGACCAGACCCTGAATCTCCAGCTAAAAGAAGTCTTGGGCGAAAGGATGTTGGTTGATAGAATACATGTCTAAAAAGAAAGAAAGAAAGAAAGAAAGGGGAATGAGATGTCACAGAAGGTGCTGAAATTAGTATTTGTTAAAATATTGACATTGACACTTGATATTCCCTAGGACAGGGGTGCCCACACTTTTTCGGCTTGCGAACTACTTTTAAAATGACCAGGTCGAAATGATCTACCTACATTAAAAATGCTTATATATATATATAGTGTATATATATATATTATATATATATACTCAGCAAAAAAAGAAACGTCCCTTTTTCAGGACTGTGTATTTCAACAATAATGTTTTAAAAATCCAAATAACTTTACAGATCTTCATTGTAAATTGTTTAAACAATGTTTTCCATGCATGTTCAATTAACCATAATCAATTAATTAACATGCACCTGTGGAATGGTCGTTAAGACCTTAACAGCTTACAGAAAGTAGGCATTTAAGGTCACAGTTCTAAAAACGCAGGACACTAAAGAGACTTGTCTACCGACTGTGAAAAACACCCAAAGAAAGATGCCCAGGGTCCCTGCTCATCTGCGTGAACGTGCATTAGGCATGCTGCAGGGAGGCATGAGGACTGCTGATGTGGCTAGGGCAATAAATTGCCATGTCCGCACTGTGAGACGCCTAAGACAGCGCTACAGGGAGACAGGAAGGACAGCTGATCATCCTCGCAGTGGAAGACCACGTGTAACAACACCTGCACAGGATCGGTACATCCGAATATCACACCTGCGTGACAGGTACAGGATGGCCACAACAACTGCCCGAGTCACACCAGGAACACACAATCCCTCCATCAGTGCTCAGACTGTCCGCAATAGGCTGAGAGAGGCTGGACTGAGGGCTTGCAGGCCTGTTGTAAGGCAGGTCCTTACCAGACATCACCAGCAACAACGCCGCCTATGGGCACAAACCCACCTTCGCTGGACCAGACAGGAGTGGCAAAAAGTGCGTGAGTTTCTGCATGACAGCAATGTCAGTGTTCTGCCATGGCCAGCGAAGAGCCCAGATCTCAATCCCATTGAGCACGTCTGGGACCTGTTGGATCGCAGGGTGAGGGCTAGGGCCATTCCCCCCAGAAATGTCCAGGAACTTGCAGGTGCCTTGGTGGAAGAGTGGGGTAACATCTCACAGCAAGAACTGACAAATCTGGTCCAGTCCATGAGGAGGAGATGCACTGCAGTACTTCAAGCAGCTGGTGGCCACACCAGATACTGACTGGTACTTTTGATTTTGAGCCTCCCTTCATTCAGGGACACATTGTGAAACATTTTTAGTTTATGTCTTATGGTGTTGACTCTTTTAGTG
>JANRMT010062845.1:2473703-2491076 GCA_026402145.1 Polypterus bichir lapradei | reverse complement strand
ATATATATATATATATATATATATATATATATGAGTATACTTTATACATAAAATATATGTTGTCGTACCTTGCATAACTGAATAACCTTTATGGCACAATAACAATCCAATACATTTATGGTCATTCTAGTATTTGGATTTAATAATCGTCATGTGGGAAAAGGCTGACTCGCATAAATAAGTAGAGCCGAATAATGCAGTCAAGGAGGTAGCTCTTGGAAGGACTTCTTATGCTTAATGATCGAGTGACTCACCCGGAATGATGCTTCGGTGTGTCTGCCTTTGCTTTTGAATTCAGCCGAGTGAAAAATGACGGCTGTCCGATTAACTGCAATTTTAGTTCCCTCTCCTTTCTCTTTCTCAGATCGCTTTTCAGAAGGAAGTCAGTTTTGTAGTTTTTATGAACAGTTTGAAAGTGCCTTTCCACATTTTCCTTCTTTGGAATAGCAATGACAGATTGACAGATCAGACAAACGCACTTCGATTGTGACATTGTGAGAACAAAAATCCTCTTTCAATTCCACATCCAGCCCATACCCTCCCCAAACATTTTTTTTTTAAAATCCCTTCTTTAGTCGATATAAATTGGAAGGCTAACTAGATAACAGCCGGAGTTTTGCAGTAGCTTCCGCTTTTGATCGTGCGTGCGGGATGACCAGTGTGTTAGAAGAAAAGAGATCTCAGACTGGTCTGTATGTCAATCAAGTGGCAAATGCCATAGGGAGGATATATGATAGACTAACGTTTAAAAAATTTTTTTTTGAATGCAATGCAATCTACCTGCACTACCTTTCCGATCTACCGGTTGATCGCGATCGACGTATTGGGCACCCCTGCCCTAGGAGGACATGCTGCAAGAGGAGGAAAAACATTATTCGACCTACACACAAGGTCGAACTGAACAAGAATATCATGGGGTTTACTCTGGCAGTAAATAAAATACAAATAGCAAAACAATACATGTGTTGAATGTATCAAATGTTTTGAATGAAGTCCCAAGGGTTAAGATTCAATATGTTCAAAAGGTTCTGGTTAGGATTACCTTTGATAGAACTTAGGCCAATTCTAACAGAACACCTTCTGACCAGACAGTGGGGCCAGCATTCTAGTCAGTGATGCAGTGAGTGAGGGATGCATTCTTAAATCGTGCAATGAAGTCACACATAAGGCGACATCCAATCATTCGACAAGCAGTGGACAATGACAACAACATACCATGAATGCAGCCATGCTAAACTAGCAAAATAGTGGCGTCGGAAAGAATAAAAACAATTCAAAATAACACTGTAGTAACATCATCATGATGAATGATGAACTAATCTGGGGTGCATAAACATTCCATGAATCTACACAAACAGTAAAAATAACTTAACAGGGATCCAAATACTCAAATTACAACAATGCAATTCAGCAATTGGGCTAAATGTATTGTCTTCCTCTTAGTTGAGACCTATCACTGTCATATAAAATGACAGTTTATTTTTCTAAATGTCGAGAAAATCTTATCCTAAATGCATAAATCTCTTACAAAAATGGCAATTGACCATTCACAAAATGACAAACTGTACAGTAAACCACCCCCTTGGGTAAAACATTGCCATAGAAGGAGACATGCAAAGAGGTGAAGAGCACAGCCAGTCTTCATTGATAAGGGCAGAAACTCTCAACAACAACAAAAAAAAAATTACACAAAATAAAAATGTTTACTCTGCGGTGGGTTGGCACCCTGCCCGGGATTGGTTCCTTCCTTGTGCCCTGTGTTGGCTGGGATTGGCTCCAGCAGACCCCCGTGACCCTGTGTTCGGATTCAGCGGGTTGGATACTGGATAAAAATGTATACTTGGTTTTAATGTATGTGTGCAAACACAAGGTACAGATCAGAACTTGAGAACTGACTTATTTGTTTGGTTTTAAGGCTTATGTTTTTATGTCTGGAGTGGTGACATGTAGACCCCATTTTAAACTGCAAGAACAGTCTCCATATCTTTTTTAAATTTATAATTAAATGTTTCAGCTAACACAATTTCCTAAGGCAAGTTAATGTATACCAGGAATGTAAAATACTTTGACTTGAAAAATACCAAGCTATATGAGATAACCAATCTAGTGGAGATTGGAATATGTGTACGTGTCATGTCAATCAAGGAAAGACAAAAACCAATCTATTGGAAATTATTTAAAACTAAAGAATAACAGTACAAATATACCAGACTTAACAAGCACAATGTAGAGAAGAACCTTACAATGAAGTAAACTATCATTAAGAAATTTCATACCTGTTCAAATCAAGAACAGCCACCTGCTGGGTCTCACCCGGACAAGAGGTATTTTCAGTCACTGCTTGATTGTCATCAGAGTACATCATTGCCTCTTCCAAAACAAAGCTTTCAATGTCTGAGAAAATAAGCACTGACAATAAGCACTGAAGAAAAATACCAAATACTTAATTAAAATACACTGTATGAATGGACAAAATCAACATTAATTAACAACTTTTGGACTATCATGGGTCAGTACAATTCAGACAATATTCTTTGAGATATTATCAGACAAAGGTGGCTAAACTCTGGTCATGCAAAGCTTAACATTAATTTGAGGCAATTTTGCTGGGAAAGTTTAATTCAAAGACAACAGTCAAATGGATGACTCAAAACTCTCATTTGGTAATAGTCAAAGATAGTTTTGATTGTCGAAATTCACCAAAGTTTTTTTTTCAATGAATATGCCGTGTTCACCAATTATTTTCCTGGAAATCTCTAGGGCAGCCGGTTTGGAAGAACTTCTTTCTCTTGTGCCCCATGGTGCTATGTAAGGCCAACATGACATCACAGATGCATAAGGAATCTGGAAATGTGTCAGTATATTAGTGTTTTAAAGGTAATGTCTTACTGTAAGGAGTGCAGAATCCACATTCTTTAGTGTTGCGCTTTTTTGGTAGCAGCAGCAGTGAAGAAGAGAGGGGAGTATCTGCTATGAAATCTGTGAGGGCCAAATCTTAATGAATGCATGCTTCCTGTCTGCAAAACATGCTCTAAAATTGAATTCTATTAATTTTATTTCAGAGAGGTATGGTGGTACAGTGGTTAGCACTGCTGCTCACAGCTCAGGTCACATTTTTGACCATAACACTTATTGCAGTATAGTTGCCAAATGCTTCTCTGGCCCTCATGGACACATTCAACCATTATAATCCACTCAAAATTAGTACAGTTTCTCCTAACCCAATGACATCATAGCATTTCATCGAATCTGGCGAAGTTCCTAAACATTTCTGTGATTTCCCCTAACTGAGGGTAAAATTAATTTAACAGGGTTCACTTTTCACTAGCCAAAGCCCATCAGTTAGGAGGGCTATTAGGTTATCATAACAGGTCTAATGTTCTCTCTACTTGTTTGGTATATCTCTAAGTTTTGACCATTAATGAATACTCATTCAAAATGTACTTTTTTTATATCAATTTTCTACAGAATTTGTCTGACAAACATCACACCCATGCAGCAATATTTTTCTTACAGTATCAAAGTGCAAATTTGTAAGAGAACAAATTAGCTCTACATTAGAATAATGTTTTAATTTCAGTAACATTGGGTTTGCAATATAATTAGAACTACATTTCTTCATTTAAACCAGGATGTTTATGGCCTGAATCCTATACCTACCTTTGGGTTGCTTCTTCTTCAGTCTTTCTTCTGCATGTGGGAAGACCTGTTTAAGTGCTTCCATAATTTCTTGCAAAGTATTTTCTAGCAAAGGTTTCATGATGGGTGACAAAGCCTCTGCAGGAGAGTTTACCGAGCGCTGGGAGGCAGGTATAATTTTGCGCATGGCTGTTGCAAAATCCCTGGGACTGACGACAATTGACTCCACATTCAGCTGCAGCTTTGCACTTGTAGAGTAGATCTGTGGGTATCGCCGACGAAGAGCACAAAGTGCAGCTTCAGTGCAAGCGGCCTTGATGTCTGCACCACAATACCCTGAAATTCCAGGAAAAAAAAGTAAACGGATACATTAAATGGTATAGTATTACAATTTGCCACTCACAACAACAGCTTTATAAACACAACAGAGATATATAACCTCAGTTAAATTTGTGGCATATTTTCAGATTAATATATAAGCACTCTAAGCAGAAATGGATTATAATGAATTCTTTCAAATTCCAACAGCTGTGCAGTAGCAGCTGGTTATGTTTTTAGTTGGGCTTGGAATCTGCAAATTACTCTCCTCCTGTTTCAAATAAATGAGAAATTTCTATTTAGCTCTCAGTAAAATGTTTGGGTGAAAAATATTAATTCCTTTTAAGGCGTGAAGAACACAGTATATGAGGTTGGGGTTAAATCTCATTTTCCTTTTTTTCCCTTTGTATTTTAAATTTTTCGTTTGTCTTCTCTGTATTGATTTTGCAGTAAATGGGAATATCTGTTATATTATTATTTGTTTGGTTGAGTAGTATTCTACTGGAATATTCTGCTTTTCAAAAAAAATGTACGTATAAAAAACAGCAATTTAAGAAGTTGAATCCATGTTTATGTATAATTTTTCATTTTTTGCAGATTCTTTGGATATTGGGTACAAAGAGGCTATACCCCAGCCCAGTTAGAACCAAGTTAGCTGCAACTGTTAAACAAATGGTACATTTGCCTAAAAACTAAAACAAAGGTGAATGCTATAGCCCACTTTACCATGTAACACAGATGTCATAATAATAATAATACATTTTATTTATATAGCGCCTTTCCCATGCTCAAGGCACTTCACAGAGTTTAAGAAAGAACACCAGGGTATACAGTATATAGCATTGTACTAAACCAGATAAAAATGCAGTGCAAGTTAAAAAATGCAAGGTGGAGAGTGCGAGGCAGGTATAACAGATAATATCATTCTATAATGTTAACGTTTAAACCCCCCCCCCCGGGTGAGACTGAAGAGTCGCATAGTGTGGAGGAGGAACGATCTCCTCAGTCTGTCAGTGGAGCAGCAGGACAGTGACAGCAATCTGTCGCTGAAGCAGCTCCTCTGTCTGGAGATGATACTGTTCAGTGGATATAATAGTTCAGTCAGATCAGATAAGAAGGATGCATTATATTTTGAAGAACAATAAAGAACAATGAGTAAGACAGGACCTGATTCCGTTATTAGTTTAAGAGCCAGACACTCAAAAGACAATGGACAATCAATTGGGATTCTTTTGATGTTTAACTCCACTCTGACAATTACTGCAAGTCCTCCGGCTTGTCTTGAGCTACGAGGCTCTGTGAAGAAAGTGTAACCAGGTGGTGTCGCCTCCGTGAGAGATGTAAATTCATTTAGTTTTTGCCAAGTCTCCTTTAAACACAGCATATCAAGTTTGGTGTTGTGATGAATTCTGACAGCACCAATGCTTTGTCATTAAGAGATCTCGAATTAAACAATGCAATATTAGTTAATGAGGCTTCTTTTTGCACAGAGCCGTGACTGGAGTTTATTTTCACATACTGTAAATTTGGCACACTAACACTTCTATTTCCAGGGCCATGAGTAGGACGGCGTATTCCTGAATTGGGAATTGTAAACATGTTTTCCCTTTTTTCCAGTTTTGGCACGACAATGTCGTAGAGCCTTCAATGACTGAGCCACCCATAATCATTACAGGTTTGAGAAATATAAAAACACCCAGGCGCTGGACCCAAAGAGCTTGGTAAAGAGAATAAAATAAATACATAAATAAAATCAATTTTAAATAATATAGATATTTCAGCCCTCATTTTTATTCAGAAATGGCCATTAGGTGCACAGGTAAGTGACATTTAGTAAAATTAACCAGCAAAGACCATCTTACCGACACTCTTCTCAGAAAGTTCTTCCAGCAAAGCATCAGAGGGCTTTGGATGGAAATGGGAAGCATGAACTTTAAATATCTCTTTACGGGCCTGAAATTAAAAAGTGAGTTTTGTTACAATAAATGTTGTCAAAGTCTTATTTTCAAAGCCAATTTTTTCACATTATAGTAGCATGGTAGTTACTAATAACAGACCACTGATACTGTGAGGCTAGCTTAGCATAAAAGAATTTATAAGCCACTTACTTCTCTGTCAGGGAGATCAAAGAGGAATTCTCGATCAAAGCGCCCAGGCCGTCTCAATGCGGGATCAATGGCATCAAGCCTGTTCGTGGCACCTATCACTATGACTTCTCCACGATTATCCAAACCATCCATCAGTGCCAGCAAGGTGGACACAATAGAACTAAGAAAAGCAACAATCAAAATGTTAGTTAAAAAACACTTCTTATGGTGGCATATTCCAGCAATGTAAATCTCATCTCATTTTCTAAAACAGCTTTTTCTGGTGGGGATTGTGGTGGCAGCATGCCAAGCAAGTCACCTCAGACTTCCTGGTCCCCAGCTACAGATTCCACCTCTTCCTCGAGAATTCCCAGGCATTTCTGAGCAGCAGAGACATATAATCACTCTAGCATGTCCTGCATCTGCCACAAGTTCTCCACTCAGTAGGATGTGCCCAGAATAGCTTTAGGGGGTGCCGTTCAGAAGACCTTATGACATGCCCAAATCAACTCAACAGGCTATGCTCGTACTTGCAGACTCACTCTTTTGGCCATTACACATAGCTCATGACCATAGGTGAGGATAGGGATGTGGATCAACTGATAAACCAAGAGTTTTGTCTTTAGACTCCAATTCAATTTCACCTCCAGTATAATGCCTGCAGAGCAGTTGCTGCCACTCCATTCTGCTCGCTGATCTCATGTTCCCCTATTCCATCACTTGTAAACAAGAACCTAAGGTACTTGAACTCCTTCACTAAAGGTAGTTGCCCTCCAACCTGAGGAAAGCAATCCATTCTTTTCCAAGAGAGAACCTTGACCTCAGACATGGAAGTGTTGATCCTCATTCTGGCTGCTTCATACTTGGCAGAAAATCACTTTCAATTTCTGGTTGTCTAGTTCTATGTTCTAAAAAAAGCTCATGACGCATCAGAAAGTCAGACACAGGTAGTGGGGATTCCAATTAGTTTATTCTCTGTAATTCTCTCCCTAGCTCAGTCCATGAGGTTCAACCATTCATACTTTTCAGACCTAGATAGGGAGGTTCACCTTTTAGAGTTTCCATTTTGTTCAAAATTCAAATTCAAGTCTTGCATGTCAACATGCAATGCTTTTCTTTTTTATGTTGTGCTATTTTCAATCAGGTGAACAATTCATCACAATTTGATTTAGATCACCATATTAATTAAAAGGTACCTATTGTGGCATTTATAATTTTTCATGCTTAATAACGACAGAACCCATAGTATTCTTTTCTCTCTAACTACTATAATATGTTTACTTTTGCATAGCCGTTTTTATATCCCTTTTCAATGCATTTTATAAGAGAATATACATTTGTTTCATTTGTTACATTTGTTTCACTGACTTGCGAATGATGACAAATGTAACCATTTCAAGAACATGAATCCTTCCTTGAAATTCACCATTCAGTATCTTAGCCACTAGGCTATGCCTAGTCTTTTTCCAAACTTGCAATTTATTATCAGCTTTCTAGTAATTCTTAATGTTATTTTAAACTGACAAGTGATAGTGCTGCTGCTACACAATAAGGAGACTAGTGTTTGTGTCCCAGGTTCTCCCTGCTTGGAGTCTGCATGTTCTCCCTGTGTCTGCGTGGGTCTCTTCTGAATGCTTCATTTTCTTCCCACTGTCCAAAGACATGCAGGTTAGGTGTATTGGCGATGATAAATTGGCACTAATGTGTGTTTGGTGTGTGTGTTCACCCTGCTGTGAACTGGCATCCTGTCCAGGGTTTATTCCCTGCCATGCATCCTATGCTAGCTGGGATAGGCCTTAGCAAGCACCCCCATGTCCCTGGTCTGGATTAAATGGGTTAGAAAATGACATGACAAATTTTAAGCTCAGTTTTAAAGGTTGTACCTGAGTGTTACAAATTTACATTATGTGCCACCATATATTTTAATCAGCACATATATTTGTAACAGTACCAATCACCTCCTCCGTCATGGTTTCAAATGCCATTGATATCACTAAGGCAGGGGTGGCAAACTCCAGTCCTGGTGTGCCGCAGTGGCTGCAGGTTTTCATTCTTACCATCTTCTTAATTAGTGACCAGTTTTTGTTGCTGATTACTTCCTTTAATTAACTTGACTCAGGCCCCATAGTTGTTCCTTTTTCTTTAATTAGCAGCCAAACAATAATGAGACACAAAACAAGCCACCACATGACCAGTTCCCCTTTGCCCATTACACAATATCTGAAATTAAAGAGAGGTAATGGTCTTGGTAAGGCTGATCTCTCAGGTCACCAAAACATTTTGACGGTGCTCTTAGAAAGAACAGAGAAACAACAGTTTTTGAAATGTGTGCTGTGGCAGAATGAGAGCAGCAACAAGCCATGGAATTAAATAATGAGTGTAATTAACAGCAAGAATTGGCTTCTCATTAAGAAAGTGATTGGAGTGAAATTGGTTGGAGTTTGAAGCCCCAGTTTAGCTGGTCATCTGTTAGCTCATTTCACATTTCATTTCTGCTTGGCTGTCATTTAATGAAGAAATGAATCAATTCAGAGGGCTGAACTCTTCTAACAGGGCTATTAAAGTGATGGGGAAAAAGTTAATTAGCAGTGAAAACTGGTCACCGATTAGGAAAAGGGTTAGAATGAAAACCTGTAGCCACTGTGGCACTCCAGGCCTGGAGTTTGCCACCCCTTCACTAAGGAATTAAAATTCTAAAATATCTCATTAATCCAGATTTCTGCACGCTCAAGTGGTGCACGCCAATTGCATTCTTACCTGTGTATCTGGTCTTGTTTGCTGGATCTAACAGGAGCCAGCCCATCAATTTCATCAAAAAATATTATTGAAGGCCGCATCTTGTACGCCTGAGAGAGATTGAAATAAAAAAAAGTTAATTTCTACAAAGAACATGTTAAAAATATTGGAAAACTAATTTTTTTTCACCGTATTTTCTTCATCATGAACATTCCACAAAAATCCATTCATTCAATTTAAACATGTGTTTCATATGTTCAGTTACAACACAAGGGATAAATATAAGCTTTTTTTGACCCCATGAAGATATGGTCACTAGTGGACACACAGTTCCAGGACAAAAAAACTGATATCCCTTTAAGAGGGCAGGCAGGACAGTACAGATAGATCCGACCCTTTATAGTCTACTGAGGGCTTGGTGATTATATTATTCAGGTGTCAAAGATGGGTTACTCATGGCACCAGTAGCAGCTGTAAAGCTGCATTAAACCAGACAGAGTTGTGCTTAGATTAGAGGCGGAAGGTGAGCTGTGAGACAGAAAAACTCGAGGGGTTGTACTGCTAGTGCAGTGAGCAAAAAATCCTGTGCTTTAATTGGCTAGATCAAAAAACAGCAGTGCATAAATGCCTGGAAATGCTAGAAGAAGCTTCAACTATGTGACTCCAGGATGTCTACATAGCACCTGGGACATTGGGAAGTTTTTCCCTTTGCATACACTGAATAAGTCACTGGCCAGAGCTTAAAAGCTCCTTTTGGCTTTTGACCTACTGACTCAGGAGGTGAGGGATAGGCTCAGATGGTGAAAAAGCTGGACATTTGTATCAGAGAAGAGTCTGAAGATGTGAGATAAGCTGGGAACATTATTTGAATCTGTGGGTAAATGACCAAACCTGCTCTAGTGGTAGTCAAAGATCACCACATTTGTGGGAAGGCCCACTGAGGGACCATTATTAATCTCCTGTTCATATAAATATTTGTGTAAATACCTTTGATTTAGAATAAAACTCCTCTTATTTTATGTACATTCTTTTGTATTATTTGGATTCTTTGATGGTTCAAGAACCCCTAATATTCATAGTCTATATACAGACATTCAATACAGATAATGCAGTGACAGGATATATAAAACATGGGATTATGGACCTCACAAACAGAAAAGAAACGCATTTGTCTAATGTCATGTGTTTTCCATACCAAGACAGAAGGGGGGGGGGAAAAAAAAAAAAGGGGGCAGAGATTGTGGCTGAATTTACTATACCTGTTAACCCATCGTATGGCTTGGGCTCCGTCAAGCAGCATGCTACAGACAGTTAGAAAAAGTAATGAGCATGACTGCGCTGGAAGGTTAGCATGCGATTGCCAAATTTGATGTGGATAGTGATTTTCAGTCATTTAAACTGATAAGATCCAGCAACAGCAGTCAGCAAATAGGACATACCCCATGACTAGAAGTCATGTAATGCGACATCAGCACAAGTTACAGAGATTAAGACATAAGAGATGGTTGTGGTATCTGAAAGGCATTGCAGTTAAAAAAAAAATATATGTGAAAGGATAATAAATATACTTTGGCAAGGGCCCACATGACTCAAATGTACATGCCTCTTTAAGTACTAAAACCTACCAAGAAAGCAATATATATTTTTAAATACTAATCCTAGAATATCTTTTACAGGAATAATGCAAAAAATCTGATTTGTCCATCACATGGCTTACCCTACATTAATCTGACCTTGCCATAATGCTTTCCCAATGTATGTACAGTTATCTCTGCAGAGCAAGTACCTACTGGAACATTTTTATTCAAAAATGTTCTCTAGCATTTTACAATGATAATAATTATGCCAATGTTGATACACATTGAGTTATTGTGTTCAGAAATTCAAATCCTGATCCACAGACATCACTTAGAAAGAAATGCCTAAAAGAAAAAAATAATAATTGAATGAATACACACACACACACACACACACACACCAATCAATCACAACATTAAAATCTGTCGCCAGTTCACCAGTAGTCCTTCTTTGAACCACTTTTGGTAGTTACTAACCATCACATACATGGAATCTCCCACGAGACCTGTTGTTTTGAAATGATCTGACCCAGTCATCCAGCCATCACAATTTGGCCCTTGCCAAAGTCATTCAGATCCTTATGCTTCCCACTTTCCCTGCTTCTAACATATTATCTTTAAGAACTGACTGTTCACTTGCTGCCTAATGTATCCTACCCCTTGCCAGGTGCCACTCTAACAAGATAATCAATGTTAATCATTTCACCTGTCAGTAGCTTATGTTATAATTTATTGCTGTACAGTATGTGAAAGTTATAGCCTACTTTAGCTATTTTCTATTTTCAAGATATATCTAGTATAAAAATGATGCCTGTAAAATTAGACAAGACAACGAAATGTGCAAATTACCTGATCAAAAAGCAGGCGGAGCTGTCGCTCTGATTCACCAACCCACTTGCTCAGACAATCTGCACCTTTTCTCATAAAAAATGAAACTTTTTGACCTCCCTGACTGCATTCATTACACAGCACCCTGGCTAACAATGTTTTGCCAGTGCCAGGGGGTCCATAAAACAAACAGCCTCTAAAAAGAAAAAAAGAAGGCAAAGTTTAAAGCAAAGAAAAAGAAATTAGATATTGCATAGATATAAACTCAGAATACATAATGCATAATCACGTCACTCTAGCAAGCATTTACGAACTAATATCTCTCATGAATATGTATGTTTAATGATTCAAGTCAGCAGTTACTCACCGTGGAGGTGAAACTTTCAGCCTCTCAAACACTTCTGGGTATAACAAGGGCAACAGTACCATTTCTTTCAAAAGTGCAATGTGACTTTTCAAACCGCCAATACTGTCAAAAGTCACCTGTTACAAAAACAGAGGAATATATCCCTTTTACTCATCAGCTTCAATTAATGTATCCTCCCTTAAATCAGTTCTTTCTTTCATACAGCACATCCACTGCTTTTTCTGAAACTGCTTAGTCCATTAGAGGGTCACAGATAGCTGGCACCTCTGACAGCATCATCAGGCACTGGATAGTTCTCAAGGGAACACCTACAGAAAGAATCAAACTCAATACTTGGAGAGCTACTCTGTCAACATACCACCCAGGGTAGTCAACATGATAAGTGATGGTGATGCATTTGTTGGCACTGCTGCCTCACAGATCCAGTCCTGGAATAAAATGCTGGCCTTGAGAATTTTCTGTGTGGTGATTATGCATTCTCCTCATGTCAGTCAGAATCTCTCTCACATTCCGAAAAACAAGCATGTTAGAATAACTGGCAATTGTCATAGTGTGAACGATAATGAGAGTGCGCGTTTGAAAATGAGCCAAACAATGGGGTAGTATCCAACCCGGAATTATTTTTGTCTATTCATTCAGTGTTGCTGGAATTAGTGCTGGCTCCCTGAACTGGAAAAACTGGTTATGATATGGAAGAATATACTGTATATACTTTTGATGAGAAGATGGAGGGCTGTAGTTTCACAACCAAATAAAAAATACTGCTAAAAACACATTAAAAAAACCTGAAGTTATTTTAAAATATAAATGTAAAACAGGTGAGCAAGATCTTGTGTAGGTGAGGACGGCACAGTGTTGGGATTCTTAGCCCTGCTGCCTCAATGCTCCATTAGACGAGGGTCAAATCCCCAACCTTTTCAGTTTGTGGAGATGGCACGAAATACCAGCAACTGATTATTTTTTTCTTATGTATACTGGTATGTAAAGCATGGAGAGAAAAACCCTACATGTGTGTGTGAATTAGTAACTAGTAATGAACAAACCCTACAGAGTTCACTTCACTGCGTGTTCGGCAAAATCGCAAGGTCACTGGTAAATCACGCATATTTGCTAAAAAAAACACTTTAGCAAATTTCACTGATTAACATTATTAGTAACCTTATTTATGTTGGCCCTGAAATGACTGAGTGAGAGCTTTGATAGGCAGCCCACACAACCCTGAACAGGATTAAGAAGTTTGCAGACTTACTAATGAGTGGATGAAATCGCAAATGATACAGCATTTACACTTTACCGTTTTGTCAATGCTCATTGGATCAACATCGGCAAGGCTCGAGCCAATCTTCATGCGATCTTTGTGAATTCCCAGTAAATCGTCTTTTCGGAAATTCAGTGGAAGGCACCTGTTAATGTGAAAATTAAATGAAACCATTTAATAGAGCTATTGATAAAACCAAATAATAGCTATTATAACATTATATACACTAATTATTGCAGAGAAACACTTTCATGTTCACTACCAATGTAGAGACATACCTAAATACATGTTGCAAGTATAAGCAAGAAACGTACTATCACCATGACAGAAGTTAAACAATTTAAGAATTTAGAAAATAAAGAATATTCCTGGGAAATGAAACGTTATGTAGCATTGTTCACAATTTGCAAACATTACCTGTTCTGAATTCTTTTTCTACTCCTGCGCCTCTCATATTGTTCATCATCCGATTCAGATGAAGATGTGGAATCACTGCTGTGAACAGCATGTCTTCGTCTAATAAAATAAAAAAAAAAAAACTCATCATTATCCCAGAAAGTAAAACAGCTGCCTAAAACATAAATTACACTTATTAATTATAATAGTACAATTTAGTTAGTTCCATGACCAGTTGTAATGTATACAGGAAGGAGAAAATACTAAAAATACTGGAGTATTGAGGGAAGAGAAGTCATGTGGGCATGGGGGGGAATATGCCTGCCTTAAAGAAATAAAAGCTCAAGCAAGTTTATGCATATTTTGGAAAACAGAAACAGTTAAAATATAGAGAAAGTCTCTAGTATTTTACTGTATGAGATATGATTCAGTTGAATTAAGCCTACAACATACTTCATCTTTCAACCTACATGAATCCTTCCAAGACCACAACTGGAAGAGTGTGAAATATATGCTGTTTGAACAGATTCATATGAAGGCAGCACCGCTTCATTTCTAAAGATGCTGCTAGAACATAAAGCAATTTGCAGTTTGTAGTTATAATTATACAACCAAAACTGTTTCAGTTCAAACAAAATTATTTTTTTTCTAATTAGGTGCATTTTTGTTTAACAGTGCAGGAGTTTAAACAGTAATTAAATACGGATAAAAACAAAACAAATGTAAATCTAGTATTAAAAATCATGTCAAACTATGCAAATACAGTAGACGCACCACTTGTGAACAAATGCTGCAAAGCAGGAATGCTTTTAAAAATAATGCCAACATTTTTTTTATTAGTTCCATCCTAAATATATATAAAAAATGAATATTTGGTGCGACCACACTTTGTCTTAAAAACAGATGCAACTTTCTTAGGTACACTTGCATGTTAGGTTGTTCCAAGCTTGAAGATCTTGCCCAAGTCCAACTCCAGAATTTGGTGATCTTACTTGCTTTTGTCTTTCAGGTCATTCTAGACCAGCTAGGCTTGTGGGGGCCATGATATCCACTGCAGGATTCCCTGTTCCTCATTTTGCTACAGTTTATGATTTTGGCCATGTGTTTCAGGTCATTGTCATGCTGCAGAATGAAGATGGGACTGATCAGATTCTCCCTGATGAGACTGCATGATGGATAATAATCTGCTTGTACTTCAGCAGGGAGGAGCCCATCAATTCTGATCAAATCACCAAATCCAATTTTGCTACAATGCAACCCCAAATCTGCAGGAAACCTCAATGTGTTTCATTGCTGCTTGAAGACATTCATCCATGTACTGTTCCCCAGCGCTTCAACAATTTCAAATTTTAATTCATCAGTCCAGAGCATTTGCTGCTAATTTTCTGAATCCAAGTCCTTGTGCTTTAGTTCATAGGTGAGTTGTTTCCACCTCAGAGGAATGCATTCCTCTAATAAAACGTCTAGGTCACTTCTGAGCTGATGGCAGTGCTATATATCTTCTGATTTTAAAAGGAAGTAAACGTGATGTATTTCTGGTTAGTTACACTCAGCCTGACCACTGTGTTTATAGCTTTGCTCGCTTTTTTGTGCTTCAGCCGAATGACTTCGACAGCTCATCTGGGAATATCTGTCTGTCATGAAATTTCTGCCTCAGAGAGACCTCGATGATGTAAGATGCCCACCTTGTGTCTCGGCACTATACTCCGCTCTGCCACATTTTCCACAAACTCACCTTTTTAGTTTTACAACTGTCTGCTTCAGTTCTTCACTTTCATTCATCCTACATATTATGGCCTTGATCATTAGCACCCGTTATATTTCCTTCATCAAGCACTAGGCTGTGTGCCTACACGGATCTGTCATTTTTAAACTAGAAAGTTGTCTATTACTATGTCAGTTTCTTTATGAACATTTAAATATCTTATTGCAAAACCAATTTTTGGAACTCTGCAATATTCTCTTTTCTATTGGCACACTAATTCAGAAGACATAACCTTCTGTACAGCATTTCTTCACAAGTGCCTAAGACTTTTGCACAGTACTGGACATATCAACATACAAGCAGCAACACATACAAGAAAATATGGATATGTGTTAAAGTATATACACACACATGCATATACAGGCGTTTTTTTTAATCGATTTAAGCACTGTGCCATAAGGAATATATTATGTAAGCAAACAAGAAATTAAATTTTATAACAAATTCACATTATCCTATTAATAACTGAGCAATTCTAATTATTTTGCTGAATAGAGTAAATAAAAAACTTGATAGGATGACAATGACATACAATTACTAAATATAAAATCTGAAATATTCAATGAAAGAAAATATAGTTCAATCCTTGTTAATACACATTTTGTTTAGAAATGATCAAGTTTTCATAGCACTCATTGGCAGTGAGTGAATCTACTGTTTTACCAAAAAACTTTTGCAAAATGGCAAAAAGTGTTCTCTCTTTATTGTAGTATTAGTGTAATGTGGTCTACAACTTAAATAATCATAACAGGAAAAAAATTAACTCACCTATAATGCATTACTATAGGCATCAACCAAACATTTATTTGTAATTCACACATAAGATATGGAATCCGACCACCTCACTTCATTATTAGAGAATGTGGTTACATTAAATGTTTTAGTTAAAAGTCAAATTGTTCTAACCTGTTCTTTCTTCCATTACAATAAGAGCTCTGCGGAGCATTAGTGCGGAACCGATACCTTCGCCTAGCAGGAGAGGTATGGCCTCTGTAGAATATGTTTTGCTTTCTTGGTTCTGTAAAAAAAAAAAAAAATAAATAAATAAAAAATAAAAAATAAAATGAATCTGCTACGGAGGCGAATGAAAATGCTTCTGACAAGTATCCACTCGTCTCTTTAATGAGTAGCACTTTATAGGCCGATGTACGCTCTTTTAAAGGAAATGATATAAACAGACTATTTCAGTATGTTTTTGCTTTTTAATGGAAAATATTGTAAACATCCATCTATTTCTTAAATTTTTTCCCTCAGTGCAAGACAGGAAGGAGAATCAGAGTCTTTTTTCCCAACAAAAACAGTACATTGTATAGTAGAAAAAAAAAAAAAAAAAAACATTTTTAATAACACATACACACACACACATAAACATACATATATTACATATCTATAAATATATATATTATATATACACATATATACATATGTGTGTGTACTATATATATATATATATATATCTATATATATATTATTACACACACATAAAATTCATTGCTCAAAGTATCCATCTATTTTATGAAGCTTCATCCTATAACAAAACAGAAGAGAGAAAGAAGATCTCTTTATCCCACCAAGAACAGTAAGGTCATCAAAGTACACACAGAGTTGAAGCTGCTTGATCAGAAATTAAACTACAGTCCAAACAAAGTAAAGACAAAATAAATCTCCATATGCTGCCGCGTAATAAATCAATCAGCCAAACAAATGAACAATCATCAATCTATTTCAGCAGTGTCAGGCACAATGCAGGAAACAATGCTGGATGGGAATTCAGTCTATTTCAGTCAGGCAAATTTCCCATGTTAGCAGTCCTGTACAGTGAGTAAATAAAGATGTTCTAATGAAAACAAGTCCTTGGAACTATAAGGCAGTGGTGCAAACAGTGCCACTATCAAACGGCAATCCATCCATTAATTTTCTTAGATTCTACCATTGCACTGTCACCGCAGAAGGCACAATTCAATAACTAACTGTAGCTAAAATACCAGGCCAGTGCAGAGAATGCTCAACTACAAATTTATACTAATAAAAATCCAATTTAAAATAATCTATTACAATAATATGGGGAACTCTGAGATGTGGAAGAATACCTGTGCCCTTATTATCAAGTGTCTCAGAGTACAAAAAGGATCCTAACTAACTCAAAAAACCCCAGAATGATGTAAATTTCTTCATACTCTTAGGAGTAGGAGAAATAGCATTTCACCTATTTTCCTGTTTTAGGAAACCAATCCTAACCTCACCAGGATTTCGTGAACAGTTTCAACCCACTAGGAGCTGCCAAAGGATGGCATTCAGGCAGAAATCGGATTGCACATTCCAGGAAAGGTGTAATAATAGTCGTAAAAAATCTTGTAGATAGATAGATAGATAGATAGATAGATAGATAGATAGATAGATAG
>JANRMT010062845.1:2446952-2473693 GCA_026402145.1 Polypterus bichir lapradei | reverse complement strand
ATAGATAGATAGATAGATAGATAGATAGATAGATAGATAGATAGATACTTTATTAATCCCAAGTTATGTTATGTGATCACTTCATCTATGCATCTCCATCTATGCATCTATGTTTTTTCACTACAGGAAAAAGCAGCTTTGCAATAGCAATGATTTGGGAATGTCACAAACTACCATTTCTCAAATTCGCCATCAAATTTTAAATGCTCTTGCAATGTGAGGTAATATGCCGATTTATAAATTTCCCTAGGATGTCGTGTAGCTTAATGTTAAAGCAAGCTGCATTCATTTCCCTGTGTCCAAAATACGAGTATGTAGTGTCACCAACCCTTTCCTTTCAGCCTACAGTGCATGGCTTCTTTGCATAGATGGAGCGATAATGTGATGTACAATATATATTACAAATATTATTCCATCTCAAACCAGTATCTTTACACAAGTTCATTGTTGCCTTGCATTTCCAAAACACTCTGCCTTTCCTAGGATGTGTGATGGTCTCTGCATGAACAGCATCTTCTGACAGCTCCTAGATAATTACGGCACTTCACAAGCCCTGCTAAATTCCTGGTGAAGTTAGGTGTGATTTCCTAAATTAGGAGAACTGATAAACCGCTATTTCTGCCAACTCCTTAAGAGTAATATCAAATTTGTATCACTCTGAGATTTTGGAGCCAATTAGGACCATTTTCTTTCTCAGAAGCAAACTGTTTTTATCTTTTTATTTTAAAATTAGTCTTGACCTGAATTAGCAAAACATTTCCACACAATCAATATCACTTTAAAAATTACTTGGAAGTAAAGACAAGATTATAAAAATGACTTCACACAAACTCCGCACGGCTCTCTACAATGCACGTAATCTGAATCAAACTCAAGTAAAGGCATAGTCTTACAGGATCACAATGGAAAAATTAACAAACTGTTATATTAGCCATCTTACCATCCAGAGGTGCCTGGTAGCGCACCATAGCTTTTCGTTTTCTAAAATCATAACGCTTCTGATTGTCTTCTTCATCTTCTTGATCATCGCCTGAAAACTCTGCAAGTTCAAATATAAATCATTCTGTTTAAGCCTTTACACTCTTCTTTAAATTGTGCTATCAATAATTGTAATGATAAGGTATTCATATGATATAACGAGCTCATAAAATTAAGAAGTCCATTTTAATTAAATAAGCAAATGCATAGAATGCCTTTATGGTGGTTTTTATGAAAAGAACAACAGTGGACAGTTACAGATAATACTAAAACATACATAACATACTTTACACCACATACTGAGCATTGCTTAACATAATCTCATAGTGAAGAGGGGCATGGTGGGGTGGGGGGTGGTGGACAAAACCTCTCTCATTAGCATTAGACACGAGGCAGGAATCAACCATGGATGGAGCATCAGCACATCATATGGCCCACTCAAAACCACAGTCACACTCAACCAATTTACCTAATTTACATATCTTTGGTATGTGGAAAGAAAATCAAAGCACATGGAGAGAAAATTATGAGGAAATTATAAGAATGTGATATACCCACACAGAGAGGAAACAGACATAAGCTTCAAGCCTAGAACACTATTTCTAAGAGAAACCAGTGCTAATCACTGAACCACTATGCTGCCCTTAAGCACAATAATTCAACCAAATATAAATTGTGTTCTTGACAATACATCTCTCTATTATAAAAAAAATCCTGGGAGGGAGACTAGGGAGACGAGACGTGATCTTCTCGGAAGACAATTTGACATCCGCACGAGAGACACTTTAACGTCACGCAAAGACAATTTGACGTCCCACGAGACAAGGCGGTGAGACCACATTTAAAACAAGTTCAAGGACATCTGACCAAGCAGTTGTTAGAATGCCTTTGACAGACAAACATCATGTGCTCCCAGCTCCCACAACAACAAGCAGAACATGCAGCTTGCCAGCAGCAGCAGGAAGCCAGCAGATAATCCGACTGCTTTTCCTTAGCGTGCGTTCAGCCCCTCTAAACCCACCCCCCCCCCCCTTTGACAACGCGAGTGGTAGAGATGTGAAGTGGCAAAAGGACAGCTGCAGTACAGGCTTTTGAATGATCGATGTGTAGCGTGACATAAAGAGCACGCAGCTCGCCAGCAGCAGCAGCAGCAGAAAGACAGCAGATTATCCGATGGCATTTCCTTAGTGTGCATTCAGTCGCCACACCAAACCCCACCCCCGCCTTCCCTTCACAACACGAGCAGCATTATATGTCCTGCGAGAAAGATTTAACCACGCCCAGGGCCAGAAATAAAGGACAAGTATTGTTTTTACAAAAGTTTTAAAGTAAAAGTGAAAATAATGCATATGTAACAATTCCCATGAAAATAACAATCTCTTTAAATTGTATATTTGGTAAACCAAACCCAGGGGTGGGCAAGCGAAGCGAGCAGGGGGCGGACCCTAGTCTTATATAAAACAAGGATCAGTCTAATGTGCATAAAACAAACTCAGATCTAGCATATGAGCTCATAATATTTTTGTATTATTAATGTCTGACAACATACACATTTAAGCAATTGTCTAACTAATTGTAAAGTGCAAGGAAGCTGGATGAACCAGTATTTGCTACCCCCAGAACTTCACTGATAAGAACAACCAGAGAGGGATAGTTTTATGAGCTAATTACATCCCTTATTACTTGTTTGTTTAAAATTACAGAAAATGTTGGACTTAGTAGAGTTGAATCTGCCTGAGATATTTAATTGGTGAATACTACACCCCTATAGGTGCAACAAAGCAGCTAACCTGGGGATGGGGCTGTGGCAAAGCTGTTTCATTGGCAAATGACAGAGGAAGTGTCCAGGAGGTGTGTGTGTGTGTGGAGTTAGAGACACATTAACCCTTTAAGGGCTGATGTCGACTTTTGTCAAAAGGAGGAGTTGACGATGGCAATCAACTGTACACTGTGACAAAACCAACCATTACATTTTAGTTGGACTCTTGTTGCTAGAGGGAAAGTTAGATTCATTGGTTTGACTGAGATTCCCTGTGCTCTCGTGAGTAGCAAGGCGCACACAACAGCAAAAATGGCACTGACATCAGGCGAGAGATCAAAGCGAATGCATAAAGCAAAATACTCCGTGGATGACGTTTTGCCTATTATTTCTGAACTGGACTATAACTTGTCAAACTCAGTTTTTGATACAAGTGATCGAAAATGAATGTGAGGTTTCAGTTTCAGCTGATTGGTCCCCAGTTAGTTGTGGTACTGACAATGTTCGCCAGGGAGGACTGCCACTTAACAATGATAAGAGTTAGAAGCCAGATTGTGATCATGACCGCTGCTGTTGTTCCAGCCACGCAAAGAGAGCCTGACAGCAAGCCTGCCGCACATTCTTGGCAAACTGGCAGCCACAGTATGCAGCAACAGACGTTTTATGTTGATTTCTGAGTGAAACCATTGTTTTTTGGAAAAAATATTCAGCCCTCAAAGAGTTAAGAAGGAGACATGTAAAGGCATGCTCAATCTGTCATTTTCCATTCTGAAGAGAGCAGACCAGATGATGACCTGAAGAAAGCAGGCCAAAATGATGATCTGAGCAGAGCTGACCAGAAATGAGCTAACCACAGAGTACTTAGTGTAACTACAAGTTTAGTTGCCTCCTGAAGCAACATATTGAGCCCTATCAAAATGTATTGGTTTGTAACCAACATTCACTACTCTGTTTCCTTATAATTTGTGCATATTATCTAAAATACATAAATAATTGTGCAACTATTTTTCCTGCCTGTTCTTTTACTTTCTCCAATTGCCTGGGGGCTACAGATATAAAAGGAAGAGGAAAAGTGCTGAACTACTGTAACTGACAGTGTGGTAAGAGTATGGGATTAGAGGCATTTTGTTAAGGTCTACAAAATAACAAGCATAAAGGGAAGAATAGGGTCACCTAGTACCCTATCACGACAAAACACCAAATTACTCAAAGAATTTTACTGACATGCTGATTCGCACATGCCTAGTTCAACCTGGACTACTAGCTGAAATACCCAGCGTTGCCCGGGAGGAAAATAGTTTTTTTTTTTTTTTAAATTGTTTGAGAAAAATATAATTAAAAAAACAAAACTTTAAAAATAAAAATAAATTAATAAACAAATAAGACTCACTAATGTGCTTGTCCTGAGGTCTAGTATGTATTTTATCATCCAGTTGACGCTCGGAACTGGCCAACTCTAGTTAATTTCAAAAGCAACATGGGAGTGGTGGCACTCAAACATAAAGAATGCTGGCAGTCACCTCCAGTTCGCCCTCTGGTGGTCGTTCCGAGTGTCAACTGGATGGTAACCTGCATAAAAGGCTGCAAGATCAAGAGAAGGGGGTGGGTTAGGGTTGATTTCACCCTACAGTATTTTTAGTCGACCAATGAGAAACATGAGCACCAAGTTTCATGAAAATTGCATCAGCCGATCAGAAGTGATGCTGGAACATACATACATACATACACACATACATTGACTTTACATATATAGATTTATAAAAGGTAAAAGGCTCAGTAATCTTTGCAGAGACGTGAATGCACAGAAAAGTTACGGACATGAGGAATTCAGAGAGGACTAAAATTACAAAGGTACTCTGGTAATAATTTCTTTGCCCAAGCTCCTGGTATAAAACTAACCCTGTCTAAATGGGGCACAAGTGTTAAAAGCGCCGAAGGAACTGGAACTAAGGTAAAACCCCCATCTGGAAGTCGACATAAAGAAAAATTTAAAACAATTTCAAAACACAAGGAGTACTGGACACAAACCTCCGTTGCCATCTTCATCTTGGTTATCTGTAGTTTCTTCATCCATAGTTACAGTTCCTCTCTTTCTCTTTCTTCCAGAATACAAATCTATATTTTCCTGAGATGAGAATGATAAATTAGGATAAGTGAGTTTTATCACTTGTATTTTTAAGTTGTAAAAATGGCATTAGACAGGCAAGAGACACATACTTCTTCTTCTGTATCATGCAGGTTATCAAAGCTTTTCATTCGACGACGCATTTTCTTCATATCATCCATTTTCTGTAAAACAGCCTCTGCAGTACTGAAAATGAAGGAATAAATGCGGAGTTAGACCAGGAACTGGCCATCTACAGATCAGATAATACAATACATCAGTTTTTACCTGCCTGAATTTATGGACCAATATCATAATAATCAGAAAGTATGTTTGAAAAAGTCTTCAGGTCGACAACTGGTGTAAAAATGTCAATTAGAAATAAGTTATGGGGAGACCTCACCTTTGACATGGAAGAAAGAATGCTAATAACAATAACATGGCTAAACATGTTAAGTGTGGTAAATACAATTTATAAATTTAATGTAACTGGAATATGCTGGGGCATTGCAATAGGCGGCTTTGGTTCATCAATTAAAACAATTCACACATTTTTACAATGTCTTAAGAAAATACTTGCTAAACTGATTACTTAAGCTTAAGTATCCCTCTACTCCCTTTTCTATGGCATACATAAATAGTTTTCTGACACAACCATATGTCCTATGAAATCACATCATTAGAATAATTGTTGAACATAGATACGTAAATGGTACTACACAGGAGTTCAAACTGAACATACTTATTTATGGAAATTTCCACGTTCCTGACTTCAGCCGCAATGCTAACCTCTTTATTGGGCAAAATTCTAGGTACACCACCCTTAACATGAAGAATTGCATTGTCAGCATAATGACATGGGAAGAATTCCTGCTTTAAGACTTCAAAGACTTACATACTGTAGATACATGGCAAAATGGATGAGGTCTGCAAAACACGTGGTATATTTCTCACTAAGCAAGACAACAACCCAGTTCATACAGTCAAACCCATTCCAGAGGGACTACACTAGAGATGGCTAATTTGAAATTTGATTTGAAACACTCTGAAACCTAGCCAATACTTTGGTTTTAAAACACTGTTCTGAAGTTCATATCAAAAGGAAGAAGTCATGCGACTATGCTGAGCAGGGCTTCATTACATCAATACCTGTTCCAAAAAGTTCCAGCTGTCCTTTTAACAATGAATGATTAAATGAAAGGCTAATGACCTTCCTTCAGAATATTAACCACAAAACAACACTTAAGTAGTTTAAAAGTCACAAAATTAAAATGGTAACAAAATTACATTTTACTTCCTTGTACTTTTAATTGGATGCTACCTGACGGGACCCAATTTGCAACAACATAAAAGACTGTATGAACATCAAGATTATTGCAGAGTCTTGTCTTAATCTCCCGAGTGTCTTGTACAGAGCCGTGTTATTCCAGTACAGTAGTCTGTTTACGTGAACCAACTATTTTTTTTTTGTGACTCAGAGATCTATAACGCACTGTTAGGTCCTGTCTGAACCTTTGCATCAGTTACTGATCTTGATATATATAGCACTTTGGATAGGTAAACTATGGCAGGAGCTCCAAAAAGACCAAAGTCAGCTCTATGGAAACACTATGGACTAGCTCAGGAGAAATTAAGTGCATGCACTGCCAGCAATGTCTGTCATTTTGCAAAAATACAACAATGTGGATTCACCATCATTCAAATCAGCATTTTTTAAGAGTTCTAAGAAACTGGGCTCACATATCTATGACCATCTAAATGCTATGAAGAGAAAAGACCCAAAATCAATTGTGTTTGGCCACATTGACTCATCCAGACATAACTTTAATTGGAATGCACCTCGAGTTACGACAAAAGAAAAGGAGGTGAGATTTTTATTGTTGGCAAGATTCATAGATGAGAATCTGAATAACATTCACATCTCCCTGAATTATGATTATGCCCAACTCAAAGCTAATGAAACTATGCCATCAAAGACTCACACCTCCTTCCCCTAATGTGTAATAATTTGTCCTCTGATAAAGATCCCAGACAGGTGTCAAAAGCTCAGGAATAAAAAGTTCTTTGATACATCTTTCTCTTTTATCTATGGTATGATGTAGATATATACAGATAGATATAGATGTGTACAAATATAGAGATATAAACTTAATACTACATCATCAGGCAGTATAAATCAAGAAAATGTGTTGGCTTCAAAGCAACGTTTATTTCTTACTTTCTGCCACTAGATATAACTGCGAAATGACGCTTCAGACATTCTGAAAGATCAAATCTTTTCTTGAATGATTTGTTTCAGTTAATTTGATCTCTCAAATGTTCCATTTCTGTCATCGCTAGTTACTACAAAACACAAAGTCAAAGTTCTAGTGTTGCCTAGTCAAAGCCCACATTTTAAGAGTAAATTAATCTTCACCAGTTGTCCTCATCCCACTTAAGATCATTTTTTTCAAAGCAGATATTCAAACCAATGAAAACTTTTTGATAATGCTTATGAGCTTAAGATCTCCCAAAGGTCTCAAAGAGAACATATATTGGCTTAAGCCGACTTATCCATTCATTCACTTTCTAAACCTGCTTTTCTCCACCATGAGGTCATGGGGTGACACAAGCCTGCTACGATAACACCTGGTGCAAGTCAAGAAATAAAACAACTTTGGATGGGAGTGGAAAATCTAAATTAGTTTTGCCTTCCAAATCATTTTTATATACCCATCGATTGTTTCATTTTGCTGTTCCATAACTTTCCATGTTAATTGTTAGAGAAAAAAAGTAAGATTCCATATTGTAATAGGATATAACATGCCAAAAGCTATGGGGGTAAATATTTTCTATATTCACTGTAATTCTGAAGACAAAAAATTAATAATAATATACTAAAAACTGGATTAAAAAGTTAAAAAAGTACATGAAGTAAGTGTTTGCTTGTGACTTATAAAGACCCCAAAAATAAGAATTTTTAAAAGGTACTTTAAGGTTAATAAAAGTTTCTCATGTTATAGTTTGATTCTTGATACATTATCATAAAAAGTAACTAAGTTCCGTTGCTTCAATTCCACTCCCTGAATCAGAAGCGGTCATTCAACAACTTTTAGCAATATCCAACTGTAGATAATAAGCCAATGATTAATTAAAGCAGACTGTGAAAGTGTTGAACCTGCTGGACAAATGCATATAACTACCCCTTAAAGGATTATGAAACAGGGACACAGCAATTTAAATATCCTTACTTAGTGATGAGGCGATCATATAGGACAGACTGATTCAAAGTGTTGTATCGGTATCTACGAACTCTGCAGCTGCGTCTAACGTTGTTGTCTCCTTCTTCTTCTGGCTGTCGGTCTTTCACTGCTGCAGAGGATGAAGGTTCAATAAGAGGAGCTACTGTTGAAGAGTCAAAAAATAAACAAAATTCACATAAATTTTCAGATGCACGTACTGGACCCACTTATACTGTTTAATCATTACAGGATGCCGAAGCCTATCCTGGTAGCCTCAGGCAGAGTAAGACAGGAAACGACGTTTGATGGGGTGCCATTCTACCACAGAACACTAAAACCAGTTTAAAATTGCCAATTAATCTAACATGCTCATCTGTGAGATGTGGGAGTAAAACGGAAGTAACAGCAGAAAAAAAAAACAAAACAATGCAGACAAGGGAAAAAGTGCAAATTCCGCAAACACAGTTAGCAGGCCAAGACCCAAAGCTAGTCTCAATATTTCCTGGGAGGTCCTTGAAATGATTTCATATATAGTCACCAACACCTCTAATGGTAAAGTGAATCCACACTCGTCGCACAACACTTGGCTAGAAGATAATGTAAAAAAAAATTTAAAAAAAATCAGGCCCTACTAGGCTGCAGTAACCAATACAGTGCCTGCTTTTTGATTGTTATATATGTTGTATTACTGGGACTGTATTTTTTTATTTAATGTACATTGCAAAAGTTATATGAAGATACAGTTCTCAATGCTCCCAACCATGTTATCAGTGATGTTACCTGGGGTCATCGGGTGTTTTGGGCATTTCACTAGCAGTCCCCTTCTCCCAGGCAACCCAGCCATGCTCAATGAGGCCATGGCTTGGGCTCAGGTGACACTTGCATGCCTCCATGGCCCACCTCTCCAGATCCGAGGACTTTTCTGATGTCTCTGAAATGTTATTTATGGCTTTTTTTTCTCCACTCACTGGTGATGTAAAGTATACAGAATACTTTAAAGAAAGTATATATACGTATATATATATATATATATATATGTACATATGTATGTATATGAGTGGGCATACACTTTCCCTTCCAGCCTTGTCTACTGCATTCCGGCAAAAAAAAAAAAAAAAATATTGTACTTGGCTCTCTTTCTCTCATGGGCCTCCTGTGGTCAGTCCTCCCATGGGACTGTCAGCTCCAAAATAATAATGTCCGTCGTTGTTTTAGAGATGAGGAGGATGTCTGGCCTCATGGAAGATGGGGTGAAGTACCATGGAAATACCAACCACTACTTCAAACTGACAGTGAGCTGCCAATCTTGAACAGATGCCAAGACTCACTCTGGCTTCTTATTCAAGGAAGCTATCCAGCCTTCATGAAGTTGCACACCTATTTTTGCATGGTTAGACATGCTCTTGGTCTGCTTATAATTCCCATGCAGATAGCTTCCGCAATGGATTTCAGCACCTGATCATGGTGTCCCTTGCCTGAAAGCCCTTGGGCTCAAGACCTCTTATAACATTGCAAGATGCAGAGAAATTGACTTTTCTGTTTTTAAGTCGACTAATCCACTGTACTGCACTCCTAACAGGACTACCTAAGAAAAACATTAATCAGTTGCCATTAGTTCGAAATGCAGCAGCAAGGATCTTAGTTTAAGCATCTTTACATTGGTTACCAGTGTCTTTTGGAAATGACTTTAAAATACTATCAATGGTATATAAAGCTTTAAATAATTTTGCTCCTTCCTATTTTTTGTAGTGCCTGCCTCCTTACAATTTCCAGCTGTAACCTTAGAACCTCTAATAGTGCTTTGCTTATTATCCCAAGAGCTAAGTATAAATAAGTATTGAGGTGGCCTTTTTGCTGTTATGCACCAAAAATCAGCAAAGATTTACCAAAAGGTGATACCATGGCAATAGTCAGTCAGTCATTGTCCAACTTGCTCTATCCTAACACAGGGCCACAGGGGTCTGCTGGAGCCAATCCCAGCCTGCACAGGGCGCAAGGCAGGAACAAATCCTGGGCAGGGTGCCAGCCCACCGCACTATGGCAATAGTTCAACAATTAATTAACAGACAGATACTGTTGGTTTACATGTACAGTGTATCTTAATCAATTTCTTAGTTATTCGTAAATTAACTTAGTTATGGTTTCATTTATCTCAATAAATATATTTAGTTATTTGTAAAATATTACCTAAGAACACGTCACAGCACTCTGTGCCTGCACCCAGTGAAGAGTGTTTTACAAAAATAAACTGAATGAGAACAAAAACTCTAAAAATTAACTTTTTTTATTTGACTTAGCTGAACTGTAATGTAGGATGGCAATTTATTAATATGCTTTTTTTTAGTATACACACATCAACTTACAGCTGAATTTCTTTAAACGCTCCTGACTTTATCATATTACAGTGTGTTAAAATACATAATCTTAATGTAACTTCAATTGATTTTTTTTCCATTTAATAAATACATCTACTGTGTCAAAGTCAAAACAATTTTTGTTCTGAATTCAAAATAAAACATTTAAGTAATTAAATAGCTTAAGCAGAGCACAAAAAGGATCTCCACTTCCAAGTGCATTTCTGTGCTCACCTTTTGTAGGAACCCCATTCTGTGCACCTGCTTGCAGTCTGGCAGATTTCCTATATAAAAAATAAATACAATTAATGTGTCAGTTTGTTATTCTCTGAAAGTAACCTATACGCATTTTAATACTATTGATAACCCTGAAGAGAACAAAACGCTGAGACATCAAGTTTTGCAACCAAAATTTGGTACTTCTACCAAACTGCCTTGCACAATTCGTACAGCTCATAGCCTCAGAAGTAGAAAAAAATCATCATAAGAAAAACAAATACACAAATAAAAAGACTTGTGTGTTTTATTAAAAAGACAAACTCAATGCACTTTATAATACAATAGTCAGGACGGTCAAGTCAATTGACTTGTTAATACTCCCATTATCCTTACAGTCCTTTGTGGTTATAAATCAAGCTCCTTGATCACTAGAAAACAAAGCTGTACTCTTTACTTCAGTTTATTTATTGATTATCAATTCACCTGGTAAACTGCTTCGGCTCCAAGCTTTCTTGCTTTGGCATGGCCAAGCTTTTGTCATTTGAGTCAGTGGACACATTCTGCTTTTCCACCAGTGGCCTTCTACTCCTCAAGTAATGTCTACCAAAGTCCTCTTCATCCCTGATGGACAAGCAACCCTAAAAAAAATAAAAGTGATAGAAGTGACGAAGATGAAGTAATTTAGTCATGATCAAAACATGAAATAATATTATCAACCCAAGAGCATCTAATTTAGGGTCACAGAGGGCTTGATCCTAACCCAACAGGGCAATGATCACAAAGCAGAAAACCACCCAGGAGAGGAACTACCCAAGAACACATCTCCATTCAACCTAGGGGGCACATCGTCTGGACTCTAACTGCCTAAACACTGAATGCTCTGCAAGTATACTGTTGCAAACAATTTTTGATACAACATGCTATAAAATACTCTTGTATTAATTAACTCTTTGTCTCTTTATATACTATAGGCACTCTTTTATTTACATTTAGTTTATAATAGCATACGCGCTTATCAAGAAAAAAATCTATATTTCCTATTTTGTTTAATTGCTAAAATTTGACAGGATGGTACAAATAGGGCATGAAGTATCCACTAAGAAAGGGCATTTTGATATATCAATATCATGGGAGATGGCAAACACCCCAAACCCCCACCCTGCCCCCAACACCAGAAAAAAAATCCCCAAAATGACTTCTTGGCACTGAAAACCTTAAGGGGGGCGCCAAGCACCCCTAATCTTCCATCACATCACTTAAATTGCGCAACGCTCCAGAGTCACTTTAAGTTTGGATTGAATTGAAATTGTGCCACACGCTCTAAGCAACTGTTCCGCGCTTCTCACTCTTCACATTAATACATCGATGCCACACATAAGATAGGGTAACAGCACTTGTCTATATTCACTTCATTTCTGCTTTGCAACTACATTAACATCTGTGGACTTTAAAGGGGGGCAACATACAACTGACGAAAATCATAAAAGGAAATCCTGTACTCGAGTGAAAAACATAAAAAAATTACAAACATCTAATGATGATTAATCATCGTCGTCTTCTTCTTTCAGCTGCTCCTGACAGAGGTCACCACAGCAGATAATCTCTTTCCCTATCTTCCTGTCCTCTGCATCTTGCTCTGTGACACACACCACCTGCATTTCCTCTCTCACCACATTCATAAAAAAGTCTAATTTCACATTATTCCTACTGATTATTCATTTGAATTGAAACAGGAATAACTTTCCTGCAACATTGTAATTTGCAATGACCGTCAATAAAACCAAGTCACAGAAAAAATCAGGCACTGATCTGATGTAGGAAAGTTTTAATGCCTGGAAAATTAAGTATAGCAAGTTCAAGAGTAAGCATATATTTTTATTATTTGACTAATGCCTTTATCCAAGACGACTTACAACATTTAAATATACAATTGGTTATATGTTTTTTGTTATTCCAGTTGGATCACAAGCAGGTGAAGTGACTTGCTCATGGCCACATAATGTTAGTGTTTATGCTCTAATGCCTCATTCTCCACATTCTGTAGCCCTATATCGGTAAATACAAATAAGATTTCTATTGAAATTTAAACCATTAAAACAAAACAAAATACCAGGATGAATGAATGAGCTGGCAGACCATCAGAAAAGGTTTTTACTTGATGGGCCTCGAGTCTTAAAGTTTAAATCCAAGATGTGATGACATCTGTGTTATAGGTCATTTCTGTCACGTGTTCAGAATTCAGTCAAATTCTTACTTGCATGCACTAATCAATATGCCACACATCTCCACTCTCTGGTGCCACAGTTATAAAACAACATTAATTTAAAACTTGTGTCTTTGTTACCTGAACAATCTCAGACTATACATAGGTACTTGCATTATTTGACCTAGGGGGAAATGTATCTCTTTACAGAAGCTTAATAAACAAATAAAAGAAATAATACTACATTTTGAAAAACACAAACATAACTCTCAAATACACATTAGACTGACTAAAAAGAAATAAAACTTCTCACACGGCTAAAGATAAAAAGAGCAGTCACATTAACTGTGAGGAAAAATAAAAGCTTATTGCTGTAAGTATGAATAATTAATTGACTGAAAGGTCTTAATGTGTCACAGAGAAGATGGGCAGCATTATTCATAAGGATACTCAGTTTTCTTTTCCTTCTCTTCATTGCTACTACCTTCAGAGGTTCAAGAGAGCATCCCATAACTGTGCCTGCCGTCTCCTGAAGTAATATTACCAACCCAGCACACTGCACAGAAAATCACACTGGCCATCAGAGTTGTAAAACATGTAAAGGATGTCACTATCCAGGAGCTCAGTCTCCTAAGAAATAAGAGTCTGACTTTACTTATATAGGTCTCTCTGTGTTAGAGGACCAGTCCAGCGTATCATTGATGTGGGCTCCTATTAAGTACTCGTAGCAGATCACCATCTTCACATCCACTCCCAGATAAGTGATCAGGTGTAAAATGTCGTTAGTGCAGCAAAAGTCAGTCACTACTTTCTTGGTTTTGCTGATGTTAAGTTGCAGATAATCCTTTTTTTTTCACCAAGAAATAAAGTTCCCCATTTGACTTCACTCCTCTGCCTTATCCATCTAATCAACATATCCCATTACTGCAGAATCGTACGAGAATTTCAGCCAGTGACATGACCTGGTGCTATAGTTATAGTCCAAGGTGTACAAAGTGAAGAGAAAAGGAGACAGGAATATATACTGGTAAACAGGGGTAGCACACACTTTCAGTAACTTTAAGGATATTGTTTTTCATGTGTAATAAGACTGTGGTTTTCAGTCACAATACTTAGTACAAGGTGGACTAAAGTCACCTAGCAGCTGTTGTTTAAATTTAGGTGCAGAAAATACAGGAATGAATTGTTAGTTACTTTAAAACTGATTTTCTGTAGAGGCCTTAGTAAAAGTGTCATGAATGGAATTGTGTCCAAATGAAGGATTTAGTGGCCCATTCAGTAGGGTTACAACTTCAAAAGATATTTTCAGGTTGGTTTGTAAAGTGGAAAACAAAGGTTTTCAAGATAATTTAATAGCGTCACTAAATATGGGAACATGTTTTGTCAACATTTACCCAGTTGCTAATGCTAATGTAACTAATTGTTTTGCCTGAATTTTCATTAACTTGCATTTCAATTGTCTTGTTTTGTTGTTTATCCAGCAGCCAATCAGCAGTGAGATGCAAAGCAAGATAACAGGCAACCAGACTAATTTAGATCCCATTTGCACCAGTGTCTTTCATACATTATCTGTCTCAATAAAATGTTTAAAAATAATATTGCTCTACAAATTATTTTTATGATATAAGAAAAAAAAATAGGTTTTGTAAATGACAGGCGAGGCAGAGTGGAATCATTTAGAGCCATAGAATGTAAGAACGGGTAAAACGTTTTCCAGTTAAAATGGTGGCTCTCCAGAACTGTTTGAGGCCCCCCAATTCTGCCAGGAATCTGTTGACTTGAATTGTATATCTTTTATTGTTTGGTTGCTGGTTAAGGAAAAAAAGCGCCCCCTTATTTACAATCAAGGACAATAAAATCTGTTAAATTAGCAGCAGTAAATGGTTACTAATTAGGAAATGGACTAGAATTAAAACCAGGACCCTCAAAGATCTGAGTTTGACACTTTTAACATAAAGTTATATAACATACACAAACGAATTACTAAGTCAAAAGGGTCTCTAAACTGCCGCTGTAGTTCTGAGTGTGTTCAAATGTGCCCTGTGATGGACTAGCGGCACAACAGGTTTGAAATTTTGCTTTGTACCAGTGGGAGTCTAAACAGATGTAAAAAGGAGGAATCATTCAGCAGACTGAATCAAACAAAATCTTATAAATAAAAGCTTGAGAAACAGCAGTTTTCTTTGCCTATGACAACCAATCCTAGCTGTGTGTCAGCTTTACATTAAAGACCGCTTTCTCCCGCGGCGACTATGGTCTAAGGAACGCCCCCTAAACGCCGGTCTGTCGGAAGCTACGCCCCTTATGGGCCACGTAGGCCGTGCCCCCCCTTCTTCGCAGTAGCTGCTTCGAGCTCTGATCTCTGGACTTGGCGCACTTTTAGGGTGATTTGAATTTCAGAATTTCTTTTGACTGGAGTGAAAATTAGAATGTATCAGCTTTTGTCTCTTGGCAGGGCTACCTCGTTCTGCGTACATTAACATGCTGAAAGAAACATATGAAAGAAATATCAAAAGAAGAGTTTTCAAAACGCGCGCGATTACTAATGGAAGCACTTTGTTACACTAACTTAAGCTTTTCTCGACTTAGCAATTGGTGACTACATACACAGCAGCAACTGTACAAGCCCTAAAAAACTACCGATGCAGGCAAAGATAATACTTCAAATATCAAGTCGATGAGCCCGCGTGAACTTCACTAAACCACACCATCGACCAGGACGACAAATACCAGTCCGTGCCAACCGCGGTTGATTACGTTATAAAAATAATAATAATAATACATTGTATTTATTTAGCGCCTTTTCCATGTTCAAGGTGCTTCACAGAGTCGCAGAAAGAACGGCAGGGTATATGTAACACGGATACAAATATTTTCTGCATAGAACACTAGATCAGATAAATACAGGACAGACAAAGCAATCGATAAAATAACGAGAAGAAAAAAATTAAACCAGAGTAAAATACTAAATTCAATTTTAGAAGAAAGCCTGAACAAATAATATAATTTGTGATATTCACATACACAAAGTATCCGGAACATCTGTACAGACATGTAAACTGAAAGAAGGGGCAGAATGTTAAGTTAAAAGTTAAGTTAAAAATCATAACCCACTGAAACCTGGCATACAGCAGTTTTACATAACCCACTCAAACATCACACACGGTACTTTCAGGGACTCACATTGGTACGTCGGGTATCGGGCTCGCACTCTTCTTGACCTCTCCTAGCAGCTCGCAGCGCCCTGGGTGTCACAGCGCTGCCACCGTTGCTTTCATTTTCCTCCAAAACCCTTCGATTCGATCGAAGCGATCGCAGTGATAAAAACTCCGAGCTCGAATCGAGCCCGTCGGCGGACGTTCTTCTTATAACCCCCATCGCCCTATTCTGAGTCCGCTTTTGTCACTTCTCCCCAAACTGTCTAATATTTCCTCTTCTTGATTTCTGGCGCCACAAACGTCACCGAATCCTGGTGCACTATGTTGCTCTGCCGCCACAACAACTAGTTCCCGCACAATTGATTCATTATTATTCCAACTTTTCAAGTTAAAGCATGGATTTATTCACGCTTTCAAGCCAAAGACGTTCCGCACCGCCAAACGAGCCTTAAAAGTATGTTTTATCAGCACGTATTGAACAAATAGAACATGTAACTAAAGCGCGGAACAGTACAAACACACTGCTTTCAAAACCACGTTTGGCGCATCCTAAATGAAGCCAAAAATTGAAATATGATTGGATATGGTAAGGCACTCCCACTGGGAGAGACTGAACTCTGGTTGGCTGACAGGTAAAATAGGGGGGAAATGAGAGACAAAACAATAACAAAGACATTAAAAGAATCCTGTGGCTCGCCTGGTTATCACCTGTGTTTGCTGATTGCTTCTGCGCGACTTTAGACTGCATGATTCCAATACTAATCTAAAATGTGAAATAATTTTAAAACGAGATTTTGTGTACACCCTTCAGGATTGGTAATCAATTGGACGTGCCTTAGGAAATCTCTCCATGGAGCTGCTGTTCTCGAGATACTTTTCGTCCTCAAGAAAGCCCATACAGCAGAAATGTTGATGGCTGTCTGGGTCAGGAGTAGCTAACTTTAAAAAACGTTTTTTTTTTAAGGAGCAGCGTACGATAGCTTTATATTTAAGGGGGGCAGGCAATTAGGAAAGCACTGAAATATGCCCTGATCCCGTCTTTGACTGCATATGGCAACAATGCCAATGCCGCGTTTAACTATTAAAAGGTAATATGCACATTATTTACATTTTACTAGCATTACCTAAAAAAGTTATGTGTGTACGTTGTATATTGTATTAAACCATGATAATACTTAAAGGCTAACTGGATATGTAGTCCTGTCACACATCCAAGACACATGAGAGATATTCCACGAAGCGCTGTTATCGAGGGCACCTCGCTTATTTGAACCGATTTCGGTTCCACCAAAGAGGAATCAGGCAAGTCGCGCTTGTTAACCGAGGCTTCTAAGTATGTTGTAGATTGAGAGAAACAAAACCGCGGAGCAAGGGTCCAGAATTTATTTTTTACCCCAATTATGCTGATTTATTTATTTATACATTTATTTGCACTTCATGTTGTTACACTGTGAACCCTGAGCTTCGCAACCTCGTCTATCTGTATACTTGTATATGGTTGAGATGACAATAAAGTTCGCTTTGACTTTGACATTGAGTTCACGTTTAAATGACTCTTTAACATGTTCATTACAAAACAGTAACGCACTATAACCTACATTTTGAAAATGAACGACATTTAAATTATGTCATTTCGCTACCACCATTTTTGTTGGGTCACAGGATTTTTGTAACACATTTTAATTTTGCTTCATTCTTAATTACACTGTCGTTTAAATTAATCTGATGTTCGTTGCAAACTTGAAAACATTAAAAGCTACACATTTTAATGAAACAGACGAGTTAATAATAATCACGTTTACATTATTATGACATTTATCCCTGGGTTCGCTTCCCAGGTCCTTCCTGCGTGGAGTTTGCATGTTCTCCCCTTGTCTGCGTGGGTTTCCTCCGGGTTCTCCGGTTTCCTCCCACAGTCCAAAGACATGCAGGTTTGGTGCATATGGCGATCCTAAATTGTCCCTAGTGTGTGCTTGGTATGTGGGTGTGTGTGTGTGTGCGCCATGCGGTGGGCTGGCGCCCTGCCTGCGGTTTGTTTCCTGCCTTGTGCCCTGTGTTGGCTGAGATTGGCTCCAGCAGACCCCCGTGACCCTGTAGTTAGGATATAGCGGGTTGGATAATGGATGGATGGATGGATGACATTTATCCCCGTTGCTCTTTTCTGGCAGCGAGAGAAAAAAGGAAAAGGTAATTAAAAGAATATGTTAAAAAGGGTGTTCCATAATATTAAAATCAGTTATAATTGTACAAATTTAGTTGTAATTTTTTGGTACACAGTATTGATCCCAGAGGGTAAATTTTCCTTTCACATGACCTTTGGGGGTCACCCATTGTACCCCACTCCTGGAGCAATTTTCAGCTTAAGGGCCCAACAGTGTAGAATCCCTTCTGGCATTTTCATGATTCGAACCAGCAACCTTCCTGGTACCCGTGCAGATTTAGCCTCAGAGCCACTTTTGATGCATTCGAATTTAAGAATCAAATATGACTGGACAATATTCAAGTTGTAAATCAGGTGAGTCAGTCGTCACTGTCACCACATCTGAGGAAAATTGTACTAAAAAGTTGATATAGTAAAATTCTTATTTTGCATTTTGTGTATATGCAGTATTTACAATGGATTCAGAAAATATTCAGGGACCTTCACTTTTTCATATTTTGCATTGTTGAATCCTTCTGTTAAAATCATTTAAATTATTTTTTTCCCCACATCAAGTGACACTCAATATCCCAAAATGACAAAGTGAAAACAGCATTGCAGTTGGATAGATAGACAGAACTTTAGGAAAAATTGCATTCTCGGCATCCATGGCATTCTCTTTTTGCACTCTACTTGCCAAGAGGAGTTGCCACCATTGCCAGTCCCTCCTTGAACTTTATTTCTCTTTAGTTAAGTGTCATGCATCCCAGCCCTCTGCTGAGTTGCCAGTCCCCTACAGTCCTGAGGAAGCACTGCAGGTTTCCACTTGGGCTTCACCCCTCTCTCTGTCTGTCTCTCTCACTCTTTCACCTCTGCAAACTGGCTTTCGGGGGGCCACACAGCACACACATGGGGTAGTGAATCGTACATTCCAAAACTAGTAGGATCTTTTCTGCTACTCTATTTATGTCTGCCTCTCTTGGAGGTCAGTTGTGGAATTTAGCCATACCCTGTGGCATCTTGGTAGTACCCATGCCCTGGAAAACATTAGTAGCCCGAGCACCCCCTCGTGCTATGTGTTCAAAACCTTTATTCAAGAAAAGTAGATCTGAGTTTTGATAAAAGTTGAAGGAAACAGAAGTTTAAGGGCAACTTGAGGACAGTGGGGACTGTCCTCCCTGGCCATCAGACCTTACTCTTATTCTATGTTAAATAGTGTTGTCTTATTTTAATTCTTACTTTGTCTTTTATTTCTCTTTTCTTCATCATGTAAAGCACTTTGAGCTACATTATTTGTATGAAAATATGCAATATAAATAAAATGTTGTTGTTGTTGTTGTTGAAGCAGACTAAATAAATAAACTGATGGTGGGCACAGCGATGGGAGTAGCATCAGCCTGACTGGATAAGAAACAAAGGCAAAGTGAGGGAAGCAAGTAATTTGCACTTTACCAGAACATTTATAAGGAGAATGTCCAGACCTCCATTTGTGGCCTGAATCTGAAGTGTAATTGTGTCATGCAGCAGGACAATGACCCAAAACACAACCGCTAGTCTACTACTGAGTGGCTCAGAAAAATAAAAATTAACATTTTAGAGTAGTTCAGTCAAAGTCCCAACTTGAACTCAGCAGAGATGCTGTGTAAGACCTGAAAGGAGCAGTTCACATCCACAAACCTGCCATTGTGTCTGAGTGTGTCAAAGATAATTCATACTCTTCATGTGTAGCTCCTAGCAGATGGAATGAGCTGATCACCTCCATTCAAACTGTTGACTCCCCCAATGTGTTAAAGAAACATATGATGACATTTGTGTTTGGTGAATTTCTGTAATAATGGCTTTCTTAAGTTTTTGTAACCAAGCAAGAGTAAATCGTTTGCATTTTATTTTGAGCCTTTGCATGATCAACATTATAAACATAACCTGTAGCACTTGTTCCCAAACAGTCTTCCATTATTTTTGCTCAACAGAAACTCAATCCATCTCAGGGACTATTGTCATTCCTCACTTAATTTATGTTAGCCTTACTCAAAATTAATACATTCTAATCTTCAAAACATGGTAACCCCATTTTGCTTATGCACAGTTAAATGAAGGTGATTTAACTGAAAATAATCAAGTTTTATGTTCTGTGACTGAACTGGGGCACCAGCAAACCCCAAACCCCAGCACAATCACACAAATGCAGTCCCAGGTTCAAATTAAAGGATGGTTTATTAACCAAACATACCTCCAAAAGTAACAAAGCACATGTAATCTCTCTCACAATTCCTCTGCTCTCATCACCGGACTGCCCTCCTCCAGTCGAGTGTTGCCGTCCTTCCTCCCAGCTCTGACTCGCCTGGATAACGGAGTGCGGCCCCTTTTATTGCTGACCCGGGAGTACTTCCGGTGCCAGGGCTACTGCAGGGAGTACATTTCCCTGCAGCTTCCTCTTGTGGCACCCACAGACCCCAGCCGGGCAGCTCTGACGGACTACATCTCCCAGCAGGCCCTGCTGGTTTCCAACTGGGTATCGAAATCCAGGGACACTGCTATCTAGTATGCTGGGGGGAATAAAGAGTCCCCAGCCATATCTTCTTTTTCTGGTGGGCTGTCCATCCTTTCACTCTGCCCATCTCTTCTGGGTCTGGCACTTTTCTCTCCCCTGGCCAGGATGCTTGTCTGCCTGCTAGGAGCCTCCCATCCGGGTAAGGAACAATCTCCTCTTCTGGTCGGGATACCCGTCCAACCCATTTGGCACTTACAGTACATTATTATCTCATATTTGCACAAAATGTGATATTTTGCATAAAGAACCACCCCTTTTTGTCAACACATTCTAATTAAAGACTTTTAGGAAACTGATTTTTGTGGGGTTGTAGAAACCAATTTATATTTTTTGATACATGTCAACCACTCTACAGCAGAATTACATCCTGTTCTTTGTTTCCAATCAATGCAACAACATAATTAGTGTTAAGATTACTGTGATATTGCAGGTTGGCTCCACACTCCCTGTTCCATTTGGGACCGTCTTTAACTTGCCACCATCGACGATCATAACCGAGATGAGCCTGGCAAATGAGGACACACACAGGCAGCAAGGGGTAGGTGTAAAAAGTTATTTCGATTGATTTTCATAAAAGCACTAATCAACAGTGTCCAAAACAGTGCAGTGCTGTAAATTATCCATAAAATTGTTCAATTTGAGGAGGTTAAAACCAAATCCAATTAAATATCCATTACAATTTAGGGTAAAAATCCTAAGGTGAAAACGTTTTTTAAAGACTCAGTCCTAGCTGTATCCTTTCTAAAACCAACATCTTCTCTGCTTACCATGGGATCCTGCAGACAGAGGAGATGTCCTGCCGACAGGCCTGACCAACCTTTTTCTCCCACAGGCTCCAGTCCCTGCTGTCCATGGCTTCCAGCAGGACGCTACACCGAGCTTCACTTTGCTCCTTCTGTCTCCCACTGCCAATCCCCAGACTTATGCAGAACCGAGCATCAGGCCACTGCAGCCACTCCAAAAATGCTCAAAAATGCTACACTGCCCAGAGAGGCTCTCCTCCCAAATGCATACCTCTTTCCTTCAGCGCCCCAGCTCCTTCATGATCCTGCCTTTCTTTTTGTTTGTTTTCTGTCCATTTTAGCCACCATCTTTCCTCATTTCTTTTCTTCTTTCTCTGTTTTGTCCCCCTCTCTTGTCCTGTGCTGGCTTCTCTCATCTTCGCTTGCCTGACTGGTGAACCTCTGATGTGTGAATGAGGTACCTGATTGATGCTGATCACACCTACACATGCAGAGGTGAGCCAGGCACCCCAACCAACCCGGGAGTAAAGCCTGCTTACACACACCTGTGCCCAAGTTCAAGCCTGCATTTTCCTGAGTGCGATTATTTATTCAAAAGCTGAATAACACCACAGACCACTTATCACAATTACCTGAAATAATGCAATCAACCAAAATATACAGTACAGGCCAAAAGTTTGGACACACCTCCTCATTCAATGTGTTTTCTTTATTTTCATGACTGAAGGCATCAAAACTATGAATGAACACATGTGGAGTTATGTACTTAACAAAAAAAGGTGAAATAACTGAAAACATGTTTTATATTCTAGTTTCTTCAAAATAGCCACCCTTTGCTCTGATTACTGCTTTGCACACTCTTGGCATTCTCTCGATGAGCTTCAACAGGTAGTCACCTGAAATGGTTTTCACTTCACAGGTGTGCCTTATCAGGGTTATTTAGTGGAATTTCTTGCTTTATCAATGGGGTTGGGAGCAGCAGTTGTGTTGTGCAGAAGTCAGGTTAGTAGGACGATCATTTATTTTTCAACAGGACAATGACCCCAAACACACCTCCAGGCTGTGTAAGGGCTATTTGACCAAGAAGGAGAGTGATGGAGTGCTGTAAATGGTCATGAAAATAAAGAAAACACATTGAATGAGGAGGTGTGTCCAGACTTTTGGCCTGTACTGTAACTTGTTTACCTACCTGCATGTGGTAATAAGTGAACCACTACACACTTAGCCAGCGTTTTTTCTATGCATTTAATAATTGAAAAGTCAAGTCACTTTCATTGTCACGTTGCATCACTTAATCTGTCATACCTGCATTGTTATCACTCTTTAATATAATACTGTTTTTTATCAGTATGCTGCTGCTGGAGTGTGTGAATTTCCCCTTGGGATTAATAAAGTATCTATCTATCTATCTATCTATCTATCTATCTATCTATCTATCTATGTAATCATGAATGTACAAGTAAATGAAAAACTTGTGTATAAGGCCCACAGTAGTAGGTCAATACTGACACAGTAGAGCACTGGTGTCAAACTCCAGGCCTGGAGGGTCGCAGTGGGTGCAGGTTTTCTTTCTAACCCTTTTTCCTAATCAGTGTCCAGTTTTCACTGCTAATGAACTTCTTTTCCCTCTATTTTAAATATCCCTGTTTTTAAGGATTAAGTCTTCTGAGTTGATTCTTTTCTTTATTAAATAACAGCCAAATAGAAATGAGACATGAAACGAGCCAACAGATGAGCAGCTAAATTGGGGCTTCAAACTCCGACTAGTTCCTTAATGAGAAGCTGATTCTTGCTGTTAATTATTCCCGTTATTCAATTCCATGGCTTGTTGCTGCTCTCTTTCTGCCACAGCAGACATTTCCAAAACTGTTGATATTCTGGTTTTCTTTTCTAAGAACCTTACTGAGACCTTCATCTTCATTTTCAGATTTTGTTTGATGGGTACAGGTGAGCTGGTCATGTCCTGCTTGTTTTATGTCTCATTACTGTCCGGCTGCTAATTAAGGAAAAAACAACTAAGGGGCCCGAGTCAAGCTAATTAAAGCTAAGATTAAAGAAGTTAATTAGCATCAAAAACTGGTCACTAATTAAGAAGAGGGTTAGAATGAAAACCTGCAGCCATTGCGGCCCTCCAGCCCTGGAGTTCGACACCCCTGCAGTAGAGTATACGAGGTGCGGCAGAAAAGTAATGAGACTGGCAACACTGCAAGTGATCTGGCAACGCTGCGCTGTTGTCCTTGATAGAGCACGTGTATCAGTACCCTCCCATAGCTCAGTGCGAGTTTCAACTCCTTCCGTTAACTACGTGATTTTTGTGACTGCTATTAGCGAAGTTGTGTTTTTGGTTGTGCGTCACGCAAAATGGAACAGCGAAATTTGGAGCAACGTTGTGCCATTAAATTTTGTGTTAAGCTTGGAGAATCGGCAAGTGTGACGTTTGAAAAGTTAAAACAGGCCTATGGGGAACATTCTTTATCCCGAGCTCAAGTTTTTCAGGGAGGCCTTCAACTTCGAAAACCAATGAAAACATCGAACGTGTGAACACTCTTGTGAGATCAGACCGTCGTTTAACATTAAGAATGTTGAGTGAACAATGAAAGGCTCAGAAAAAGGGTCATTCGCGTGAGACCAGACATTGCAGACAAATGGATGCTCCATCATGACAACGCCCCATGTCACACTGCCCTCTCCATAACAGAATTTTTGACCTCAAAAGGCATTCCTGTGGTTCCCCAGCCCCCTTATTCACCTGACCTCAGTCCGTGTGACTTTTTCCTTTTTCCTAAACTGAAAAATGTCCTCAAAGGACGTCATTTTGGGACTTTAGAAAACATCCAAAAGAGTGTAACGGACATGCTGAAGACCATACCGGTTGAAGACTTACAGCGCTGCTACCAACAGTGGGAACAACGTCTCCATCGGTGTGTAGCTGCCCAAGGGAACTACTTTGAAGGGAATAACATTGATGTTTGAAAAAAATAAAAACTTTGGTAAATAAAAAATCAGTCTCATTACTTTTCTGCCACACCTCGTATGCAAGGGGCCCTGCCCAGCCGGGACGCCAGCTAGATGTAAGGACTGGGTGAGAGAGTGTGTTCAGGGCTTTATCTCTCCCAGGACACTAGAAGGCAGCCCCCTGGGGTTGCTGGGGAACCTGCAGGGCACACTGGGAGTTGGAGTTCGCTGCAGCCCTGTTGGGTGCCGTCAGAGGGAGCTGCAGAGCCCTTATTATGTTGGGCTTCCACCACACCTGGGACTACGTCTGGAACATGCTAATGGACCACCTGGATTGCTCCCTGGTGTGGCTTAAAAGGAGTCAACTGCCACTACTCTGGGAGCCAAAGTAGGGAGGGAGAAGCGGAGGAGGCGGAGGTGGAGAAGAAATAGAGAAACAGAGAGGGGTGGGGGGAGAAAGAAACTATTGTGTTTATTTGTGCTTTATTGTACTGTGCTGCTTGTGGGAAACGGTTGTTTGGAAACCTTTCCCATTAAATAAACGTGTGTTGTGCTTGGAACTTGTTCCTGCTGCCTGTCTGTGTCGGGTTTGGGCAGCTGGTGCAAACGTCCAAACCACAGTTCTGTTTTGAATATGGGAAAAAAAAGTAGGAAAAAAAAATTACTTGCATAAATGTACAATTATAAATCTAATAAAAAAAAATTACTTGCATAAATGTACAATTATAAATCTAATAAAAAAAATTAACTAACCAAATTAATGTATTAGCACTTAACATCCTGTGGAAAGAAAAATTTAACATGTAAAATAATAGTAATAAAAATGGACAGATAACAGTTTTGTAGATTAAACTTTTATAAAACTGTTAGTAGCATTGCAAGCTTTGATCACATTTAACCACTTTAATTCATTACATTTATTGCTTTAATTTTCAAAAGAGTTGTTTCTTCTTCTTCTTCTTTCGGCTGCTCCCATTAGAGGTCGCCACAGCGGATCATCTTCTTCCATATCTTTCTGTCCTCTCCATATTGCTCTGTGACACCCATCACCTGCATGTCCTCTATCACCACATCCATAAACCTTCTCTTAGGCCTTCCTCTTCTCCTCTTCCCTGGCTGCTCTATCCTTAGCACCCTTCTCCCAATATACCCCTCATCTCTCATCTGCACACGTCCAAACCAACACAATCTCGCCTCTCTGATTTTGTCTCACAGCCGTCCAACTTGAGCTGACCCTCTAATGTCCTCATTTCTAATCCTATCCATCCTCGTCACACCCAATGCACATCTTAGCATCTTTAACTCGGCCGCCTCCAGCTCTGTACTTCATAAGATTTCTTAAAATTGACTTAAAAACAACTTGCTTCATAAGTCAATACATCTTACAATAATGACAACAAAGGGTTGATATACTGTAAAACCTTTTTACTTGCTTAGATTTCATTTTTTTGCAGTGACAAGATTAAAATAATACAATATGTATTGGTAGAGAATAAATAAATACATCCAACAGTTATAAGGTTTTGCAGAAAAAGCAGATTCAGGCCGTAGAAATTTAAATTGTTCAACAGTCGTGTTTAAGGTAGGCCGAAACTGTCCTGGCTGCAGCTGGATATTCCACACACTTTTTTTTCAATATTTACAGTTTACATAACAATCAGACAAAGCATTTTCCAAATTTTCCAATACAAGTACACACATTGCATATATTCATACGCAAGTAAATACATTTCTCATTAATAATTATTAACAACAAATATTATATAATCAGAAAGCATTGAGTGTAAGGGATCATGTTAAAATTATTTAGCTGTGTATGAAGAAGGCAGGCTTATCCATTATTTACAAGAGATACACATTTAAATAACATGTGCAATTGCATCCTGAACGCCACAAACGAAGGGAGTATTAAAAATATATAGGGTGGTCCAGATCTAATTATGCAATTTTCATTACGCTATAACTTATTGTATAGAAAATTATCCCAGACCATCGAGAAGTGTGCGAACTGACAACATGAAGAATCGTCTTCGCGCCGAACTGGAATCGTCCCCGCATAAATCAAAGCCATCTAGACGATCTGGATCTGCATAATTAGATCTGGACCACCTTATAGATAAAATGTTTCCCGGAAATAAGAACTGATTATGTTTTCCCCTTCTTTTCCCTTTGCTAATATGTTTACAGGTAAATCTGTGAATCTGTACATTATTTTAAACACAACCAATTGTACATATTAATCCCAAATGTAGAAGAATATTTCTCAAACTGTTAAGAAGAGCCAAGCAAAATGACACCTTTTATTGGCTAACTAAAAAGATTACAATATGCAAGCTTTCGAGGCAACTCAGGCCCC
>JANRMT010062845.1:2420306-2431952 GCA_026402145.1 Polypterus bichir lapradei | reverse complement strand
CATTTAAAAACTGCATTTTGTGTTTACTTGTGTTATATTTGACTAATGGTTGCATGTGTTTGATGATCAGAAACATTTTGTGTGACAAACATGCAAAAGAATAAGAAATCAGGAAAGGTTTTCACACCACTGTATATAAATGACAATGCCAAATCCCAACTCTGTCTTCAAACCAAACATTGTATTATTTTCTATATCAAAGATTTAAATAATCTAGAGTGCCATACAAATAAAACCAGCTTTGACATGAAAAGGTGAAAGGCCATATTTTTGTTGAAATATTGTGCCAGCAGATTTACTGAAGCAAGTAACGGTCTCCATTTTTGAGGCTGTCCCCAGCCATGTTTGTTCTTTATTTTGTGAAACAGCTTGGTTCTTAGAAATCAACACTTGAAAAGGACAAATTCAAACACTGGTGGTGAGTGATTGTGGGTAAGTGCAATTATGGTACTAGCAGCTTCACGCTAAAACTTTATGAACCATCCATCCTGGTGGTGTCCACTCATATCAAATCACTGCTTTGCCGCTCTGAGTCGTTTAGTTTATTGTCCCATCATTAAATGTGAGCTAGACATCTAACAGGTAAACTGTTTTATCTACTTGTACCAATAATCTTTGACATTATGTAACAAGCTTACAATTAAACATTCTTATGTCTAGTTTGTAATTTTAATCTACCAAGCTGAACAGAATTTCTAATTCTTCAGGCAAACATTTAATTTACATGCCCTATATGCATACTTACATTGGACATCTGGTATACTGTATTAACATCATCAGCAGGTAATCTTGTTTCTTCCAATACAGAACATGCACCTCAGGCTTGGTCTAGAAAAGAAAATGGCCTACAGACTTAATTATTAATTGCTATCCTGTTTCTTTTGTGGCTATTTTATGCTATGTGGTAATCTGTTCAGTTGACTTCAGATGGCTAAGATCACACTCACAAAAGCTATACAGAACAAGTCCTTTATCACCACTTTTATACTATTCATCCTACAGCTGCACCTTTCTTATACACACACACTTTAGTGTGTAGGCGTTGGGGTTAAAGGGGACATCATTAATATCCACAAATATTAGAAAACACACACACACACATACACCCTTTTATCCAGGTCCAGTTCCATCTCAGCTTTACCCTCATGGATTCATACATAACTCAAGTTTAAAAAATAAAAGTACAGCTCGTAATGCACGTTTCCATAAAGTACACAAAGGACACCATACAAGCAGAGTCATTCTCAGAAGATTCATCTCTAGCACACTTAGAAAGCAACATACATCTTTGTTAGCAATATCACTTTGAGGATATCTTTGCAAAGTCTAAAAATGTTCCTATCAACGACTCTGCTGCCAATGGGGAATGAACAGTTGGGAGTAATCGAAGAAAAGAAGGGACAAGCTCCCTGTAGAAACACCACACACTACACGTCTAAAAGCGCATCTTTTGAAACATTCTTCACATTTCCATTATTAACAGAACAAAAAATGATAAAGAGTTGACTCGTTACTCTCAATATGTGACCTATATTGGTGCTTCTTCATTAGAACAAAAATATTTCTACTAATCCCAAATGTCCCTTTCTTTCAAAGAAATAATATGCAGTTTTTCCCCAAGCAGTGCAGTTCTTGACATCACCTTAGTTTGGTGCCACATAAAGGCACCCACAGTCTGCATTTTGCAAGTTCTGATTTTTATGAACAGGCTGAAGCTTAGTCAATATATACTCCGGATTTTAAAGCTTATCTTCTGGCTTATAAAGCTGTAAAACAGCTAAATGAATGTGAATAACAGTAGAGAAAAGACGTTTTCGCTGTCTGTGCAGATGTTTTTGTGTGACATTAACTTATGATTTTTTTTCCCTTCTAAATTTCCTGTTTCTTCTTGCCAGTAACACAGCAGAACATTTTCACGTAATAATTTTTTTTTTCAAGTTAGGATACAGAATTTTCCATATTTATTGTTGTGGATTTATGGCAGAAAATAGGGAATACAAATGATAAAAAATTTCCTTAATTGAAAATACAGTAATTGTAGGTTATTGAAAAACCTACAAGACAAAAGGACTACCAGGCAAAGCAAAAGAAAAAAATCATCGAGATATTAACTCAGGCTATTGCTGCCAAGTAATCTTTAACTTCTGCTGGGGACAGCCTGCGGAATCCTGCCTCATTGCAGATGCCAACCTCTATGTTGTCTTCGGTCATCTGTCCTTCAAAACTTTCCTACACAGAGAAACAAAAATAAGAAAAATAAAACCCTTCAGTTAATTTGGATTCAGTGTGAAAAATGTATCCCATTTGTATGGCAAATGACAGCAGTGTCAATGAACAACTTTCTAATCCTATCAATCAAACTTAGTTATACCAAAGTGAAGTAATCTGGAAAAATCCAACAAACAGTGGGACACACAGCCAGGAGAATCACAAACCTAATTGATCATTTAATATTTAAATACATATAAGCAAAAGTACTAATAAGGGGGAGCCTACTGTGATATACAGTACTGTAATATTGTGCTGATTACAGCAAAATTTAGAAGACAGAGGTTACTTAAATGGAGTGAGAATAAAATAATGGGTTTTAAGGTTTTTGTAGGATGAACTGGTAAAAAAATTCAAAAATTACATTAAATTTAAAAAATAAACCAAACTGTTTAAAATCTGTACTCTCAAAGAAATAAACTGAAGTAAACTTTTAAACGATTGAATTATGAATGCAGATTTTTATTGCATTTAATAAATCGACAGTCAAGTCAGCTTCCTTTGATCAAAAACTATTAATAATTTAATTATTTGTTAAAAGCCAAATAAAAAAAAAAAATTGCAAAATAAATAGTGCTTCATGACAAGCAAAATCTGTTTACACAGGAAAAAGGTGTTTAGTCTATGTCCAGAAGGATTTTCTTGAATTATTTCTGCAAGCATCTACTGTACATTTCACTTAGTGCTTAAATAAAAAACTTCTCAGGAGAATCCACAGGGGGCATTTCCTGTCATACATAAACATTTATTTCAGCTGCGTGATGTGTGTTGTTGTGCAGAACCCACTTTGCCGCTTGTGATGAAAATCTTGGTAACTGCAATCCTAAAGATGGGTCACAAACAGCAACAATACTTGGTACATTCCTCCACAGTACTTGCAGCAAGCACACCCACGTCCGCATCATTAGGAATTAATAAAACGGAAAGGGGAGCTTGCTAGGTAACAGCAAGGGGCAGGCTGCCTGAATGAGAAAATGCAGTAATGTGCATGATGGTGCATTTTCAGTTTAACTCTAAAGGTAAGTTAATCAAACAATGGCTGTTAACTTTTGAATTCCACAGTAGATTGTTGAGAAGCGATAGGATGTTTAGAATAACACTTCATTAAATGCAGGAAAATTTGCTAAAACTTAGAAGCAGTGCGATACCTAACAGTGGATGAGCAAGGAAATTAAAAAATATAAAAGACAACTGTATAACTTTCGTAAGGAAACTGGCAACATTGTAAAATATAAAGCATAAAAATATGAGCGTGTGTGTTAAAATGTAATTTAGAAATGCCAAAACGTAACTGTAGTATTTTAAAAGTAAGAGTAAGTTTCAGTCTTAACAGTGGGGGAACAGTCAGGATGACAATAAGGTATACTAACAGCTTACAGGAAATGGCAAATACATGTAATTCATTTTCTCTTGTATAAACCAGCCTGGGTGTCCAAATGAGCAGTCTGGTCCACCTAATGGAATGCATCTCTTTTCTCTAAAATAAGGGTCATGTTAAAGCACAGGTGTCAAACTTCAGGCCTGGAGGGCCGCAGTGGGTGCAGGTTTTCTTTCTAACCCTTTTCCTAATCAGTGTCCAGTTTTCACTGCTAATTAAGTTCTTCTCCTTTCATTTTAATTGCTTTGTTTTTAACAATTAAGTCTTCTGAATTGATTCTTTTCTTCGTTAAATGACAGCCAAACAGAAATGAGACATGAAACGAGCCAACAGATGAGCAGCTAAATTGGGGCTTCAAACTTTAACCAGTTCCTTAATGAGAAGCTGATTCTTGCTGTTAATTAAACCCGTTATTCAATTCCATGGCTTGTTGCTGCTCTCTTTTTGCCACAGCAGACATTTCCAAAACTGTTGATATTCTGTTTTTTTCTCCTAAAATGTTTTGGTAACCTGAGGGATGAACCTTACTGAGACCTTCATCTTTATTTTCAGATTTTGTGGGATGGGTACAGGTGAGCTGGCCATGTCCTGCTTGTTTTATGTCTCATTACTGTCCGGCTGCTAATTAAGGAAAAAACAACTAAGGGGCCCGAGTTAAGCTAATTAAAGCTAAGACTAAAGAAGTTAATTAGCATCAAAAACTGCTCACTAATTAAGAAGATGGTTAGAATAAAAACCTGCAGCCACTGCGGCCCTCCAGGATTGGAGTTCGACACCCTAAAGCATAAATTTCTTTACCCAGATAATAATATTGTTGATTTTTATTGGAAGTTTAGGGAAATGTGTCCAAGCCATTTACTTTCTGCATACTAAGATAGTGTTTCTCAATCTTAATTGCCTCGGAACCCATCACTAGCTGTTCAATGTCTTCTGCAGGCCAAAGTGAACAACAAGCATGAATAGATTACTGAAAAAATATCACGCCAATGCTGTTGATCATTAGGCCGGAAGGAAGCAAGTGGACACAACAGCCATGCAAGACCCACCAGCAACACCCCCACGAACCAAAACTAAAGTTGAGACCCAGAGGTTAAGAATCACTGTACTATACCACTGAGATAGAAATGAGACAAGCACCCAGGGAAGAGAGGGGTGGAGACAGTGAAATTTGCAATGTAGGTTGTATTAAAGGGTTAGTACACTAATGCTGCCATTTTTTTAATTATTTAATTTGTACGTTTGGTATCTTCCAACAAAAGGAAGCATTATGCACTGGCAATTTGTTTGACTGCTTTTCAGCACCATTCAAGTATAAAATATGATATGTCAACTCCAATTCTGTGCCATAAATGCACAGACTCACATTTTTAATCATAAAAATCAGTTGTTTATAAACTAAGCAGAAAACTAAAAAAAAAAATCTAATTTAATATATTGGCCGATTGATTGTTTCAATGGGAGTTTATAGTTTTTTTTATATTCAAGATATTACAGTGTTGTATGTAGGGTAAGTCAAAATGATGTTAACATTTGAATGGCGGAAAAAAATTATTTACAAAACATACTTGACATGTGCAACATGATTTAGAGGAATGTCTCAACCTGTTCACCATCGTTTTTGACACATGTACCACATGTGGCACACAAACTGTCCACAAAAATTGTACGTAAGTATATACATAGCAGTACCATTAGTGTTAACATAATTTTGACTCACCCTGTATATAAAATTAAAAAAAAAAAATCTGTTAATCTATTAAGTTGCTACTATACTAAGAAACACAGCAGGTGTAACATTCTTTTCATAATTAAAAATTTCTCAAACTTAAAAGTCACATTACAACCAGCAAAACATAATTCAATCAAAAATATTAGTACAATATTCCAGAAATGTCAATACTTAACAGCTCGCCAACAACCAGTATAACATTATCTGGTTGTAAAAGTACCCACATACTGTTACTTTATCTGTTCATGCAAAGAACTATAGATACATGGAACAAATACCAAATAGCACAGCTGAAGCATCTTGGGGAGCTTTAGAATTTAGAATTCTTTATTGTCATTATGCATACACATAACAAAATTTTTTGTTGGTAGGACTCGGCTTCAAGGCAGAATACAAACCCTGACATTAATATGAACATGTTAAGTGGATAGGATTTGTTAATCTGGCTATTTGGAACGGAAAGTCATATACAAATGAAAGCTTTATTAATCTTGCACGTATTATATACATGTGTTATATACCTAGATAGAACACATGTAGATAAATATATGCTCCTACACATTCAGAACTGTGTGCAGTACTTTTAAGCCTTTTGCATTTTCAAACATTATTTAAACTCCAGGAAAAGTAGTTTTAATGTGTGTTCTTTATGCTTTTCTTGATCTGGAATACAGCTTTAGAAGTAAAACAACCTCCTGGCTCATGCCAATGTCTGCGGCAGATTGGGGTTTTGACACATTTACACTGTTTACTAATGGTACAGCTGGGAGCATGCACTGATAGCGTGTTAACCGCACCCACCATATGATGAACCACCTACCTGGACTGGGACCTGACTGTAGCAGGTGACACCCTCAGCACCACACTGGAAACCATGAATCAAAACTATACACCCTGTGTTCTCCACTCAAAAACAGTAAAATTCCATTCTGGAATGGCTGCCGTACAGCGGGTAATTAATTATATGGAATGTGCAAAACATATAAATGGGTACTTAAGAAACAAGTAAATTCTATGATAAATATATGCTGAAAGATCTAGGACTAGAAAAGACCAGGCTTTACACTACCAGCAATAATATTCTCATATAACTCACTGGGATTGAAGTCAATATTTATAACATGCAATTTAAATAGGGCTGTACTTTGCATACATGCCAAATAAAATCCTGGAATAAGTACAGGTGATTTTTTCTAGATAAAATTAATGCATACTATTTATTTTAATGATCATTACTATGACTAAATATACAGTAATTAATGCAATTAGTTTTAATAAAGCAGGAATGCACAGTTCAAACTAACCTTTAGTGTCAGAATAGCTGTATGAATAGCATCTTCAAGCTCTAAATCTTCATTATATCTGTGAGGTAAAAAAAAAAAAAAAAAAAAAAAAAAAAAAAAAAAAAAAATCAATATATGAAGTTATACCAAGCTCTAAACAGATCCACTTTTCACCTAGTAAAAATATGTATTAGTAATTGGATCTCAATAGTAGAATTCTAAATTCTCAGGAAACAATACAGTTTGGATTTCACTTGAAAACACCGGATTACTTACAATATACTAAAGAGTATTTGCATACAGTTCCATACCTTTTTTCTAGGAAGGTTTTTCCATTTACATAATTCTTTCCCATAGCTGTTGCTTTCCATGCAAAATAAGCACCCTGTTAAAACAGGAGACAATTTAAAAACTCAGTGTTCTTCTGCACAACTCAACATTACCCATAACAATAAACTTAACTTACGCTAATTTAAAAAGTATTATTTTCTAAAATCATTAAACTTGCCCATTTAAGCTAAAGCAACTTTCATTTATATTTTTATATTCCATTACTCTTTAGTTTAAAAATTATAAAGGTACAATTCAGTACCTTACAAAAATTAACTTACTGATGGGTCTGACTGGAAAAGATAGGGCCGACCCTCATCCCATCCAGCTATGAGTAATGAGACTCCAAAAGGACGCACACCACTAAAAAGAAAGCACAGGTTTAGTTTACTTATATTTTGCACAAATATGAAACTCCTATGGCAAGTCAATATTAAAAGGGAGTAGGATACATCCTTATAAGTAGAAATTGCACTTGCATGAATATGTTAAAACAATTTTAAATCAATGTCACTTTACAGTAAACCTTCTGCTCCAACAACTGCATATATCTTTCTGTAGTTTTCAGTTCTGCAGTCTACACAAAATCTCAAATATCCATCTAGTCTGCACTGTTTATTATGTTACACAATAATTATAACAATAAACTAACAGAATACTACATATAAACTACTCTCAGGTTTTATTGACAGAAAAGTTTTGCATTGGATTTATCGTCCTTTGTCACATTTGACAAAATGATATATAGAATCAAGTGAAGTTAAGCACACAAATGATTCTTTGGCACTGGCAGTTTCCTTGATTCATTTTAATTGGAAGCACCAGATTAACAGAGAAAGAGGTTCTTACTCACCCTGACTGTGTGTACTCCTGCATTACTGATGCTACTCTTTGCACTAGCTGAGCAGTGGGAATGGGCTCCTGATAAACTAAGAAATACTGTTGTGCCAACTTACGAGCTCGTCGTACCAAAACTCTGAAAAATTAAAAAAGACAGACAATTAAAAAATGGCTAAAACTCAAATATATTTGTATGAGAAATATGACAGTTACACAAATCTTCCATGGGAAAGATTAAACAGTATGTTCAAATTCAAATTACACACATCAAAAATGTTTTTAACAGGCAGAGGCATATGAACTCTAAAATGCAAATCCCAAAAGAAATGCAAGCTTTCTGAAAGTTTAGGTGCCGCAAACACACATGGAATAAATCAACCCTAAACTTAAATAAACAGTTTATAGGTTTTTAGTTGGAATAGGAAGAACATTAACTAATCCTAGTATATTGTCAGGTTTCTTTTGTTTAATGGGAAAATCTATTGTTTCTTTGGTGTGCACAGACAGTTGTTATTAAAAAATAAAACTGTTTTGAAGTGGGGGGAAAAAAAAGTACCTGTAATCTGGGCCCATTCCACTATACACCATGCCTATGTGCTTGGTGACAGGCTCCACTTTATGGACACTCTGTTCATCATAAAGTATAGACTTTTGTTTTTTCTCTGTTGCTAGCACAACTCCATTTGCAGCTATAAAAAGGAAATACACAACATCAACAGTTAAATATGAACTTCTGCACCAGCCATGATTTATTTTATCAATGAACACTATGTACAACATTAAATTATTTTACTGAAATTAAAAAAAAAAAATGTTAAGCTGCAATATTCAGAAATCTAAACCAGCACCAACTAATAACTAGTAATTACCAGACAACACATGGTGTAAAACAGGGGTCCTCAAGTTTGGTCTTGGAGGGTGACAGTACTGCAGGATTTTGTTCCAACCTAATCTTATAAATTAGAACCAAATGCTGGGTGATAGAAAACTATAGGACGGAATAGCAAGCTATGCTTTCTGCCATGTGAGGTCATCCTTAAATTGCAAATTTTACTGTTCTGGGAATATCATCCAAATTATTTGTGGATTTCAACAGATTAGTAATTCTCAGTTCTGCAGTTTTTAAGAAGATTAGTAATTTTCAATCCTTCTCCTTTTTCACTTCCATTCTTTCCACATATTTTTAAAACAAACTTCATGATGAACACAAATAGTTGTAAACACGGCCAAGTTAGACGGTGGACTGCCTTTTGTCATTTGCATTCTACTGTTAATTAGAAAATAGGAGAACAAGAAGTAGATAAAAACATACAATGCTACTTTTTAAGACTAAAAGGGCTGGGAAACGTAACAAGCAAGTTAGATGAAATGATGCACAAAAGTGTTGGTTAAAGCCAAAGTCACATTACAGGGTAATGTATATCATATTTGCTGACTACAGTTGCTAACCTCATCAATTTAAATGACTGAAAACTGCTGCCCAAGTCACACTTGATGATCGTGGGCCAGCCTTCCAGCATGGTCATGCTCTCCCCTTTTCGTGACAACTAACAGCATGTTGTAGAAATCGCTGCTCTTTTTATTCTTATTTCAATTCTGTCATGGTACATAAAACACGAGACATCTGGGAAACAAGCTTGTCTTTTGCTTGAAAGATCCAAACTCCCATGTTCCTTATTCCTCATTGCTGCACTATATGCACTGTACTCCCGGATGAGCTCTCACTACTTGTCAGGTCTCATAGACACAGAGATCACTTATGACTAAAGTCAAAAATGAAGTCTGGCTGATTTTATCCTAGTGAGTCACAGACTAGTAGGACTGAGATGCTGGGCATGTCACATTAAGCAAATGGATTCACAGGAGCATACCGCTGACTCGCTAAAATTATGTAAATGATGGCTACAACAAAAATCTCTGGAAAGGTCATCTAATGTTATTGGCCTTTAGCAATATTGCTTCAGCAGCTGTAATAATTGGCTACTGAATAAGAAAGGGGTTGGAGGAAATACCTGTGGCCCTCCTAGACCTGGTGTAAGAATACCACACGCATAGTATTTGTTGGGTTGGTATCTCTGAACACGCTCAGTACTGTCAATAATGAAAATGAAATATATATATATATATATATATATATATATATACACACACACTGTATATACTTTGAGTGCTTTCAAAATAAAGCAAAATGGTGAACAGCAGCAGTAGTAGTTTCTACAATCAAGCACACAGAATACAATGACAAGACTACTAGTGAACTACACAAAGTTAAACTGCATATCTAAAACTTTACAAAAATGAGTAACATTGGAGATATATTATCAGGATTTCAAAATAAAGTGAAAGAATAATGAATAATAAATGAATCTGCAAATGTGCTGTTACACCTCAACAGACAGCATCTAGCTCCAAAAACAATTTAAACAAAAGTTTTGTTTCTGTCAAGGAACACTCAAAACATGATTGATGGGTTGGTCAATCCATGTCTGCACTCTCTCTCAGAGAGTAACAGCAGGAGTTCCAGGGTCATGTCCTAGTGGATCAAGTAAATAAATATCCAATTACAGAACCTGGTTATCAACTTCAGGAGCATGAGGAGTTGGATCCCAACATCATTAGACGCCTTAGACACACTGCCACTACACTGCACTGCACAACCGCCAGTCCTCACAACAGGTCAATTCAGAGTCTCCAATTTTCCTTTCCATGGGTTTCTTCAGGATTTGGGAGGAAAACTGCAACATTCAGAGAAAAACCCACACAGAGTAGAACAAGTCAAGACAACTTGTACTCTGAAGCAAAAAACAAGATGTTCCGAGCCTGCCCTCCACACATCTGTATCAAAAGTGTCATTCAGCACAAAAGTTGATTTGCACAAATACTCCACACCAAAAATCAGTGATGTTCTTGGTATACCCTCTGAAATGGTAAAATATTAGGAGCACGACAATACCACAGAGTGTACTAATCTTTTAGCTCCAACAACGCTCTCTCTCAATGACTTGTGTGGGGCATACAATATGTATATCACTGTATACTGTAAATAGTGATGGCTTAGTAACATCAGCATTACTTTTGAGTGGACAGAATAAAAACTGGGAATAATATCCTCATTGTAATACACTGCTATATATCTATAATTTGCAGCTTTATTATGCACTGAAGTCAAGGAATTATTTTCCAATAGTCTGGTAATACAAACTATGTAAAAACCTCATATACTAAAACAGCAATCTAAACGGTGCATTCTATCAATTAAAACATCCCTTTTTTACCTTTAATTCCAACAGATGGAGCACCAGCTGCTACTGCTGCCAAAGCATACTCAATCTGAACCAACTTTCCAGAAGGGCTATAAGAGAAGAAAGTTTAAAATTTTGTAATTATATTGCAGATTTGGACATTAATTAAATACCTTTAAAATGCAACACAAAAAATTGATGGACACGAAATCAACAAGAATAAAAAGATCACAATCCACATATGCATTGTTCATTTTACCTCGAATATAACAATAAGGAATGTTAATAAAATTATACAATAACAGACTCAGCATGTGGCCAGACTTTCTCCATAAAATATGACATCATACACTCCAGAGAGTACCTTTACAGAACTTTTTTACATAACTAATTTCATTGATTTTTATTTAACACACTTTAAATAGTAAGCATAAGCACTACAAATTAACAAGAACTACATTAGAGATAAATTAAGAGATACATTAAGGATATGTTAGAGATAAATTAAGAGATACATTAAGGATATGTTAGAGATAAATTAAGAGATACATTAAGGATATGTTAGAGATAAATTAA
>JANRMT010062845.1:2398244-2420296 GCA_026402145.1 Polypterus bichir lapradei | reverse complement strand
AGAGATAAATTAAGAGATACATTAAGGATATGTTAGAGATAAATTAAAGATACGGCTTAAATAAAAACTGAAGACAAACATAACTACCCCTATGTTGCAATAAGCAGTACTGCATTGTACTTGAATATGACAAAATAAATCTTACACACACTAGAAACCTGTTAAAATACCACAGTTTAAGTAGTATAACCTAAATATGGCAAATACAAAATTAAAAAGCAAGTAGTATACACTGTACAAGTATAAAAAAACCACAATGAAAGATTTAAACAAATATATTAACTGTGAATATCAAATTTAGCTGTGAAAACTTTTAACCATTCATACATTTTCACTTACTGTACACATAATTCAAATTTTAAATTCATAATACGAGATCATGTTTTGAGCCGGAACAATAAAAAAAAAAAAAATTGTAAAAACAAAGTTTTATTTTTCAGCATAACCGTTGAAGTGTGATGCAGCGGGTTTGCTGGGAGATCCCTCTTGTATAATCACAGGCACACGCATGCAAAAAGCCACCAGGATTATCAATTACATATCAGAGAGGGCGTCTAGCTGGCTGTAGTTTAGAATAATCAAACATTGGGAAATTACTGCTTAAACACAACACAGGGCATGATCGAATCCAACTGGGTCACCAGACTGAGAATGTCTGATGTCAAAAGACTCATAACTGTCTAAGTGCATCAGAAGATTATTTTGTTAATCATAACCCACTTATCCAGATCAAGGTCAAGGTGGATCAGTGCCTGAAGTTATCTGTAAAAGTTTGTCTGTTGTACTCATTTTCAATTCATTATTTTTATTTGGATTTGGTGCCACACAACTTAAGGCCCTTCTGAGTATCTAATTAATTTTCATTTATTTATTTATTTTTATTATTATTATTATATTTTTATTAATTTTATTGCAATCCATACAAATCAATCAAGTTTTTACAAAAAGAAAAATTGAGTTAAAGACAAATCGATCCCCACCCCTGAGAGAGAGAGCAAGGCAAACGGTGTGAAATTTAAGGCTTGTAACCATACCTAAATTAATAAATTCTCTGTGCTTTATGAGCTTATTTTAAAATATTACTGATTAGATCCTGCCATGTTTTGAAAAAAGTCTGTACGGATCCTCTAACTGAGTATTTGATTTTTTCCAATTTCAAATAGTATAACACATCGGTTTCCCACTGACTTAAAAGAGGAGAGTTTGGGTTCTTCCAGTTTAGAAGAATAAGTCTGCGTGCCAGAAGTGTAGTGAATGCAATCACAATTTGTTTGTCTTTCTCCACTTTAAACCCATCTCGAAGAACACCAAACACAGCTGTTAATGGGTTAGGAGGGATTGTGACACCAAGGCTGTCTGAAAGGTAATTAAAAATTTTGGTCCAGAATGATGTTAATTTGGTGCAGGCCCAGAATATGTGACCAGTGAGGCTGGGACTTGATTGCAGCGTTCGCAGGTTCGATCTTGCCTTGGAAACACTTTAGAGAGTTTTAGACGAGACAGATGTGCTCGATATATAATTTTGAGTTGAATAATTGTATGCTTTGCGCATATGGAGCTCGAGTGAATTCTCTGCATTGCTACTTTCCACTCCTTTTCTGATATATTGATTGAGAGATCTTTCTCCCAGTGTCCTCTTGGATCTTTGAAAGGGAGGGACTGTAAAATAATTTTATATATTGTAGAGATGGTATCTAAGAGATAATATAATAATTGATAATAATTTTCAGTTATTTAACTTGTATTTGAAATCTATTAGACTCGAATCAAATCATAAATCATAAAATCATGCACATACAAGCCAGGAGTTTCAGTTAATGTTCACATTAAACACCAGCATGGGGAAAAGTTTTGAGCTTTTGATTTTGCCCGAGGCATGATTGCTGGTGTCAGGAGGCTGGTCTGAGAACTTCTGTAACTCCGGACCTCCTGGGATTTTCACGCACAACAGTCTCTGGCTTTTACTCAGACTGGTGCTGAACATCTAGTGAGCGGTATGTCTGCACATGGAAAATGTCTTGTTGATGAGGGAGGTCAGAGGAGAATGGCCTGACTGATTCAAGATGACAGAAAGGCTACGGTAACCCAGATAACCAAACAAACTGTGGTGAACAGAAATTTGTAATAAGTCAAAACTTGAGGCGGATGGACTACAAAAGCAGAAGACCATGTCGGGTTCCATTCCTGCCAACCAAGGACAGAAAATCTCAGGCTGCAGTGGGCACAGCTTAGCAAAACTGGCCAGCAGAAGACAGAATAAACATAATCTGGTCTAAGGAATCTCAACTTCTTCTGAGGCACACAGATGACAGGATCAGATTATGGCGACATGAATCCAAGCACCCAACCTACCTGGTGTCAGCAGTCCAAGCTGGCTGTGATGTGTTATGCTAGTTGTGTAATGGTGTGAGGAATGTTTTGTTGACACATTTTGGGCCCGTTAATACAAACCACTCATTGCTTGAGTGACATGGCCTATCAGTGCATTGTTGCATGCTGACCAAGGCCACAATTTACCCATCTTCTAATGGCTACTTCCAGCTTGAACATGAACATGACAATGAGTTCAATGGCCATCCCAGTCACTGGATCTGAATCCAATGGAACACCACTGGGATGTGGTAGAATGAGAGATCTGTAGCTGACAAATCTGTAGGAACGGTGTGATGCAATCATATCAACATGGGCCAGAACCTCAAATGAATATATTGTGGAATCTATGCCATGAAAAACTGAGGATGTATTGACAGCAAAATGAGGCCCTACCCAGTATTAGCATAGTGGTCCTAAGAATTTGCCACTTGAATATTTCTGTAATATGCCATTATTCTGATACCTTTCATTCCTTGCATTTACTCCCTATACTTTGCATTCCTAAACGTGGTCTTTACTCGTTTACTTTAAACGTGGTGTGAATTTCCCCTTGGGATTAATAAAGTATCTATCTATCTACTCATAAAGAGTATTAATTTCTACTACTTGATGTCCTCGCACCCAGTCCAGGACAGGAAGCTGCTGGGTTTAATTTATTTGTCTCTGAAACAACTGAACGGTACTGAGAGGGTTTTGAGCGCCGACATATGAAAATAACTTAAAATTTCTTCACGATATTCACCTTCCTCAGTATTCACAATAAGTGGAAAATAATTTAAAATTTCTGCACGATATGCGCTTTTCTCAATATTCAAAATATGTGGAAGTGATTTTTTTAAATCTTGTACGATATTCACGTTCCTCAATATTCACAGTATGTGTGAATTTAAACTGTGTGCATTCATCCATTTTGTACGCATTAATTTTCTAAGTATTAAATACGGTGCTCACCTAAGTGCAACTCACTCACGTCCCGTTTGCCGATACGCTTACCCCAACTGTAAGATCGAAATGCAATGGCAATTGCAAGATACCTAGTTTTGTAACGACAACAAAAAATGCCGGTTTTCCAACTCCCATATCAAATTGCTCTGTAAGAAAAAGACATTCTCAGTCTTCACTTATTTGAAACAAAAAAATCGAAACGAAAGTGAAAGATACCGGCGGGAAGGCCACCGCTCGTTTTTTTCTGATCTAAATCAACACAAGCCGGTGTAAATACAGCTCAGCAACGGTTTACTGAGTGAGAGTTAACAGAGATACGGAATAGGAGGAAACTTAATGACGGCAACAAGCTCGGGGATCTGAAAGCTGCCAAGCATCACATTGCCGGGGCCCACAGCAGAGTGACTGTGCATCCCTCCCGAAATGCGCATCTTCTTCCACAGTTTTCCATTTCCTTCGCAAGAAAGCGCGTTAATAGAACCGATACACGCTTACAAACATTTAGTACATCATCTTAATGCTGATTAGAACACACAAAGGTTTACCTAAATGTTGTTAAAGAAAAACTGTATCCTCGCTCAGCCATCTTCGGTCTACTACGTTGAATGGGAACGTAGGTTAGCGTCTACTGTGATTGGTGAGAATTGCAAGGCGGAAATTACGTAGTTTAAGACGCCAGGACGAATGAAACAGCATTTCCCAGGAGCCCCTGCGCTCAATGATAGCATTACCTACCACGCAAAGAATCAGAAATGCAACGAGTTTTTTTCACAATTATATAAGCACAAAATTACAGATACAGTAATGAAAACTAGCATCTACTTATTCAAAATGACAACTGAAGTTAGATTGGGGATGCACAGACGTTATGTATACAATAAAATACAGTACAGAGTAACGGATGGTGAGGAAGAGAATGCAGGCAGGTTGGACTGTGTGGAGAAGAGTGTCAGGAGTGATTTGTAACAGACGGGTACCAGCAAGAGTGAAAGGGAAGTTCAACAGGACTGTAGTGAGACCAGCTATGTTATAAGGATTGGAAACAGTGGCGCTGATAAAAAGACAGGAGACAGATCGGCGGAGGTAGCAAAGTTAAAGATGTTAAGATTTGTATTGGGTGTGACGAGGATGAACAGGATTAGAAATTAGTACATTAGAGGGTCAGCTCAGGCTGGATGGTTGGGAGAGAAAGTCAGAGAGGCGAGATTGCATTGGTTTTGGACTTGTGCAGAGGAAAGATGCTGGGTAAATTAGGAGAAGGGTGCTAGTGATAGACCTGCCAGGTATGAAGAAAAAAGGAAGGCCTAAGAGAAGGTTTACGGATGTGGTGAGAGAGGACATGCAGCTGGTTGGTCTGACAGAGCAAGAGGAAGAGGACAGGAAGATATGGAAACAGAGGATCCGTTGTGGCGACCCTTAACGGGTGCAACCAAAGAAGAAGATATATACAATAAAAATGACTTATTCCAATGTAAATAAATAGGTCATTAACAATGATTTTTAATAAGGAATATATTTTAGGAGATTTACTGTTTACTAAATTCATTTATTTTTATTAACATAAAAAGGGATTCCACAACATGAGTTATGTTTTGAGCGGCTCTGGCTTTATAAATATGATATTCCCCATGAGACAATTTTTAAGGAGTTATCAAAATCAATCTAACTTATTTGAGTATCCAAACTAAAAATCATACTTTAAGAAATATATGCAAGTTTATGAAAAACATACAAATAATAGAGCAGAAACCTCTGGCTAAAAACTATAAAAAGCTATGAAATCAATGATTATTGTTTTTTTTTTTTTGCAAAATAAACACAAAAGAGACACATCATGACAAAATGTACTTGATCATTTGTGAAATACAATGAGGTCGCTTTCTCACTTCTGTAGAAGAAGAAGAAGAAAAAAAAAACAGACACAGTGAAGACAAATAAAGTCTATTTCGTGATTCCCTAATACTCTTCCGTAGACAGCAGATGCTACATGCATAGGCAAATAGCCAAACACATTGATAGACATTGCTAGAAGATCGCAGCGTTATTTTCTACACTTAATATTTTTCCTTTACTCATTTTACGTTTAATAAGTTTTTGGTTAACTTCACGTTTTTGTGTGAAGTGCACGCGATGATCCTTTTGATTGATTATAATTTTTTTTGTTTCCGATTAATTTCAAGACTCTTTCTTAATTGTTCCCAGTCTTTTGAATGTCCCTCTTTTAATTTCTTTGCTCACTCAGTTCACGTAAACTGTACAGCTGAGAAATAGCACTACAACTCCCATGAGGCATCGGGTTCCTTTCCCATGCTCCAATGGGCTCGTGCTGTCGTAATTGGAGCGACGTGACCTGCTGCGATCCAGAATCGTGTGGATAGCAGTTGACGGGGTCATAACTGTAGACATGAATTTGGAGCGTGCCTTTTATTTATTTAGACATTCCATTTTAAATATGGAAGTAAAGATCCTGGATATGATGGGATTCAGCAGATTACCAGGTGCTTTCTTTGTAGGTTATTAATGACTATGTGTGTTAAGGGCGAAGGAATCCTGTTACCTGCAAAGCTTTTTGATTATTCGTAAGCTAATGCATCTGTTTATAATTTCATCCAAGGTCAATTTCACTTTGAACAGAATAATATAAATTACAGTGAAAGTATGAATATACCGACGAAAGTTATTGATACACATAGAAAGATATGTAAATGAATACAGTATTAGCAAAAATACTGAAGTGCCAACTGGTGGTGCGACTGTTATCTGGCGTTATTGCATTGCAACTAGAATTTTTCTTTAAAGATTTTTAAAATTTGTAATTTCTTTACAAATGGTGAAATAACTTTGTGAAGTGTGGATCATAGATTTTTAAAAAAATATTTTAATAATTTCTTTACACATGGTTAAAATAATTTTGTGTGGTGTGGATCATTTTCAGAATGCATTTGTTATAGAAGTACAGGTTGTAATACTAATCAAATGAATGATAGCAAATGCCGTTTAATTATAACAGTGTAGAGTAGGCCAATCATCACATCCTGTGGTAGTCAGAACAAAACGTGTTTTAACATTTTAAAATGGATAGAAAAGTGTATCAATACATAATTACGGTATGTAAAAATATGGAAGCAATGAGGACTTTATTCTTATAAAAGTAAAATTTATGAGAACAAATGTAAATGATTTAAATAAATAGCACGTACTCCTGGTACTGTTTTCGTTTGAATTCAGCCTGAGTTATTTAGTCATGTTTGTATTGTAATGTTTTGTTTTTGATATGTTAATAAAATGCTATAGTTGTGTTAGTTGTAACATAACTTAAGTGTCAAACTATGGAATGGTTTGTGTTATCTGTTCTGTGTTATGGTTAAAAAAACAACCGTTCATAGGTTTAAGTTCTAAACGCATTCAAGAAAAGAGTCAGTGACTCAATCTGACAGCAGTAATGTAACATAATCCTTAAAACTAATGGATAAAGCAGGCAGAAACAAAGAAAACCTCTCTGTGCACCTTAACTCTGTTTCTGTTGAACCATTGCACTAATCTTGTGTTTGATATTTATTTGTTTTTTTTTAGGTTTAGCGCCAGGGTTGGTGATTCAGGGTCCAACAGTGCTTCCTAAATCAAGTGGCCATCTTGGTGAAAATTCAGAGGAGCCCAGCTTTCTTGATAGCATCTTTTGGATGGCTGCCCCAAAAAAGAGGCGCACCATTGAGGTGAATCGCTGCAGAAGACGCAATCCTCAAAAATTAATCAAAGTAGAGGTATGCATTCTGTTGATAACTTAAAGGGATAGCAAACTTTATATTTTTCTAAAATGAACTTTAGAGTAGTCCACATAATGAAAAGTTCGGCAAAAAAGACAGTGTTTGTCAGACAGCACATTTCAGCTTAGATTTCAGCTTTTATTAAATAAAAAAAAAAAAAAAAGTACTACTAGCATAATACATTGGCAGTTTACTTTAATTGCACATTTTACTTTAGATGTCAGCTTTGAGAAACTGCAGCAAACCATTATCCTACTCTATAGGAAACAATTGTTTAAACATCTTTAAATATAGAGTACAGAGTAAAATAAAATCCAACCATCCATCCATTATCCAACCCGCTATATCCTAACTACAGGGTCACGGGGGTCTGCTGGAGCCAATCCCAGCCAACACAGGGCGCAAGGCAGGAAACAAACCCTGGGCAGGGCGCCAGCCCACCACAGGTAAAATAAAATTCATCATTAAATGTAGAGTACAGTGTAAAATAAAATTATCAAAACGTCTAACTGCAGGCAGTGACTTGTTAAAATTTATGATTAAAATTCATAACATATGAGGTATGTTATGAACTTAATATGTCTGACTGAACATCCAAGGAGCTTTAGCCAATGTACTGATGGACATCACAAAAGATGTGAGTGGTGGAAGGGCCAACATGTATCATTTTTACTGTAGTGTGAAACAATATATTAAAGGAATGTTCCACCCAAAAATACTTACTTATATATATATATACCTGTATACATACTTACCCAGTGTAGTGTAGTTTGTAATGATGGCTGAGGGGAGGAAAAATGTAATCTAATGTTTTCATGCAGAGTGAGAGAAAAAAGGTTTATGATATAATATTGTTTCTTTGTATCAGTATACTGCTGCTGGATTATGTGAATTTCCCCTTGGGATTAATAAAGTATCTATCTATCTATCTATCTATTTAGAACCCAATTGTGACCAGTGCTGTAAAATGGCACCAATGTGAAGAACATTCATGGATAAAAGAAAAATGCATAATCCACATGTCCATTATTAAGTCATATGCTTAAAACGTGTAGAACCCATACAGCTAAAATATTGCTAAAATATTATTAATGGTTCCTTCTGGAAAAATCAGAGCACAACATAAATGGGAAGCATTGCCAAGGGAATAGAATATTCCTTTAAGTCCATTGCCTTATGTGTAGGTTTAATGTTTTAAAGCACCTTAAATGTTAAAGACTGGGTATTTCAAATCCGCTGCTTCATGTTCATATTTAATATAGCTTTCCATTAATTACGCATTTCATGCATATTAAGATCTTTTCTAATGTCCACAGTTAGAGCCATCAGTCCATTTTTTTTAAACAATTTAGAAAAGGCATGGAGAGCCACACTAAATTTGCTGTGTGTGTCTGGTAAAACATGTAACCTTTTACTAATGTATGCAAAATGCATAGTTAGTTTTTGTATGTTTATATCTTGATTCTGGCTAAACTATTTCTATTAACCACGAAAGAAAGTAAATCTAAAGTGGTTATGGTCACAAGAATGAAATGAGTGCAAATTTGCAAGCAGTTATTTAAGTTTCTCCTTTAGTTTGTAATGTTCTAATCATGAATTTCAATGTAATCTCGTATGTAATTGTCGTAGAGTTAAACCAAGTACAGTTTTTTATTTATATGTGTGTGACCTCTTTTAATCTTGATTTGTTGTATTGAAGTTACATTTGGTTGTCATATTATACAGGTGCTGGTCATAAAATTAGAATATCACGACAAAGTTGATTTATTTCAGTAATTCCATTCAAAAAGTGAAACTTGTATATTAGATTCATTCATTACACACACACTGATGTATTTCAAATGTTTATTTCTTTTAATTTTGATGATTATAACTGACAACTAATGAAAGTCCCAAATTCAGTATCTCGGAAAATTAGAATATCAATTAAGACCAATGCAAAAAAAAGGATTTTTAGAAATGTTGGCCAACTGAAAGGTATGAACATGAAAAGTATGAGTATGTACAGCACTCAATATTTAGTTGGGGCTCCTTTGGCCTGGATTACTGCAGCAATGCGGCGTGGCATGGAGTCGATCAGTCTGTGGCACTGCTCAGGTGTTATGAGAGCCCATGTTGCTCTGATAGTGGCCTTCAGCTCTTCTAAATTGTTGGGTCTGGCGTATTGCATCTTCCTCTTCATAATACCCCATAGATTTTCTATGGGGTTAAGGTCAGGCGAGTTTGCTGGCCAATCAAAAACAGGGATACCATGGTCCTTAAACCAGGTACTAGTAGCTTTGGCACTGTGTGCAGGTGCCAGGTCCTGTTGGAAAATGAAATCTGCATCTCCATAAAGTTCGTCAGCAGCAGGAAGCATGAAGTGCTCTAAAACTTCCTGGTAGACAGCTGCGTTGACCTTGGACCTCAGAAAACACAATGGACCAACACCAGCAGATGACATGGCACTCCAAACCATCACTGACTGTGGAAACTTTACACTGGACCTCAAGCAACATGGATTCTGTGGCTCTCCTCTCTTCCTCCAGACTCTGGGACCTTGATTTCCAAAGGAAATGCAAAATTTACTTCCATCAGAGAACATAACTTTGGACCACTCAGCAGCAGTCCAGTCCTTTTTGTCTTTAGCCCAGGCGAGACGCTTCTGACGCTGTCTCTCGTTCAAGAGTGGCTTGACACAAGGAATGCGACAGCTGAAACCCATGTCTTGCATACGTCTGTGCGTGGTGGTTCTTGAAGCACTGACTCCAGCTGCAGTCCACTCTTTGTGAATCTCCCCCACTGTTTTGAATGGGTTTTGTTTCACAATCCTCTGCAGGGTGCGGTTATCCCTATTGCTTGTACACTTTTTTCTACCACATCTTGTCCTTCCCTTCGCCTCTCTATTAATGTGCTTGGACACAGAGCTCTGTGAACAGCCAGCCTCTTTAGCAATGACTTTTTGCGTCTTGCCCTCCTTGTGCAAGGTGTCAATGGTCGTCTTTTGGACAACTGTCAAGTCAGCAGTCTTCCCCATGATTGTGTAGCCTACAGAACTAGACTGAGAGACCATTTAAAGGCTTTTGCAGGTGTTTTGAGTTAATTAGCTGATTAGAGTGTGGCACTAGGTGTCTTCAATATTGAACCTTTTCACAATATTCTAATTTTCTGAGATACTGAATTTGGGACTTTCATTAGTTGTCAGTTATAATCATCAAAATTAAAAGAAATAAACATTTGAAATACATCAGTCTGTGTGTAATGAATGAATCTAATATACAAGTTTCACTTTTTGAATGGAATTACTGAAATAAATCAACTTTGTCATGATATTCTAATTTTATGACCAGCACCTGTATGACATTTTCTATAAATGCAAGCTTTCGAGGCAGCTAAGGCCCCTTCATCAGGTAAAAGTTGTCATTTCATCCTACTTTCTCCTGTATCAATCTATGGCTAACACGGTACAACACTCTACTGCTATTTTCTATAATGCATAAATTTGGAACAAATAAGTGTCAAAATGAATGTAAATTAGATGACTGAATCATACGTAAAAATGAGTAATTGAAATTTCGTCATGATGGAATTTTTGCTGTTCAATCATATAGTACTGTTTAAGAACTTAAAAGTTCAAACCTGTCACCCATTGGACATTTGTTGAACAAATGATTTGCTTATTTTATTTCAGACCAACATTGAGCTTTGCCCAGCCTGTGGAAATCTAAAGCAAAAACATGTCCTTTGTGGTTACTGTTATGAAAAAGTTAAACGTGAGACGGCTGTTATCCGACGACAGATACAGGCACTTGAAGAGAAACCCTTAAACAGCCCCAGTGTAGAAACAGTGGTCTTATATGAAGGTGAGAATCCAGAAGAGGACGACAAAAATAAGAGGATTGTTGAGAGAAGTCGAAAGCGCCCTAACTGGTTTTCACGATACTGAATGCAAATCATTTCAATAAATTTTTTTTTAAGAACAATTAAGAATAATTTATGTTGTAGTCTTTATCTTGTCACCTATAAAGTATTGATTAGACTTCCATGTTCTTAAACCAAAAATAGATGTACAAATGAAAAACTGTAATTTGCAGTTGGCATTTTGTTAAATTATCTCATGCTTAGTTTAAGAAGAAAAGAAAATATGTCAAGTGATACACTATATGTGTCTTATCTTTCAAGTGTTTGAGGTGATCAGAGTCCGTATATGTAGTAGGGTTGTTTTTTGGCCACTCACTAGAGGGTATCCGCAGAAGCTGAATACCTGTACCTACTGGGACTCCCCTGCTCACTCCATTGATTAATGTTTTGTAAATTCTTTTACATACTTTTCAAATATGCAGTAGACTTTTAATAATAGCCATAAAAACAATCAAACAGTTTTGATGATGCACTTTTTTATTTGTGTATGCTTTTCCCTTAAACAGGATTCCTCTTCATATAAAAAGGAATTGCTCATATTCCATGCATATTAATGCAGTGATGCAAGCAAAACTTCATGTCAGACACGGGTATTTTTAACGTCACTAAAAAGAAATCCTAATCTGTAGCAAATCGGTATTCTTGAGACTGTCATTAGAAATTTATAGTGTGTTTTCTATATTAATATAAGTCAAAAGATCTTTAAAAATGATAATTTCTTTGGCTTTGGTAGGTATAAATCCGTGACCTTAACTTGAAATGTGAGATTTTAAGCAAACAAATTTGCTAAGTGCAGAGCAGCTTCCCTTTTACATGATGGCATAGCTATTGGGAAGCAGTTCTAGGTGGACTTACTTGTATTTTAAATCATTTATGAGACTGAATCACACATAAGGCGAGAGAAAAGAGTATTATAACTGCAGAAAAGTTGCATAAGTCTAACGCTACTAGGATAAGCTGTGGTTTCTAATGACCCTAAATTTCTCTTACTACACTCCACCTACCCCCAGTGCAAATCGTGCAGACTACGCCAAGTGTTTTGTTGTGGAGCAGCTGAGACACACAACAACCCATTCCAGCCTGGACATTTGCATTAAGGTAGTTGCCCGTGACGAGTCGCAAATTCACGGCAATAAGTTTACAGAGTCATTCAGAAGCTGCAACTTAATGTTTTGAGCGAGACAGAATTTTTCATTCTTTACTGTGCAAGAATAGACTCTAAGCTGCTATGGCACTGCTAAGCAGGTGCAGAAAGAAAAAAAGGGCCAGGAAGTGTCCATTGGTATAACTCAAACTAGCTAATAAAGTTCAAGAGAGAAGGCAACTCAATGTCAAGAAACATGTAACAGACTTTTGTTTATCCACAAAGTCGGACAACATCACATACAAAAGGTTGATTATTTATAGCACAGTGGTGATGATGGCAATGATCACAACTTTCAGATCCAGGCCCCTAGGAATCCGGGGACTGCATGTAGTAATGAGGTTGCAGCCTGATAGTGTATCCATCCATCCATTATCCAACCCGCTGAATCCGAACAGGGTCACGGGGGTCTGCTGGAGCCAATCCCAGCCAACACAGGGCACAAGGCAGGAACCAATCCTGGGCAGGGTGCCAACCCACCGCAGGACACACACAAACACACCCACACACCAAGCACACACTACGGCCAATTTAGAATCGCCAATCCACCTAACCTGCATGTCTTTGGACTGTGGGAGGAAACCGGAGCGCCCGGAGGAAACCCACGCAGACACGGGGAGAACATGCAAACTCCACGCAGGGAGGACCCGGGAAGCGAACCCAGGTCTCCTAACTGCGAGGCAGCAGCGCTACCACTGCGCCACCGTGCCGCCCGCCTGATAGTGTATGTGCAAGACAAAGATTGAATCACACAGAATTAAAATTACAACATAACATTATAGATATTGTGGCAGGCGGCCAGGACCCATGCCCGGCCAGGGCGCCCCTTTGGTCCTGGATCTGGGGGAACAGCCATGGGATGCACATTACGTCCCCCTGAACGCTTGGTGGCAGCCCCCATAGGTTGCATCGGGGCCACAATTATGTTACGCTGGAGCTCATCCCTGTTGGGCTCTGTGGGAGCTGCAAGGTTTCCTGAGCCTGTGTGGGCTATAACGCAGCCACACCTAGCAATGCAGCCTAATTTGGCCAATTACCACCTGGAACACTTCCAGGTGGGCTATAAAGGAAGCCTGCAGCCACTAATCAAGGCACCAGATTCGGGAGGAGGACAAAGCTGCCTGCGAGGAGTGGAAGAAGAACTTGAGTATTTTGATTTTGGGTTTGTGTGCTTGTGTGGGACTGTGCTGTGGCTGAGGGACACGGGGAAGACGTGTCCCCCAGCTGAAGAAAAATAAATCACTTTGTGTTAACTTTACATGTCCCTTTCACAATATACATATATTTTTGTTTTAATGTTACTTCCTAGGCTTGAATACAGGATGCTACTACATTCTGAATGCTTGAAAATGTCCCTAGGATGTCCAAGTCTTTGCTAGAAAAACTTTTAAAAAGTTAAATTGCTTCGGATTTACAATAGCTGCAGGTGTTGCACTTCCCGGTAACCTTAAGCAGTTAATGAATTACGAGTGAAGAATAAAAAAACGAAGTATGTGTGGCACGTTGGTTGTTTCAGTGGAATTGTGTTAGTTATCACTGATATAATGGCATCAATGATGTTTTTCTTGCAGTTTAACAGTTTTAACACGGCTCTTTCAGGGTGCTGTAGTTGATACTATTAAAGTCTTCAGGATACATTTTAAGTGATAACATTTTACAACAAAGATTTTGTTTCCTAAACACTTAGGTGTGTATTGTATACATTTTGGCCTGCTAAACACACACAAAAAAATATCACCCATAAATTTTTCTGTCACATTCCATTTTATTGCAGTTGCCTATCTTTGTAATTTCCTTTCATGTCACAACTATACAATTGTTCCCATTGTAGTTGTTGTACTTATATCTGTGGTGATCAGACAGTAGTAGCATTGCCACTAGGGACACAGCTTTGATATACCAAGTCTCTTTGCTTCATTTGTGAAAGGGACAGCTGTACTAAAGATCTCATTACTTTATAAACAACTTGCCAATCCATAAGCATTTGGTCCCAGGGCAAAAAAATTTGGACCTGAGCGTCAGTAGGCTTTGCACTCTAGGAACCAACTTACCCAAACTACTCAATAACATTTCAGCAATTATTTACCACTTTAATGCTAATTTTTCTGATTATAAAATACGTCATTACGATAGCAATTGACAAGAAAATTTATAATCAATTGCAGAATGATGGTATTTGAAGGTTCCTCTAGAGTGCCTCTTTCTCTGGCATGATTTGGTTCATAAACTAATCAGCACATCGACATAACAGGCTTAAGTTTCGAGTTTGGTATTTTTCTGTCCAGCTGTTTTAGCTCTCGGCCGTCCTCAAGAAACTGTGACACACACACCAATCATCAATATGTCGATGTTTTCGATATCCGGGGACCCTAAAACATCGAGATCTGTCAAAAACCAGACACCAACATTTTTGACGAATCTAAAGCATTTGTACCTCCCACATAGACAAAACGTTATGGTGGGGGAGGGCACAAAGCAAAAACCACAGGATATTTTTTTGCATCCTCTTCATATAAAACTTAGCCTGGTGAAAAATTTTATGAAAGCAATGAACAAGGAAGGTGATGGATTTCGATATTTGAAATAGACGTTTCCACAAATAACAAATGTCAACATTAAGGAAAGCCTTTTTTGGTTCACAAATCAGGTGAATCCGCAAAGACAAGCAGTCTGATAAACTGCCGTTGGGGACAGAGGTACTGTAAGGGCTTGGAAGGCATTCAAGAATGTTGTTGAGAATTTTCTTGGCAACTACAGGGCACCAAAGCACATTTAGCTGCTTGACAACAAGCTTCAAGCACACAAAACCATGAAGTGCAACATGTCGCTACTAAAGATTCATTTTCTGCATTCACACTCGGACTTGTGAGGGATGGCCAGAAGTCTCGCCTGGCCAGGACACCTTCAGTTGGCAAGGACATGGGGAGAAGGCATGCACAGGGCCATCAATAAATGGGAGCACCTCTGGGTTGCAACAGCATCATGGATTCCTGCAGGGCATCATGGGACTTGGAGTTTGTTGGGTTCTGTGGGTGCCGCCAGTGTTATGTTGAGCTTCCACCTTCTAACAGAAGTGCTTCCAGGCCATGCTAATGGACCACCAGAATTACTCCCTGCTGCTTTCATTCTGGGAGCCAAAGTTAGGAGGTGGAGGGCAAAGTCTACTGAAGGAGGAGTGGAGGTGGAAGAAGACCGAGAGAAAGAAGAAAAGTGTGCTTACTATGCATATAGTACTGTGCTTGGTGCTTTACTGGTGGGAAACCATTTGGGAAGCGTTTCCCACTGAAATAAGGCCTTGTATGCTGTGCTGAACTTGTATCCACACCTGTTTGTGTCAGCTTTGGGGAGCTGGTGTGCCCCCTGGTGGTCACGGACTTCACTGACTGCAGATTTTCAGGGATGAACAACAATGGTGAATGGAGAAGCCGTTTCATGGCAATTGAAATCCATCAGTGCTGGCCAAGTTGGACACTGAAACGAGAAGCATCATATGCTGGGTGCAAACCAAAATCAGCAGCAAAACATTTTTAGCCCAGTTGAACTAATGCAATGTGTCAGCATTCTTAGGTGACTAAACACTAAATTTTGACTAAACTTGATATAGTCAAACTGAAATTATATTTGTATTCAGCTTGTCTATCACAATCGCCAAAAGTTTTCAGAAGCACAACTTTTGAAAACAATTGTCCAATAGTAATCCATGAGATGGCAGAGGCAGTGTGCTCTTAAAGCAAATGGAGTCCAATCAGCGATTTGTGTCTTGAAATAAGAGAATGTAAACGGCTAACCTTCTGTTTTAGGAAGACTGGCTTATCTTGTATAAGGAAGAGGCGAAGTGTAAATAACATTTTCCAATGACATTTGTATTGTGGTAAAAGATTTTAGAAAGTTTTTCTTGATGACATTATTTGTACATGCTATTACATAGAATGCAGGCCAATTAAAACAAACCTGGTAAAGCATGTGTGAGAGTAAATTAGCCCGTTTTCTGACGTGTATATGACAAGTGTCAGCATAAATACAGAAAGTGTAGTCAGCATGGGTGTCAGAGTGGGGACGGGAAGACCTTGAAGCCTGGAATAAAGTTTGTTTTCGAGAAGAAGGGGATCGCAGAGACTGCTTATGTATGGGGCCCAGAGTTCTGTGCGGCACCCCTGGGAGGAGCGCAGACTTGGACCAATAGAAACTGCGGAGGAGCAGCTGACATGTCACTTGTGGTGACGTCATGGCGAGAGCCGTCAAGTTGTACTTTATCGGGATGCTGTGTAGCTCAAAATCAGATTTGCTGAAGGGAATGTACTACATATTCATCAGGATATTGCATAATATTAGTGGTCCGTTTACTCAATAGAAGATTGTAGATCACAGCGAAAGAAATGTCAATTGTTGAAATAATTACATTTGTAAACTGATAGGTGTGTATCATATTGTAATGAACAGAATATCGAAACTTTCACATTTTGGCATTTTTAACTAATACTATTGATATAATATTCACTTGCTGACATGAATTACAGTCACTCTACCAAAATGAAATATAAAGCGTTTATAAAAATTGGATTGTTGGAGGTTGATTACGTTTTTACAAAATCACAAAAGAATTGCAACTACAGTACTATAAAATAAAATTAGATTATCCGTACAACTCAGTGCTTAATACACCTTTTACATCTAGCAGCACATACAGGAAACTAAATACAAGATAACCAAAAACTCAACCTAAGTAAGCAGCAATACTCCTAATAAAATTTCCAGAAACCAAATCCTTATAGTCCTTTAAGTGAAACAGTGATGATCGTTCGTTAAGGACGAGGTTCAATAACACCTCCTTATCGATATTTGAACCAACAGCGATTGCAAGGGGAACAACATTTGCATTTCTCATTGAGTTGGCAGCCTCCTGGAGATTTTTAAAATTGGTTACACCATCCGTCAAAAAGACAAAAGATATTTCAGCATTTTTCCGTAACCCTTTTAATTTCCCGTTGCGATATCTTATCATCTTGTCAGTGGCATAAAGTATTGCACTTCCCAGGTGGGAGGAAGAGTCACGATATACAGCCTTGGATATTAAAGACTCTATGCGACTGACATTGTATGACAGATCAAGAAGTACGTCCTGCTCAGTTTCACCTCCGAACTGCAGGATGGCAATTCGCGCTCCTTTGTCGTCATCATCTTTTTGCGCCAGGCGTATTTCTTGAGAGAGCCGGTGGATGAAACGGAGAAGCGTGGAAAAGTTTTCCTCTCCGGTGCGCTCTGAGCCATCCACAAAGAAGAGAAGGTCCACGGGTCGCAGCACAAGCGGAGCAACCTGAACATCTATGGTAGAAAAATGGGGTTAAGAACAAATGTAGTGTCATGTCGTAATTACTTCGCACGATCTTTGTGAGATACATTCTGTACGGACTGATAATGCTGTTTTCTCTCTCACTCTTTACCTCATCTTCTTGGCATTTCATTTTCGCATAAAACTTGACTGCAAAACAATTTTCTGCCTCTATTTCCCACACTTCATAGTTTTACGTTTTATGGTAAAAAAAGTACTTTTATTCACTTGCTTTTTAGCTTATGAGTTTGAGTGGTTATATCCTACTATTAATACTGTGTGCATCTTATATGCATTTTTATTTCACATATTTAATATAAGCGATTTAGGTTTGTGTGTTGGTTTATGTGTGTTCATGAATGTTTTCTTTTTAATAACTATTTATCTGGCTTAAATTTCATACCGTTACCTTTTGTTTAATGTAGGGCACTTTGGTCAACTTCTAGTTGTGTTAAACGTGCTCAATAAATAAATAAAAACAGGGCCGGATTGAGGTGGGTGCTATTGATGCTGCAGCATTAGGCCCATTCCTGAAATAGGCCCAGATGAAAACAGATGAGAAGTTTCCGGAAGCTGAACAGTTTTCCTTCGCTATATTAACCTCAAAATAATTCTTAGAATGAAATTTGGAGTCCGACTTTCGGACGCCTAGACACAGCGTTACTTATTATACAGTTACTATTGTTCTTTGCGCTGTGACGTAACTGTAACGTCGCTGTGTTTATTGTTAGCCGAAGATTTCAAGTTAATGCTATCAATGTTACGTTAAACAGTTTACTTAGTAATTTAGCTGCGTTTTTTGCAATATCTTGGGGATTCTTGCCACTTTATTATTGTTCGGTAAGTGCTACGTAGTAAATTTTTCCCCTTGAAATTTAGTTGTACAGTAACAATCGATGGCTATTTAAATGGTTATCTGTACAGGTAAAACTAAAAGCCAGCCCGCGGGCCCGGCATGGATGTTTAGAATTTTTAAAATCCTCGACAGGATTCTGGTCTATTATGAAATTTAAATCGTGGACAGTTTTTTACCCTTAAGAGCCTGAACTGAGTCACTTTGACCCAATGTCTCTGCAAATTCATTTTTTTCTTACTCTGTTTCGTAAGAGAATTGCAACATTTTCTGTATTTCATTGTTAGGTTTTCAGCATTAAGTGCACTTTTCAGACAATTGCTATTGAATGTTGATGTTACATAGCTTGATGTTAATCTCGAGTTTTTACGATACTACGTCGTTATTATTATTCATGTTCAATAAAGGCTGGCTAGTTGCATCGCAAGCAATTAAAGCTCCTTGGTCGGTTTGAGTGCGCATGTACGGTGAGTGTCGAATGCACATGCGCCAGTGCCGAGAAAAAATAGGCTTTTTTTGCGCTGCAGCATCAGGCCAAATTTCGTCTTAATCCAGCCCTGAATAAAACCAATAAAAACAATAGTTACAAGATGCAAAACAAAAGAGTTCAACAATTCTGCTATTGTGATTATATAGTGCCTGAAGAAGGATAGTGGAGCATTTAATAATTCATTTTCTCACTCTTGTGTTAATACAGATGCTTTATTATTACCATAGGTCAGTGGTTCTCAACCTGTGGGGCAGGCCCCCCTAGGGGGGGTGCGAAGTAACAAAAAGGGGGGCGCGAAGATGTGAAAAAAAGAAAACAATAATCGAAAATATTAATAATACATCTATTGAAACCAAAACAAAATTTACTTAAACTACATTCTGATACTAGAAAAATAAATATAGAGTTAGATAAATGTCGATAAAAGTAAGCATCTGTGATATACCATTAATTAAAAAAGAACAAATTGCTATTAGTGAGCTCCTTTTTAAAAAAAAAAACATTAGGGGGGCGCGATTAAAACTGTTATGAAAACTTGGGTCACAAATACTTAAAGGTTGAGAAACGCTGCCTTAGGTACAGTCCACTGTTAATTACCCATTCATCTCTGGGCTGAAAAGAATTTAACAATTTCAGGCTTATAATGGCATCATGTCTAAGACGCGTGTTGTTAAAAGTATATATGTATTTAGAAGAAAAGCCACCATGATATTCAAAGTTAGCAGATATTGGAATCAGGAGATTTTGTAGATGAGTGGGTGGCAGAGGATAAATACAGTGCTGATAAAATGTATTCAGCCCACTGGGAAGCCTTCTCATCTTATAGTTTTACGACATTGAATCATCAGTGGATTGAATTTGACTTTTTGACACTGATCAACAGAAAAAGACTTTCTAATGTCAAAGTGAAAACTGATCCCTGTAAAGTGGTCTCAGTTAATTACAAATATAAAGCACCAATCTGTGATAACTTTGAAGGAGTTACAAGCTGCAGTGGCAAAGAAAGTCACAAATGTTGTCACTGATCAGTAATGGTGTGTTTTATATTTGTAATTAATTTGGATCACGTTGCAGAGATCCGTTTTCACATTGACATTAAAAGGTCTTTTTCTGTTGATCAGTGTCAAAAAAGCCAAACTAAATCTACTGGGATTCAATGTTATGAAATAATAAAACTGTGAAAACATCCAGGCAAGGAATGCTTTTTGTAAGGCATTGTATAAACTCATTTAGGGTTCGGTGGGCTGGCGGCCTGCCCGGGGTTTGTTCTTGCCTTGCACCCTGTGTTGGCTGGGATTAGCTCCAGAAGACCCCCGTGTCGAATTCATTGCATTTCCCATACCGTCTCAACTTTTTTACTGAATTGGGGTTATACCTTAAAAAATGAAGTTTTGTGTACACATTTACCTCCTCTGGCCTTCTTACCTGGTGTACACTTTAGCTCCGGGCAGGTGACTGTTGGCTCTGGAAACACAAAAACAAAAGTGACATTACGTATGAATAATCAGAGCCAGGCTTCCACGACAAACCTTAAAATTGCCAGGGATCGTCATTTGGCAGAGCTGACCTGGACAGACAATCTTTTCGATTGTCTCCTGAAACTCCTCGGCGGCCAGCTGGGCGTAAACACTGAGCACCTCAAATCTGTCTTCACGGTTGCATGCAATTCTTCTCAAAGATGCCTGCTCTGCTTCGTTGTGCAAGTCGTCCCCTATCCCAATCGCGTAAACCTCCACGTTTTGGCACAAGGCTTCTAGGTTGCTGGGGTCTTTTGGATCATAGCGGCCGTCTGTTATGACGATGGCTAACACTTTAGTGCTGGCTCGTCTGCTGGGGAGGATGAGTTCTTCATATGTGTATCTCAAGGCTGATGGTGTCCATGTTCCTCCTGCTATCCACTGCAAGCCTTTCACTTTTGCCACAAAGGAGGACACAGAGGTAATTTCCCTGTCGTCAAATCGTATTGACTGAACGGCTCCTTCATGGCTGTACTGAACGACTCCAAGCCGGGAACCTTGAGGAAAAATTAAAATAATAATTAAAAAAAAGAAAAAATCATTGGTGCTTTATCTGATGAAAGTGGATTTCAGTATCAAGCAGAATTTCCTTAACTTCATCTTGTGACATACAGAGCATCTGGTCATGCAGGGTCAGGGAGTGTAGCCATTGATTTACAGCACCCTCCATAATGTTTTAGACACATTTTTACTTGAATTACCCCTCTGCTCCACAGTTTACAATTACAAATCAAACAACTAAGACACCGTGTAGACTTTCATTTAAGGGGATTTGCATACATTTTGGTCTCACCGAGTAGAAATAACAACACTTTGTCTACGTAGTCCCCCCCCCATTTCAAGGCACCATACAGGTAAGTAGGAAACTACAAATGGCTGACAGTTGGCCTGCGGTGGGAATGCTACCAGTTTCTGACTTTCTAAAAAACTCCCAGTTCCTGAAAAAAGTTCCTGCGGTGGGAAAGTAGCTAATGACCACTGTCAATCAGTATTCGCTTGAAAATCGGTTGTAAGTGTGTCTTGTGCATATCTTTCAAGACTGCCAGTTTTTGTAACCATTCTGTTTGTATTATTTTTGCAGTGAAGCTAATTCACTTTGATACAAATTTAGTGCGAAACTGACCACCTGCCCAGCTTGAAAAAGGTGGGCTACAAGTCAGGATGGAGTATTAAGTGTGAGGGCAAATTGGCACTGGGGAATATTTTATTATAACTTCTGCAGCCTTCCTTTCAGAATCACATCTTAATATATCACGTTTCATCAGTGACATCATCATTTAGAAAATAAATAAATTCCTTTTTATAACTGAAGAATTTCATGTACAATTAAAAGTCAAGCTTTTCCATTTTTCCTAAATGAAACCAAAATTAACCTTACCGCTTGGATCTGATGTGTTTCTGGCCATCTTTCCTAATCTGCTTGCAATATTTATGACAAAGTATTTAGCAAGCGTGAAGTTGGTCCTTCCGACGCTCTCGGAGCTGTCAATCACAAACACAACATCTAAAGGTGGGCACTCCCTCTGGCATTCTGGGAAAAAAGAAGATACAAGTTACCCACTGTGTTTAACTAAAACTGTCAATATGTCACCGTTCATATTACTAACAGGCAATGTGCTCATCTTTATCTGTTATAATATCATTTAGCGTTAAAATCCTATGTAGACATAGATAAATAGACATGAAAGGCTCTATTTAGTAGATAAATATAAAAAGATAGATAGATAGATAGATAGA
>JANRMT010062845.1:2386143-2398234 GCA_026402145.1 Polypterus bichir lapradei | reverse complement strand
TGCACACACACTAGAATTACTAAAAATTAAAAAAGAAAAAAGATAAACATTTCTGCCTTGGCAGTCCCAGTCACAGCGCAGAGCCACACAGGCGTCTCACTGTTGTTCTCTCATTTCTTGATTTGCTTTTGCTGAATGATTTCTTGTCTGAATGTTCTCAGTGTTGGTGTGTTAGTGAAAGGATGTGCAGCTCTGTTCATAGTGGTACTCAGTTTAGTTTTAGTTCTCTCCTTTGCCACTAACACCTGGGGGTCCAGAGTTCATCCCATAACTGGGTCTGCCCTTTTAATTAGCTTGTTGATTCAGTGGTCCTCTCATGAAGTGATGTTACCAGCCCATCACACCACACTGGCCATCACAGAGTTATAGAAGATGTGAAGGAGGTCACTGCCCACATTAAAGGAGTGCAGTCTCCTGAGGAGGAAGAGTGTACTCTGACCTTTCTTCTATAGTACCTCTGTGTTACAAGACCAGCCCAAGCTGTCATTGATGTGGACCCCCAAATACTTGTAGGAGTGGACCACCTCTACATTGACTCCCTGAACAGTGACCAGGCATAGAGGCTCCCCACAGGTCATGCTGGGTCAGCAGAAGCTCTTCCAGGTCCAGTATGAAAGGAGTTTGCTGCCTTACCTCCTCAGAGTCGGGAGGTAGTGGGTGACACTCAACTGGAGGAGGAAGGAGGAAGAAATGTACTTGTTTGTACAGTTTTTGGGTGGTATTTCATATTTTGCTAATTAAAGAATCCATTATGTGTACCTGTGACTTTATTGGATATTATTGGGTATGGGGTTTGTGGCTCAGTGGCACCCCCAACTGGTTACACTAACCAAAGATTTGCTGTCAGAGTTGTAAAAAAAAAAGCCAGTTTTTACAATAGAATTAATGAATGTTCAGAAAGAAAGACGTTAGTTAGTTAACTTCCTGATGTAATCTTACCACAGCAGCCGCATGTCTCTCTCACGTAACTCATGATGTCGCAGTCCTGGAAACAAAGAGCAAAGGCATTAGCTAGTAATGCGGTGAATCCACCAGCTCACCATTTAAGATATTTGCCAAGCAGTTAAAGTAACTTACAGTTATACCCGGAGCACCCCGAATTCCAGGAGGGCCCTATAAGAGATAGCAGAGTGTTTTTATCTTTGTTACAACATATTATGTATTGTATTTCAAAAATGTAAGAAAACACTAAAAGTTTCACATAAACATAAAAGTCAGTCCTGCTTTGTGATTGGTCAGAAACTATGGAATTGGATTTATGATTGGACTGTAGCTCAGGATCCCAGATTCATGTGGGCCACCACCTGTGAATCCCAGTTTGTGAGTGGGCTCTAATCCCAGAAATCTGAGCTTTCAGATTTCAAACTTCCAAAGAATCCATGTATTACAGAGGTGCCTGCCAGCTAATGTACCAGCGAGCAGGTCTATGTGAGTCCATGTTTTATGAAGGGTCTTTGATCGGTGAACACGACTTGTATGTGGACTGCCATATGGGAAACCAGATTTAAGAGTGCTGCTGCTTGTAAAAGAGGCGCAAGATGGAGTTAGTACCAGAGGGTCCACGCTTGTGACAGAACTGCTATACACGGCCCAGAGATTATGAGTGGGCCAAAAGAGGGCTTGCTAGTAATTTACTGCTCTGGAACTTGGATCCATGAGGCCTGCTAACTATGAATAAGAGTTAGTAGGTGAGCTACCACACTGGAAGTCATTGATCATAGTGACCTTCTACCAGACTTAAGAGTGAACAATTACTGGTGAATTCTGGTTTATCATTGGGTGTCTACCAGAGAACCAGGTTGCAATCTGGGAACCCAATTTTATCAGAGCTACTACTTTGAAACTATGCCTGAAAGTGGGCCAAAGCTAAAGAATCCAGGCTTATAGTGTAGCAGCTTAGGGGAAATCCAAGTTGTTGAGCTGGCCACAAATGAATGTGAGTTTACAGCCTAAGAGGGCTGCAACCTGAGACTCAGACTTGTAAGGTTTATGAGGTGTGACATCTGGAAATTCAGGTAAGTGACTTTGCTGGTTCCCTGGAACTCAGGCATTCGAGAGGCCTGATGGTTTGAAAACCAAACTCATGTGGAGATGACTACTTAGTTAAGATCTGCTCCTTGTGGTGTAACTTGAATGTGAGGCTAATGAGAAAGTAATCTGCATCCCACAAAACTAGTATTTGGAACGGATTGCTTTCCTTTCATGCACAAATAGTCAAATTCACCATTGGTAAATATTACCAAATGTTCTTAAATTTATTAACAAATGATACACCTTCATAAAAGTACATTTGTCTGTATGTGTGCCTGTGTATCTATCCTGGGCTATATGCCATTTGGTTTAGTATTCATAAAAGCAGTGGTAATGTTAGTAATGCGCCATCTGTTGAATTGAAAAATGAAGTGCATTTTATTACTACATGCAGTATAAAATACTTTCTGCAAACATTAATGCTGAATATGCTGAGGCCTACATTGATTACTTAGAATAGATTTTAATCCATCTTAGACGGGTAGCACAGCTACTAATATGATAAAATATATTAGGATGTGGGATCATCTTGGAGGTTTAGCTCTCCGGCTTATAAATGCCAATCACTCTTTACATGCCACATCTTCTAAAGTCACAGTATTACCATTCTGAAACTATGAAGTGCCATCTTAGACCAAAGGGGTCAATGAGGCCTTACCCGTATGCCTGGACTGCCTCTTGGTCCCCTCTCTCCTGGAACACCTTCTGGGCCCGGATGTCCCTAGATATTTACAACAAAACATTGAAACCTTTTTTAATGTTAACATCAAATTTTTTTTTAACTTAAAATAGATTAAAGCTTATTCTGCCTATTTCACATTGTCATGTTATTTCTTTCAGATTACACCAAAGATTTTTGCTCTTCTCATTTCTGGTGGTCACAAGGCTACATATGAAAATACCCAGCTGAACGTAGTTTATTCAACAACATCCTTAAATGCTTTCCATGTGCTTTCCCAGTTGCAGATCTTGGAACCGCTTGTCATTTATGGCTTGTCTGATTTATCAGCCATCAAAAATGCCTTTCTTAATCTTTGCCTCAGTTAACTGTGGAAACATCTGTCCTAAATATCAAAATCCTTCACATTCCTTGTTCACTGCTTTCATGAAACTATCTTCTTTAGTCCATGTCCCCCACTTTTCTGCTGTCATGTTTCAGGCTGGGGTTCAAAGTGGTATTTTTTGTTTGTATTGTCTCATTTTAGGCCATTTATTTGTATTTATGTTTCTTTTATTCATTATGTAAATTTTTCTATTTGTAACAGAAAAAGACCTCAACTATGTCCCATGTGTTTTGTGGGTGGTTCCCCAAGGGGTGGGGCCACCTGCCAATCACACACAGGAATAGTCAGCCACCCTGTTTATGGGTGGGCCTTCCATTGATCCTGGCAGTTCATCTCGAACACACTAAGGAGTGGAGTGTCTCACATTTTCTGGGCTTTGTGCTATTGCTTTTTTGTGTTTTCTGCATTTTTTGAACCTGCACTCTGTTTTTTGATAACACCTTTGGATTCTGTATTGGGACTTTGTCAGTAGCTATTCCTTTGTGCTCATAGGAGCTTCATGTATTGCTTACAACAACAACAACATTTTTTTATATAGCACATTTTCATACAAATAATGTAGCTCAAAGTGCTTTACATGATGAAGAAAAGAGAAAAAAAGACAAAGTCAGAATTAAAATAAGACAACACTAATTAACATAGAATAAGAGTAAGGTCCGATGGCCAGGGAGGACAGAAAAGACAAAAAAAAAAACTCCAGACAGCTGGAGAGATAAAAATAAAATCTGCAGGGGTTCCAGACCATGAGACCGCCCAGCCCCCTCTGCTTAGCACTTTGATAAAACATATTTTTTATTTTTATAAAGATTTTCAAGCCCCTTTGCGCCTATTCAGGGTTTTGATGGTATTTCACCCCCACTAGAGTGCAACCTTTGAAGTGCTTTTGGGACTCCCAAGTCATGACATCTGGTACCTCATCAACCCAATGCTTATGGACTGATCAGTTCTTTTTAATGTAATGAGACTCTTTAGCATGGCTAATTGAAACACTAGGACTTGATATATCTGAGCTTCATTCCTGGTAGCAGTGCCACCACTTTTAGGTCACCACTGATGACCCAGTTGTAGTTGTTGTACTGTATATGTATACTTATTACATGAGAGGAAATCACAAAAATAGGCGATGATGGAAATAAAATGGTAGATGACTGTGAAATGTAAAGGTGGATTTTGTGATTAGCAGGTGTCACGATTAATCTCCAGGCTTATCTGAGTTGTGTAACACCACCCCAGGTCAAGAGGGGGCACTGGCATTAACCTTCTCCTCTTCTGTTTCCTCTGCAGCACACAGAAGACTCCCAGTGAGGACAATTGACTCCGCCCCTTCCAGTCCCACACCTATAAATCCAGCAGCCATCACAAGGAGGTGTTTCTTTTTGAACAGAACATACCACAGGATGAAGCTCCTTTCTGTAGGAGCAAAGAAGACAAAATACCTAGCTTGACGATGTTTCTTTTCCTCTTGGACTTTTCTGTTATCTTTACTCCCTTAGCGGACATTTTTCCTTGTTTTTCCATTGTTGGATTAAATGGAGATGACCGGTTGGCCCCCAAACATTTATTCTTGGGTCTTGCAGTCTTTTTACTCGACCACACAGGCCAAAATCCTTAAGATAAACAGAAAAGTGTTCAGGAAGCAAAGTCTTCACTTTCCAGTGCAGTATTTTGACAGACGACGACTTTCAGATTTATGCTGAACCCTAACTTGACTCCAGGAGGTATGATAATGAATGGGGATTGGATTGTGAATGGATTCGAGTTCCTTCAGTTTTTAGAGATGTGTTCTTGTTGCGTCTTTCATCAATGCACAGAGGAGGTTAGTCACTGTGTGAGGTTTTTTGCCCAATAATATGCAGGCTTGTGAAGCCACCTGCTGACGGATTCTTCCACATTAGATGCTCATGACTTATGGGGAACTCCTTATGGATGACCTTCTCTAGTTTATTGTGGACATCTAAGATAAAGACGGATGATTCCATTATATTTCCCCTTTTTTTTTTGCTCATTATTGGTGATGCTGATGATGATGCCTCTTTTTATTACTGTTATATTATTGTGTCCTGAGGCTTTTTTCTTTCAGTGATGGCTGCTCAGTTTTTCCTGTAACTCTGCTGTAAAGCTACTGAGGACTTTTATTTTAGCCATGATGTCTTCAAATGTCAACCTCCAGCTGTGGGTCCAATCAAAACGTAATGGTGAATAAGGGTGTAAGATGACGTGTGCCTTTACTTCTACAAGCCAGTAACACTCGGAGTCTCTAGTAGTGCTCTAAAGTTCGGATTATTGTATTTATTTTTATTCACCTCAAATGCTGTTATGCACCCTACAGTTCCCCCCCCACCACCTTCCACTGACCGCTAATCCTTTGCTCCCTTTAGGTCCTGATGTTCCTTTCTCTCCAAAATGACCCCTGGGACCCTGAAAAAAAAAGTAAATATTAATGACATTTTAATCAACATAGGTTGCCTCAGATTTATTTCTTTTCTTTCAAACACCAGCTCAATGGTGTTAGATGGTATTTGCATGTTCTCCGTGTGTCCACATGGGCTCTTTCCTAGATATCTATTTTATTCTTACATCCAAAAGACTTGCATGTTTTGATGGACTGAATGATCTCCTCTCATGTTTTTTACCGTATATACTCGTGTATAAGTTGGGTCTTGAAACCTGAAAAATCGATCATAAAATCAGACCCCGACTTATACGCCGATTCAAAAATACGACACTTAATTTTTTTTTTTGTTTTTTACATCTTCTTGCTTCCTCCAATCTCGCACCGGTTTCTCAGACACATCAAATTTTGCTGCAGCAGCGCAGTTACCAATTTTTCCTCAACGATGTTTAATTTAAAACCAGCTTCATATTTTCTCTTATTCTCTTACAATAAAGGTGTATGAGGGTGTGAGATACAAAAAACACAAATCAGTGCAAACGTCGCTTCAGAATAATTCGGGTATTACCGTGTGGTCACGTAGGCACTTAACATAGAAAAAAAAAGGCTGTGCGCTCCGTGGTTACTCTCTCAGGTGGGCGTTAGCATATCATAATCTCTTGGACCAATAGCGTGAGGTTTCTTATACGACCCGACATTATAAAATACCGGAAATTATACAGTAAATTCAAGTCCCGACTTATACACAGGAGAACTTAAACGTGAGTATATACGGTAAATGTTCTTATGTTATAACATGGCAATTTGTGACCTTCAACCGGCCCAGTAGATGTTAATATGGCAGTAGTATGCATGAGTGTGAATGCCCTGCATGTTGTATTCTTAGTCCCTATATACCATAAGCTTTCAATGATTACCAGATATAAAGGTGACTACAGCTGCCATTAACAAGCTTGGCTACATCTTCAGATGGACTTTGGAACTCTAGGAACAAAAACAACAAAATTATTAAAGTACCTGCAGTCCTTGAAATCCAGGATATCCTCGGTCTCCCTAGTATATTAAAAAAGCACATCATAAATATACTTCTACCGGAAAAGGTCTACAGTAACATCTTAGTTTTAATATATTTTGATTTTAACAATTCCAAATCAGCAAGACATGCAGAACTGCATCCTATTCAAACCAGAGCAGATCTGAATTGAAATTCTTATAAAGTGTTCTTTGTTTCTGCTTATACAATTACTGATTGCAAATGGCAGCAGCAAAGCTTGACTCCCTTACCTGCATTCCTCTTGTACCCGCGTAGCTGTAGCCGTCTTTGCCTTTATCACCCTTTACAAAGAAAGTTAAGTGAAGAGAAGTTTTCATTACATAGACCTGAGAAGTCAAAAACTGAGTAGTTCTTCGATTTGTCTTATTTCGCTACAGGTAAATTAATGAATTAAAAAAAAAATCCTTTACACAGTTTTTATATTTATATAATAAGCTATCCAAAAAAGTTTTGTTAATTAAATAAAAAGGTATTTGATATTACTGATCTTTTTATTTTTTTCCTACACTCTTTAAAAATCACAGTATTAAGTCAATAAGCACCTTAAGCATGGGAAAGGTGTTATATAAAGAAAATGTATAATAATAATAACAATAATAATAATAATTAAAATTCGGACGTGAACATCAGTAGGCTTTGCACCCTAGAAACCAAGTTACCTTAACTATTCTCTAACATGTCAGTAATTATTTACTTATCTGATGCTGATCTTTCTGATCATAAAATACGATAGCAATTGATGAGAAACATTCATAATTAATTGCATAAGTACGGTATTTGAGGGTTCCTCTAGAGTGCCTCTTTCTCTTGCACAATTTGGCTCAAAAACTAATCAGCACATCGTCATCTCATAACAGGCATAAGTTTCGAGTTTGGTATTTTTCCGTCCAGCTGTTTTAGCTCTAGTAACACACAGACAGACATGCACACTTCATCGATATATCGATATTTTCAGTATTGGAGGACCGTAAAACATCGAGATCCGTCGAAAACTGGAGATCGAAATTTTTAACGAATCTGAAGCTTTCGCTCCTCCTCCTAGACGATAGGTTAAGGTGGGGGAGGGCACAAAGCAATAAAATCATAATAATTGTTCTGCCCCACATGCTGTTAACTGTTACTGTTATTTGTTGAGCTGTGCATCCCCTTGGTCTTGTCATTTATTAACACACCTGTCAGTCACGTCCCACACTCACAGAGGTGTTGTAAATGTCCATGAAGCACACGTAAAACACGTAGGCCCCATAATGAACATTTAAATACAATGCACCCCTATATCTCTTGTTTTGGTCACATCCAAAGAATATCTTTAAGGCATTGTCGGGCAACCGGTGCGCGTGCGCCGTGGAATTTTCTAGGGGCGCCGCGAAAACGTTTGTAAAATATTTAAAATTGCTAGTGTTTTTGAAATTTTGGTTGATTAAAAAGATAATGTTTAAAAATATATATTTTATGTTGGAAAAACAGATAACGGAACACTTACGGAAATGAAGTCTAAGAAACATGAGAGACTTCAAATGATCTACAAGGAAATGCGCGTCTGTCTTTCGAAAATTGATCCTCGCATCAATCTCATATGTGCTGAAAAACAATCTCAACGTTCACATTAATTAAATTTAAGATTTATCCTTTGATTCCTTTATTAATAAAATATCTTTCAAACTTGTAAAATTAACTGTTTTTATTGGCGATTGTCCATAGATTGTGTCGTCACGACTTTATTTATGGGCAGTCCTTCAAGTGCGCCGCGAAAGAAAATTTTTGGACTTAGTGCGCCGCAACTCGAAAAAGGTTGCCTTTCACTGCTTTAAGGCATATAAACCCCTGAGTCTGGTTAGTTGTGGTACTCAGCAATCTGAATCTCTGCCTGCGCACATCTCTTGTCACAATCCGACCCTGGAAATCACTCACCTTGTAAGTGCCTTACAGTATATCTTAAAGCTTTATTGTTTAATGTACACTGTCGTCTTGTCTTTGGTTGTACACCTGTAAATACCTTTATGTTTCCTTTGTAAATATTTCAGTTTACAATGAGGTATGTCCAGTAAAAGTCTTCACGAAAGCTCACCCTTGTCGTTTTTATGTAGATGTGCCAAGTTGTTTGAGCTCTCTGCAGCCGCACTGTACAAATGGCACGGAGTGGGTATAATAATCTTATATAATACGCTACCGTGGCTGTTCGTTTGTCTGTCCAGGATTTTAAATCACCTGTAACTCACAAACCGTTTGACCTATCGACCTGAAATTTGGTACACATATACTACGTGACGTCTACTATCTGCTTTCGGGGTGATGATTGAACTCCAAGGTTATTCCTCTTTTTATTTTATATTTTACTAGCCGACTCCCGCCATAGCATACGGCAGTGTAAGAATAGGAACGGAAAACGGTGAGAAAGGAATTCAGAAATCAAGACGAAAGGAATACTTCTTGACGCAGTCGTGAATAGGTGTTTTGCTGGAGACGACAGATAATGAGTCGAAAGATCTAACCCTAGAAAAAGCCACATACAACTGACCGTGGCTGAAAACTGGTTGTTGTAGATTAATGCAGATCTTTGCAAACGTTTGTCCTTGGGACTTGTTGATAGTCAGGGAGAAGGCGAGTCTGAGTGGGAATTGTGTGTGTTTAAATTTAAAAGGGAGATTGGTGTCGGAAGGAAGGAGAGAGATTCTGGGAATGAAGATTGTTTCAGAATTTTGGATAGCGATCAGTTTGCACTCAATAATCTCTTATATATATAATCTCTTCTTATATATATTTCTCTTCTGGTTCATCCTCTTCAAACCCGGTCCCCCCCCCCACACGCAGCCCACACGGCATTTCTCGATTCCTATTCCTCCTCTTCAAAACCCTTCCCAACTCTGGCTGCGGCCTCCCATACACCCCCACGCTGCTTTTCCCAATTCCTATTCATCCTTCGAACTACCGCGTTTTCCGCTCCTCTCTCATGACCCCATTGGTGTCATGTCACCGCCGAAGTGAAAGGTCACGTGGTTAGGCTAGATATAGGGCCGTGACGTGACTGGTTTTGAAGAGAAAGCAGGACGAACCAGAAGAGAAATATATTTGAGATTTTATTGTAGAATTAACTCTTGGAAGCAGCCAGCAGGGCGGCCGTGCAGCACATGTGTACAGGCACCGTTCTCATCCCTACCACCTTCGCTGTCACTTCCTTAACTTTTTCATATCTTAAATCATTCTTGAGGCAGACTGACTTAAGTGCCAGCTTAAGTAAAAAATTAAAGAAAACGCACTAAGTAATTGAAACACAAATACTGACTTAAACAGTTTTAATGTGAAAAGATGCAGATGAAAGAAGAGAAAAGAAGAGCTGCTCAGGAAGCAGCAAGCACATCAACCTCGGAGCAAACGAATGCTAAATGTACAGAGAAAGAGGATGACAACTAGGAATGGCCAAGTCAAGTGTATTCACTGCACGTTATCATGTAGTGCACTGTTACTGGTAATAATAATAATAAAAATAATAATATTCTTCTTTCGGCTGCTACTGTTAGGGGTTGCCACAGCGGATCATCTTCTTCCATATCTTCCTGTCCTCATCATCTTGCTCTGTCACCCCACCACCTGCATGTCTTCTCTCACCACATCCATAAACCTTAGCCCTTCCTCTTTTTCTGTTACCTGGCAGCTCTATCCTTAGCATCCTTCTCCCAATATACCCCTCATCTCTCCTCTGCACGTGTCCAAACCAGCACAATCTCGCCTCTCTGACTTTGTCTCCCAACCGTCCAACCTGAGCCAACCCTCTAACGTCCTCATTTCTAATCCTATCCATCCTCGCCACACCCAATGCACATCTTAGCATCTTTAACTCTGCCACCTCCAGCTCTGTCTCCTGCTTTCTGGTCAGTGCCACTGTCTCCAGCCCATATAACATAGCTGGTCTCACTACTGTTCTGTAGACCTTCCCTTTCACTCTTGCTGATACCCGTCTGTCACAAATCACTCCTGACACTCTTCTCCACCCTGCCTGCACTCTCCTCTTTACTTCTCTTCCACAATCCCCATTACTCTGTACTGTTGATCCCAAGTATTTAAACTAATCCACCTTCGCCAACTCTACTCCCTCATCCTCACCATCCCACTGACCTCGCTCTCATTCACACACATGTATTCTGTCTTGGTGGTCCTACTGACCTTCATTCCTCTCCTCTCTAGAGCTTATCTCCACCTCTCCAGGGTCTCCTCAACCTGCTCCCTACTATCGCTACAGATCACAATGTCATCAGCAAACATCATAGTCCACGGGGACTCCTGTCTAATCTCGTCTGTTAACCCATCCATCACCAAATAATAATAATAATAATATATTCTTAAAGAAGCTTATATTACAGACAGCATCCTACAGAAACTATTTTAAATGGATTGATTAGATTAGATAAAATTTATTAATCCCAAGGGGAAATTAATTGATACATTTAATAAATTACAAAATACACACTCATTTTCCAACATAAAACGCTAACTAAGATGGCGATGCTGCCCAGAAATTCTGTATTCACCACTTTTGCATGTTAAAAGACTGCATGCTAAAACACAGAGTACAATATCTTTGAAGTAAAAAGGAGAAACTTAAAACCTGCACCTTAGCTCCTTGTAGACCAATATCACCTCGAGGTCCCACATTTATAGTTTCTCCTGGTGAGCCCTAGAAGGTTAGGAATGCAAAAATAGATATCAGTCTTATTAGGGTTTACAAATGTTGTAGAAACATCTAAATCCGTACTCATTCTGCTGTTTACGAATTATTAAAAATGTTGCGTTCGCTTGAAATCAGATTTATTTGTAAACTGCACAGTTGTACTTCTGAATGCCAGTCTATTGGCGCCATGGTTGGGTTGTTTACTGTTGTTGTTTTACTGCTCCAGAGATGCAGGTTTGATTCCTGACTCAGCCACTGCAGATAAGTGGAATTTTCATGTTCTCCCTGTGTCTGCCTGAAACATCTTTCAGTTCTCTAATTTATACTCAAATCATGAAGACTTGCATGCTGGGTAAATTGACAGTCCAAAAACTGGACTATCATGACTTAGTCTGAGGCAGCCCTGCAATAAAATTGTGGTCTGTCTGTCTTGAGTTGGTTCCTACTTTGAGTCCAATGCTAATTCTTTGTCACCCTGTGTTGGAAAACGCCTGTTAAAAAGAATGAATAGATGGTGTCATGCGTGTGCATCAGTGGATCTCTTCACAGGCTCAATTGAGGTATGTGACAGCCCACCTGGGTGAGAGGGGGCGCTGTCGGTGACATTTTCTTCTCCTCCTCTCCCGCGTAATACATAATTATAGACACCTAGTGAGATATATATATATATATGTGTGTGTGTGTGTTTGTGCACACTAAAGCAGCTCAAGGATTATTGTGAGTGTCAAAGATAGATAGATAGATAGATAGATAGATAGATAGATAGATAGATAGATAGATAGATAGATAGATATGAAAGGCACTGTATAATAGATAGATAAATAGATAGATAGATAGATAGATAGATAGATAGATAGATAGATAGATAGATAGATAGATAGATA
>JANRMT010062845.1:2374257-2386133 GCA_026402145.1 Polypterus bichir lapradei | reverse complement strand
ATAGATAGATAGATAGATAGATAGATAGATAGATAGATAGATAGATACTTTATTAATCCCAAGGGGAGATTCACATACTCCAGCAACAGCAGCATACTGAAAGAAAATCATAAAGAAAGACTGGGAGAGGAATATCAAGGAGCAGAATGAGAGACTGGGCAGAGGGAAATGATGTCAAACCAGTAGGATCAAAATCACAGAGACAACAACATTTATTAATGGGTAAAACAAAAGTGTAAGTTGAAAACCAAGAATTATTCAGAACCAGAATGAAACCTAGCAATAATCTCTTTGAGTCAAACTAACTGCCACATGTACTCGTTAACAAAGTTTAATCCACCCAGGGATAGTGAATCTGCAGATAGCCGCCATATTTAAACTTAAAGGGAATCTGATGTCACTGACCTAGATGATCACGATCACGTTAGGGTGGTGACCAAGATCAATCCAGAAGCCATAGAAAATAGTGGCATCCAAATTAAGTGTTGTGGTAAAATACAAATGCAAGAAAAAGAAATTGAGTACAGTCCAAAATATTGAAAAACTTACAAAATAAAAATGGAAATGAAAACTACATGTGAAAAACCCAGGTGGGAATAAAAAAACAATAAAACCATTAAACAGAAATAGAAACAGAATAGAAAAACCATTAAAATGAATTGACTGGAACAAAAAAATTAAAGAAACACATAAATTCACTACAACATTATATACCATTTTACAGATTTAGAAGCACATACTTGTAAAATATATACAGCATAAATAAGCAGTATATTAGATAGATAGATAGATAGATAGATAGATAGATAGATAGAGTCAAGGGCCTAATTATTTATAAAGTTCAGTGTATATCACATAGTTGATACCTACTGAAGTTCCAGCATGTCCAGTCTCACCAGGAGTACCCCTAGCACCTTGGAATCCCGGTGCACCCTAAAATGGTAACAATGGTATATTTTTATGATGGATTATGAGGAGAGATAGGAACTCAAATGTTTTGTTTTTATTTGCATGACCAGCATACTGTTAGTCAAAAAAAAAATCACACTTCATTAAACAAGACATCTTGAAGTGCTTGTTAGATGCAATTAAGTGCCTAAAATACAAAATGTGACAAACCACAGGCAAGATATGCACTATCAGTCATGAGAACAACACTGTCCACACTGCTATATTATTGTTTAAAACTGGAAACTAATGTGTTTTTGCCTTTCATTCAAACCACTCCAAAGATTTTGTTACTACAAATGTTTGTGACACGCCATCTGTTGGAATGACAGAGACATAGCAACTGGATGGACACACACACAGACACACAGATGCTTGCTTGTCTTTCAATTAAGGCAGGTTTTTATTTGTGACTGCTGCATCTTTCATTGATTTAAAATAACATGCACAAAAAATGAAGTGTAAAAGATTGCAATGAAATATTTTATAGCAGTGGGAAAGTAGAAATCATTAATATTTTTCTTTGGCTTTTTAAAAAATGATCTTTACATTCCTGCAATACTTTGTAGCTCTTAATATGCTTTAATTTAAATGGAATTTACCTTGGGAAACCATTTATGAATTCTGCACCCTGCTTAATCCTGAATTGCTTCTTATAAAAACTCCGATCTGAGAGGTCTAACAGGACGCGTCTCCCTTGCCTGTTTTTGCTATGAACTCTGCGAGGAATACCTGAACTAATATCTTGTCCATAGTGCAGAGCCGACAGAGCATCTGAATCCATACTCACATTGATGCCCTTCTCACCAGTGCTGCCTGGTGCACCTCGAGGACCTTCAGCTCCAAGTGCTCCCTAAAGATTTAATGGAAATTATAAATAAGATCAGAAATGGCAGTTTAGTTTTTACTAAATAACACAGGTAATTACATTTCTCTAGTTGCCTTGAGTAGTTTGTAATGATAGCCATCTCAAGTCAAGTATTTATATAGCACATTTAAAGACAACAGAAGTTGACCCAAAGTGCTTTCCAGTTAAAAAGAATTAAATAACAAGTACTACATACATAGCAGAAATACATACAGTAAATAAAGTCACATAGTAGAATATAAAATATATAAATCAAATAACCTGAAAGCATACATACAAGAAATAAGAAAATAAAAATGAAAATAAAATTAAAATTAAATCAAATTAAATTAAACTAAAATTTAAATTAAACTAAATCTCATGTTTCCATGCAGAATGGACATAACATTTCTGGACTCAGTGGTGATCAATGCTGGATAACAGCAAACAAAACCAAAAAACATCCATGAAACAAATCACCCATTGGTCAAGAGTTGTGTCTTCAATTCAAAAGGCTATCGCTTCCTGCATGTTGGACTACTTTCATTTTCTGGAGTTGCTTATTTAACAACTATCAACAGTTCCGATTGAAGACAGGTAACAGAATCATTTTTAAATATTTTTGTAAATTGTTGCCCTAAATGTGTACTTTCAGCACCTTTCTTATGTATTTGCACATGTAAACGTCAGTTTGCCCTTTCTTGATTGTGTTCCTGTAAAGCCTGCTTCTCTGACTCTGTCATTATTTTCGAGGTGCTTTTCTCTCCTTCTGTCCGGTTTTATATTTGTACATCTTTACTCCTCCTGATGGGTCTCACACTCACACTTCCTCTTTTGTTGCCTCACCAAAGACAAACTGACCAATCAGATTGCTCTGAGGGTCTGGACACACAGACCTTACTGTTTTGTTATATACAATAGACCCCCGCAAAGTCGCGGTTCAGGGTTCGCAGACTCAGTCGTTCACGGATTTTTCCTTAGAACCTAACTATTAATTGTTAGCGGAAAGCGCAAATATCCTCCGCAATTTTTTATGGCTTCTTTCGTGTCAATACTGTGCTGTAGAGAGAACAGGAAGCAACCGCTGAGGGAACGAGGTTTGGGATGGTGAAAGTAGCCAATCCGAGAGTGTTATTCATTTCTCCTTGCTGCTGATTGATTGCTGCCCTGTGACGCGACTCCAGCTGAGTGTCCTCGTGTTTTCCATTTTGTTATTGTATTCATTTTGTTATTCTTAAACGCACAAGATGTTGCAAAATCGCCCTGCAACTTCTAAAGCTTCTGGCACTGAGCCTAAGAAGAATTTTAAAACACTGCAGGAGAAGGTTGAACTACTGGATTTGCTCCGGGAACTAAAAAGTTATGTTGCAGTAGCGCGCCACTATAGCATTAACGAAAGCACCATACACTGCATAAAGAAGAACGAAGCAGAAATCCGGAGTACCGTATCTGTAAGTTTCTGTGATAGTGCCAAAAAGGTAACGACCGTAAGGAATAAAAATATCGTCAGGATGGAATCTGCCTTGGCATTGTGGATCACCGACTGCAGGAAGAAGAACATCCCCTTGGATGGTAACATCATCCGTGAGAAAGCACGGAAATTGTACCAGCAGTTAGCTACAGGAGACAATGTAGCAACTTCCCATCACAATGTTCCTGAAACCTATAAAGAAAAGCCAGCACGAAACCCCACCAGAAGAAGACCCGTCCAAAGATACGACTCCTCCTGAAGCACCTGAAGAAGAGGAGCCACCCGAGGAGTTTTAAATCCTCTGCATCGTACTGCACAGCTAATTCATCATCATCATCAATATTGGTGAGTACCCGTACATTTGACTGTATTTTAATTAAATGTTAAATAAAATTATTATGTATTTACTCTACTTATAACAAAGAAAATGACAGCGCATACCAAAGAAAATGCGCTTACATGAATTACAGTACGTATAGCGGTAACATCGGTATTTTACATTCTAGCACTGCAGGAGACACAGCAGTACAGTACTGTACAGTATACGGGTTTACCTTTGCATTCTGTTTTTAGGTAATGTATTAAGGTAATTTTTTAGGTAATGTATTAATGTATTAAGCTGAGTTTGCAACGAAATTAAAGTGCTTTGGGGGCATATTGCATTTAGGGTTTAAACTATAAAAATAGGCATTTAAAAGGCATTTTTTAACCACATGCAAAAGTCAGTTTTTCACAATTCGTGGGTACTCTAGGAACACAACCCCCGTGAATTTTGGGGGTGTACTGTAGTAAATAGGTTTTTTTTACCAAAAGAATACATGCATTGTGCATATCATGAGCATATGATTGAGTGACTTGAAATGAAGATCATGCGACACAAGTAATGGGAGATTTTTTAATTGTTTCATGTTTTCCAACATTGGTCCCAATTTGGTCCCATTCTATCGGAAACTTTATGTCCTGTGAACACTAGGGGTTGTTGCAGTACTCTAAACCCCAGACACAACTTCACAATATAAATAAAATTTATTTTTTTAAATCAAGTTGGCATAAAGCAAAATACAATTCTTCTCTCTCTTTTCTCTTCACCTCCGCACGTCCTAGGCGAGCTTTGTGCGTCCTCCATACCCAACTCCAAATCGCCTGAATGACATCAAGCACCTCCTTCTGTCTTGAACCCTGGAGTACTTCCGGTGGCAGGACAGAGCCCTGATGGAAGCACTTCATGGTCAATCGGAAATCCCATAAAGTAGGGAGCATAACTCCCTCTAGCACCTTCTGGTGGCACCCACGGACCCCAACAGAGCTGCCGCACTACACTACAGTCCCCAACATTTCCAGAAGCCCACGGATGCTGCCATCTAGTGGACTGGGGGAGGACAATAGATTTGAAATGAAGCCTACCCCGATCTCTGGGACCAGTCCTGGCCAGGACGCCGGCCCATGCATGCCGTCTGTCCTTTACAGTTCGTTCATCATGAAAACATTAGATTAAAAGAATTTCTTGGCCATCACTATAAACTAATGTGGCAGGTAACATGCACAAAAATATCATTTATGTGTGGAGCATGTTTTTAGGTCCCGTGTCTTGGCTGCTGGATTACACTGCTTAACTGATCTACAGGGTATGTGCTGTGTGACATTTTAAGAATCAGTGCAGCAATTTAGGAAAACCCCTTGTGAAGGGCCCAATGTAACGTTCATTGAAATGAATCAAATTAAAGGCAAAATCACAGCTCTTTTAAGAAGTGCAAATGCTACAGTAGGTGTCTCTGAATTTGTCCTTTAGCAACGTTCACCTGCGTCACTTGAGAAATTTCTAAACTATGAAACTTTTAACAAAGTGAATAAAAATAAGTCATGGCAAATAAAGAATGATTTCTATGTAATGGATTTAAATACAGGGTGGTGCAGGGAAACAGGAAATTTTGGAACTAGGTGTTGGTGAACCTGGGGCCTCGGCAGTTGTTTGGGACCAATGTGACCTGTGGAATGGAAGTTAAAATCTATTGCTAGCTTCTGTATGAAAATCTGCATGTTCTCTGTATGGCTAGGTATTATTATAACAGATAATATTATTATAACGGGCTACTTCCCGGCTTACCTCAGCAGTGTCTAGGTTATCGTCCAATTAACATGCCAAACGTATGACAAGTTTTCTGATAAGCTTAATTAAAAATATAAGAAACGACTAGAATTTCTGCTTTCCGTTGTAATCAACAAATTGTGTAAGAATGTTCTGTGACCTTTGGATGAAACTGAGCTTATTTTTTCTAACTGCTGCTTAGAAGATCTCTGTTATAAAAATACAACTCACCCCCCTATGAGGGGGCTTTTTGCACTTAGTCTCTGTAAGGCAAAGACCCTCTACTCACCAGGAACAAAGAAATAAAAGAATTCTGCTTATTTGAATAGGTGTCTGCCTGCTGTTGTCTCGACTTCGTCCACAGACCTCGTTTAGGTCCCCTTGCCATCAGATATAATGGAGCAGTGGAGTGGTGCGTAATGAGCGTTTGCTGTGAAAGCCTTTTATAAGAATGGTGATAGTGTGACTACTGCTCAAAGGGAATTTCAGCGTCATTACCAGTTAGGATGTCATGATCGTGTCCCGCCTGCTCATGTGATTACAACATGGGTGCGTAATTTTGAAGAAACGGGTTCAGCCTTAAAAGAGAAGTCCCCAGGTGGAGCCACTTTGCATCCTGCCTGACAATTGATGGCAGCTTTTCGACAATTGTTTGGCTTGTCATTTCATGCAATGGTGACATTCCATGGCCTCTGAGATCCCCAGATCTCACAGTTTGTGATTTTTTTCTGTGGAGACATCTTAAATGCCAAGTGTACCGCACACGTCCCACAACCATTGCTGAACTAAAAAGGAGGATTGAAGAGGAAATTGCTGACATTCCTCTTGACGTGTTACATTGAGCAATGCAGAATTTCAACAACAGCGTGTCAGAATGTGTACAGAGAAATGGAAAACTGCATCTTCATGATGTTTTCTTCAAAACATAAAAGTAATATTGATTACCATCATTAACTGCAGATCCTGTACAACACATTTCATCATTAGATGTATTTTGTAATGTGTGTATTCGTGCATTGAACGTCAATTGAAAATTTCCCATGTCCCTGCGCCACCCTAATATAGACAAAATATATATTGAATTTTAAAACTCTGGGTTGTGTCATTGTATGGTTTTACCTGGAAAACTGATTCCACTGGTGATTCCGAAGGAAACATGGATTTACATGAGGTGGTAAAGCGACACGTGCTGCTGCCCTACAGCCTCAGCAATGCAGGTTAAACTCCTGGATCGATCACGGCCTACATAGAATTTCCACCTTCTCTCCATGCCCGTTCCTTTTTCTATAGACATCCTGGTTTCCACCATATCCCAAAGATATTTAAGCTGATCTAAGCAGTAACTTTAAGCTGGCTATGTGTGACAGAATGTGTGAATGTGTAGTTGCCCTGTGATGGACTGATGCTCCAGGCAGGGCTGATTAATGTCTTACTTTGAACGCTCCCAGAATACTACATTGGACTATGCACGTTAAGATAATGGATAGACAGATACACATTTTAACATTCATACAATAGGTGCACCTTCATTTTGGCTGCAAAAAAACACAAAATTGTAGAAGTAATATAATTCTATAAAGAGAAATACAGAGAAGGTCAGAAGGAATTGCAATGCGTGTTTGTGGACTTAGAGAAAGTGCATGACACGGTGCCAAGACAGGAGCTATGGTGCTGTATGAGGACGTTGGGAGTAGCAGAAAAGTATGTGAGGGTGGTGCAGGATATATATGAGGACAGTGTGACTGTGGTGAGGTGTGACAGGAATGACAGTCTGGTTCATGGTTACATCAAATATCAGCTGTTTACAATGGTGAGGGACAGGATGGCAGATAAGGTCCAACAGGAGTCTCCATGGACTATGAAGTACGCGTACGACATTGTGATCAGTAGTGAGAGTAGACAGCAGGTTGAGATGAACCTAGAGAGTCAGTATTAGTAAGATGGAGTACATGTATGTGAATGAGAGGGAAGGTGGTAGAAGGGTGCAACGGCAAGGAGCAGAGGTGGTGAAGGTAGACAAATTTAAATACTGTAATTGAATTCAACAGTCCAAAGCAATTGAGAATGTGGCAGAGCAGTGAAGAAGACAGTGCAGGCAGGGTGTACTTGGTGGAGAAGAGTGGCAGGAGTAATTTGTGACACATGAGTATCAGCAAGAGTGAAAGGGAAGGTCTACAGGACGGTAGTGAGACCAGCTGTGTTGTTTGGTCTGAAGACACTGGCACTGAAGAAAAGACAAGAGGCACAGCTGGAAATGGCACAGTTGATGATGTTACAATTTTTGCTTGGAGTAGCGAGGGTAGACAGGAGTAGAAATGAGTCTGTTAGAGGGACAACACAGGTACGGCAGCTTGGTGACCAAGAGAGAGATAGTTTGGGCACATGTAGAGGAGAGATGAGGGGCACTTTGGGAAAAGAATGTTGAGGATGGAACTGCCAGGCAAGAATAAAGAAGAAGGCCAAAGTGAATGTGGTAAGGGAGAACATGAAGGTAATCGGCATGACAGAAAATGGTGTAAAACATAGGCTTTGATGGAGACAGATGATCCGATGTGGTGACCCCCTAAATGGGAGCAACCAAAAGAAGAAGAAGGAGATGATTTTATAAAGAGAAAATTAAAATTGTGGTTTCACTAACCTTTGATCCCTGAAATTAATTTTATAATAATGTTATTGTCAAATTCACAGGCTTACAGATTTTCCATTTTGCACATCCTTATTTATTTTGAAGTATTGAATACCCTCTAATCTATGATGAGTCTGCCACATTTTTTATTTTTACCTTTTCTCCTTTTATTCCAGGTGTGCCACGCAGTCCCACCTTTCCACTTTCACCTCTCATCCCCTAAGAAACAAATTACATTTCATAGTTACAGTAAACATTTCACTTGTTTCCCCAAGCTATTTTTTTTAATTTGTGTACCAGAGTAATTTATCCTGTGCAACTGTTTCTTACGAGTCAGTCCTACCTGGCTACACTCTTGGCTACATTTACTGTTTGCCATTGCATGGCAACAGCAATTACTTTGCAGTCAAATTATTAAGCACAATAGTCTCTCACTTTTTGCTTAATCATTGGTCTGTAGAGACTGTTGGAAAATTGCCAGACCACAATACATGCTATTATTTAAATTAAAATGTATATTACTTCTCCTCCCAAACAATTGGGGTGGGGCTATATACTACCCTGTTTGTGAGGTTTTATCCCAATTCATCGTCAAGTACAAGATCTAAAAGTCAGTGGCTGGCAGGGAATGAGCAATGATAACCTGTCCAGAGATTCACTTCTTTTGAGTCTTCTGGGGTCATTTCTGGAGGCAGAGGTGCCACTAGAACTTTCTGTGCACACTTCAGTACAGTACTGCAAGACAGCTCTAATCTCCCTGCATCCTTCAACTCTGGAATGCATTTAAAAGGCACCGGTATCCATAACGATTCACTGGCTAACTGACCACTGCTATAAGTAGAAAACTAATAGTCCACTGTTGGGTTCAATTGCCACCCTATGTAGAGTTGAGGAGCAACAAGAATTCAAGCAAAATGACGCCTTTTATTGGCTAACTGTAAAGATTACAATATGCAAGCTTTCAAGGCAACTCGGGTCCATCTTTGTAATTGATTACAAGTTACCTCAAAAGCTTGCATATTGTAATCTTTATAGCTAGACTTCTCATTACATCCACAACGGCTAACATGGTACAGCAACCTACTAATGTAGTTAAGAAGAAAAGAATTTACAATATTGCTGGCATGAAGCCCACCTCACAGTTTACACAGAAACTGCACTGAACTTTATATATTGAACTTTTTGGGACTCATACCACATAATGGTATTTTGCTGTCCACACTAGGGTCTGAGACGCTTCTTCTTTCATGTTTATTTTGTTTCACTTTGATTTGTAAGGATGGAGGTTAGGGATGTGGGCCGGTAATCAGAAGGTTGCTAGTTCAAATCCTGTAAATGCTAGAAGTGATTCCACTCCATTGGGCCCTTGAGCAGGGCCCTTAACCTGCACTTGTTCTGCCCTGTGTATGACATTAATCTGCATCCAGCCATGCAAGCAGGTCCTCCAACTTAAAGGGAAATCCTGGGGGTCGGTGGCAGGATTGGCACTCCGGCCACTGTAAAAAACCTCACACTGTTCCATTCCATTCAAACTAGCGTGGTGCTGAGGTGTTCACCGGTTGAAAGGCTACACTCGGGTCCTAATTTGAGATGCTGAGGTGGTTCATCATGTGGTGGGTGTGGCAAACACGCTGTATCATGACATATGTCCATCTTTCTCTATTTGTATCTATCAGTAATGCTTTTTCATGACAGTTACAGAAATCTATCAATCTAATCCTGCCAACTACACTAAAATCAATATCTATCTAGCTATCTATCTAATCCTGCCAACTACACTAAAATCAATATCTATCTATCTAATCCTGCCAACTACACAAAAATCAATATCCATCTATCTATTATATAGTGCCTTTCATATCTATCTATCTATCTTATCCTGCCAACTACACTAAAATCAATATCTATCTATCTAATCCTGCTAACTACACTAAAATCAATATCCATCTATCTATCTATCTATCTAATCCTGCTAACTACACTAAAATCAATATCTATCTATCTATCTATCTATCTAATCCTGCCAGCTACACTAAACTCAATATCTATCTATCTATCTTATCCTGCCAGCTATACTAAAATTATTATATCTATTCTGTTGATCTGTTCCCATTCCTTTCTTCCTCTGGTGTTCAGATGGCTTGAGAAGTCAGCATCCATATGGTTTTTTAGTTGAGTTGCTCTGCATTCATCCATGTCCTTTACCCGTTCTTATCATCTTACATGATTGGGTGTTAGTAATTTTAAAACTTTACCTGGTCACCCAAGTCTCCAGATGGGCCTGAAATTCCCTAAAAGAAAGTCAAATATTACAGATCACGTAAAAGTTTATGATAAAGAAAAAACAAATAATCATTGTGTGACGTAACCAAGATACCTTGGGTCCCTTTTGTCCTGTCTCTCCTGGGCTTCCAGCATAACCTCTGATGCCCTGGAAATAAAAAAAAATAAAGAAACTAGAATGATCATTATTCTTTGCACTTCTTTATTACAAAGTAGAAACGTGTTATAAGTCTTACTGTACCTTTTCCCCGTCATCTCCTTTCGCTCCTTGAGGACCTGTTCTGCCCATCTCCCCAGCTGCTCCCTAAATTTAAAATGCATAGAAACATCAGAGGTTCTGTCTAAAGAAGTGCTACAATATTTTAAAGAAAACAGTGACAAGGTTTGGTTACTTAGACTTGTGCGACTTGAACTGCGAAGCTGCTGATATTCTCTGCAACCACATGCTGTTGCAGTTTGAGAAAAACACACAAATTACTGTGCTACAGCATCCTTTTATTTCAACTAAATGGCTGTTGTCCCAACCCATGACATTTATACAATGCATGGCTATTACGTCAAAGGAGAACTCACTACTTTCCTGGAATGTTAAGGGATTAAACATGCAAAGAAAACTTTATAATAACACAAAGGTGGATTTCCTCATTTGTGATAGACAAAACCAAATCAGGTGGCTACCTCTCTGAGATTAAGCTGCTATAAATTAGTTCAAACATTTCTGCCTCAAGTTGCAAATCCCAAACTTTCATCCAACTGGAGAAAAAGCAACATTACATGAATGCTAAAGGCTTATTGGACTTGTGAGGGCAATGAATAAAAAAAGAGCTGTAGCCCTGGGAACAATGAGGCCTACAATACTAGCCTGGGGCAGAACATTTATGGGAGCTTCATGGGCCTCTAGAACCTAAAAGTGGGTCCGGCAGATGAAAAATTAAGGCCATTGTCATAGTTTGACCATGTTAATGGGAAGCAAGATTAAGACGGTGGGAAGCAGCATACTTCATTGAGCTCACCTTTTCTCCTGGATCTCCTTGTATACCCTTTAATCCAAAGTCACCAGGTAAACCACTTTCTCCCTGGGATTGAAAGGAATAAGTTAAAAAAAGGAGTTCACCAGAAAAAAATGGCCTTTTCCCCTCACATTCGCTCATCTTATAGTCTAAACAAAGATTACAAATGAATCTTTAATGAGGTAAATAATAGGACACCACCATAGTGTAACAATAATATTAATAATGATAATAATACATTTTATTTATGGTTGGTAGCAGGGTGAACTTGGGGGTTGGTGGCAGGATTGGCACTGATGTTTTGGGATTCTGAAGAAAGAAAAAAAGGCAAGCAGCCACTCTAGATGGGCCAGCAGTTCATCACAGTGTACACTTATTCAAACAACTAGCACTACTCATGTCAAGCCAATTCAGAATCACAAATTATCTTAAAAATGGACATCTAAGGCATTAGTATAGTTGGCAGGATAGATAGATAGATAGATAGATAGATAGATAGATAGATAGATAGATATTTTAGCGTAGTAGGCAGGATAAGACAGACAGATAGATAGATAGATAGATAGATAGATAGATAGATAGATAGATAGATAGATAGATAGATA
>JANRMT010062845.1:2325373-2343054 GCA_026402145.1 Polypterus bichir lapradei | reverse complement strand
ACACAAAATGTTTCTGATCATCAAACACATGTAACTATTAGTCAAATATAACACAAGTAAACACAAAATGCAGTTTTTAAATGATAGTTTTTATTATTTAGGGAGAAAAAAAAAATCCAAACCTACATGGCCCTGTGTGAAAAAGTAATTGCCCCCTGAACCTAATAACTGGTTGGGCCACCCTTAGCAGCAATAACTGCAATCAAGCGTTTGCGATAACTTGCAATGAGTCTTTTACAGCGCTCTGGAGGGAATTTGGCCCACTCATCTTTGCAGAATTGTTGTAATTCAGCTTTATTTGAGGGTTTTCTAGCATGAACCACCTGTTTACGACCTTCTAAATACGTTTAACATTATTAGAGCCCTCTAGACATGAAGGTGAAAATCCTTGAAGTAAAAACCATACGTTTATATTGTTATTTTTATATTGACACACTTGGGTCACAGATTTGTACAGAAACACAGGAGGTTGTAGAGACAGGGACTTTAAAACACTGCAAACAAACATTTGTCTCTTTTTCAAAAGTTTAAACTGTGCTCCATGACAAGACAGAGATGACAGTTCCGTCTCACAATTAAAAGAATGCAAACATATCTTCCTCTTCAAAGGAGTGTGCATCAGGAACAGAGAGTGTCAGAGAGAGAGAGAAAAGCAAACAATCAAAAATCAATAGGTGCTGTTCGGGCTTTTAAGTATGCAAAGCACCGCCGGACAAAGCAGCTGCAAGGAAGGGAGCAATGTGAAGGTAGTCTTTCAGCATTTTTTAGAGGAGCGTCCATATCCGCTAGGCCAGTGTGCGAACAGCCCCTCTGCTCACACCCCCTACGTCAGGAGCAGAGAATGTCAGAGAGAGTGAGAGAGACAGAGAAAAGCAAACAATCAAAAATCAATACGTGCTGTTCGGGCTTTCAAGTATGCGAAGCACTGCGCGGGAAGCATATCGTATATCATTGAGGAGTTTTATTTAATACACAATACATGCTCTGATTGGGTAGCTTCTCAGCCATCCGCCAATAGCGTCCATTGTATGAAATCAACTGGGCAAACCAATTGAGGAATACCATAAATAAAAAGAACCATTGTCCGCAGAAATCTGAGAACCAGCGAAAAATCCGTGATATATATTTAGATATGCTTACATATAAAATCCGCGATGGAGTGAAGCCGCGAAAGTCGAAGCGCAATATAGGAAGGGATCACTGTATATATGGTACCTGAAAATGCTTTGCTATCTTCTTGTAGCCTTCTCCTGCTTTGTGATAATCCATTATTTTAATTTTTTTTTTTAATGGCTAGGCTGTTACTTAGAGGCGCCCATGTCTGCTGATTGTTCAGTCAAGGTTTGAATGGTCAGGGAATTTATAGAGCTTTGCTATTTGCATCACCTGGGCTTTCCTAACGATGACTGTGTCCAAGCCATAGCCCTAATGAGCCAATTAAGATCTGAGACCTTAGGAAAAGTTAATCTGAGACCTCAAATATCTTAGGGTGCCCAAATGCTTGTATGGTGCTCCATTTCTTTTTTCACTGTACAACTGTACAAAACAAAAACAATGCACTAATCTTGAATAAAAAGCTGAAAACAAATGTGTCATCTTTTAACTTTATGCCTTTTGGCGATCAGTTAATTTTCTGCTCAATTAACTATTCACAGTAATAGATACTTTAAAATGGGTGCCCAAACATTTTCACATCTTAACAGTAGGAATTGATTGATACAAAAACATAAGATCCACCTATTTCTACCTAGGACTCAGATAGGGACACCTGTGTTAAAATGGAAATTAAATATGCAGAGGTATTAAATGAAACTTGTATTTGTGGCTTTTAAGCAGTCCAGCTTATGCCAGAAAAAAAAAAAACAAAAAAAAAAAAAAAAAAAAAAAAAAAACAACTAAAAGCTACTTCAGGTGTCAATACATTTTTCAGTTAAATAATGCTACTATAGTGTTGAACACCAAATCAGAACCAAAAGCTAGCTTCCTGATTTGAAGTCACATTGGTTCTCACATTATTTTATTAGAAACTAGCGACAGCACCCAGTGTTGCCCAGATAAGTAATTTTAAGCTGCGGTCCTTTTGTCTGCTAGTCTGGTTTATGAAATGCATAACACGTGCTGCTGCAGAAAGGCAAACAATATTATCGTCTTCTGTATTATGCAACTATTACTAGTCTGTATCTTGCCTGAAGAAGGGGCCTGAGTTGCCTCGAAAGCTTGCATATTGTAATCTTTTTAGTTAGCCAATAAAAGGTGTCATTTTGCTTGGCTCTTCTCTATACTAGTCTGTACAAAGTATGCAAGATAAATCTTTTTGCACTGTTCACACAGGATATGAAAACTGAACCCGCCCCCCCCCCCCCGAGTGCGTAAAAAAAAAAAAAAAAAAAAAAAAAAAAAAGGCACCACATCTCACAAACACATAATTATGTTATTTTAATAATTCACAAATGCTCGTCTTGTTACAGCAACCATTACTGAGGTTTCTTACCTTGCCTTTGGAATCCACATAAGAGAGCGTATGCTTTCTCCAATGTTCCTTAAACGGTAGTTTTTGCTGTCCTTGGAGGGGTTTCGAATAATCATATTCATCTATTCTTACCTAAAAAACAATTTTAGGATGTTGTGTACATTACATCAGTAGTTATTAAAAGGGTTCAATTCCCATTTTTAAACTATGCATTAGTACATATTTTGCAAAACTCAAATCGTAGTAACACCTAACTGATTAGTGAATTGGGACGTGATTGAAACGATAGGGAATGTCTTATTAGGTTTAAGTATTTATAACAGATGTATTCCTTTGCAAACTAATATTCTGCTACTTAAAATGTAATAAAAAAACTGTAGTATGAAATACAGAATGAAATATTTTACTTGATCAAAACTGCTACTTTGGTGGCATTAAAGCACAATGGAAAGCATTGCTACCCCATAGCTCCCACAAAGTGTATCTGAATCTTGACCAAGTCATTATTTATGTCAAGGTTGCATTTTCATCTTATTTCTGTTAGTGGTTAGTGTCTTTTTTTCCTCCCAATATGCCACCACTGTGTATATCAGGTTAATAAGTGTACTGGCATGTTTTCTAGGACTGTATGCACCCTGTGCTGCTGGGATAGGCTCACACCCTTTGCAAGCCTAAAGTGGACTGAGGAGCTTTGAAAATTAACAGAAGGATACAAGATGCTCGGATTCAAACTAAAGAAGGTATCTAGCAGTGAATTAGTGTGTCAACATATAATACAGAGATACCTTTACACTTATCAGTTATACGGGCAATTTACCATACCATTTCCTAAGCAGGGTCACAGGGGGGCTACAGCCTGTCTCAGTAGGCACAGGGCACAAGGCAGGAACAAACCCCTGGACAGAGGGCCAGTCCATCATAGGGGAACACACTCACACTTACAAGCATACCACACACCCACTAGTTTCAATTTAGTGTTGCCAGTCCACCTAACCTGCAAGTCTTTGGACTGTAAGGAGTAAACCAAACAACCCATTAATGTGCCCAATAACTGCCTAAACTAATACTCTGACAAATTTAAAATTTGTGATAGAGTCGTTTTCAGCTGATTGAAACTCTAGCGAGACAATCAAGTAAAACCACTCAGATTAATTCACTATTAACACCCAGCAGTTTTTGTACAATCCAATCTAATACACTTAGCATTTTGTTTTTCTTAAAATCATAATTTTCTTCTAGTAAAAGGAGGTAGCTAACAGTCAACTCTATTGTTGTTGTTCATATATATATTTAAGTTTTTATCTAAGTCTTTTATTCTCTCTCTCTCTGAGATGCTAGCAAAATTGTTTCTGTTATCATCAAAGTTAAAAATATAAATTAATAATAATAAAACATTTGATAGAAACGTGGCTCTGGATAAAGAAATTTCTAGTGATTGGCTCCATTCTTTTTTCCATATCTGTGCAAGTTGCTTTAGGAAGCAATTAAGTTTTTCAGTCAACAAATTGCAGCACTAGTAAATAAATGTGCTAATATCACTGATGAGGTTCAATGCAGAAAAAAATGGCCTATTTCCCTGTGATGGAAAAGTACCCTGTCCAACACTAGTTTCTATTTTGTACTCAATATTGTTAGAATCTGCTCTGTCCGCCATGACCCTAAACTGGATTGTCAGGTTTGACAATGCTATGGTAACGTATATGCTTTGTGTATGTTATGTACAATAGTGTTCTACAGTCCGAGTCCTATCTATAGTGATAAGCATTTGGTTATTTAAACATACTTAGAAGCTGATGAATGAGGATGAAGAAAGAAAAAAGTGCATGTTACGTATCTGTTAAACTGAAAATGTCCACCTCTGAGCAAAAAGACAATATCAGATTTTGGCAATGTTTTGGTACATGAGCAAAACAGATATAATCTCTTAAATATACTGGATGGAATGAATACTGAAAAATTGTTATGCTGCAAAAAAAACAAAAAAAAAAAACAATAATATCTGGTGTCAACCAGTAGAATCCAAACCTACTTTAAAGTCTTCCCTTGCGTGTGCTCCACGACTCTCCTTTCGGGCTTCAGCACCATAGATTGTTTGCAATGCACACAGCATCAAATTCTGCAGTTCAAGTGTTTCTACAAGGTCAGTGTTCCACACAATGCCTGAAGCAAAGTTATAACAAAACAAAGTCATTACACATGATATGCTGCAAATGGTCTTCATCAAAAGAATTGAATTACACTACAGTCAATTAGTCTATACTGATCAGTTTATTTCTAGGGAGGAGACAGTGGGACAAAAATCAGCCAAAGGCCTCCTACATTAATTACAGTATTTTAACTGCAACACTGTGGAAGGTGGACACACATTCATACGTATCCTAAAACAGACCAATTCAAAGCTGGAAATCTACCAAGCAAGGCTTCTGAATTGGACAGTAAACTCAAATAAGCATGTAATGATATGGTTAACTCTATAAAGGCAGCACCTCAGTAAAGAATCAAACCAGACTGCAGGAGCTATAAAGCGGTACATCCCTATTATCAAGCTTTGCAGCAAAATAATGACATGCACATTATTATTTGATATCCCTTGACTTATTGGAGCCCAAAAATCTTAGTACAATGCATGAACAAAACCTACACACCAATGTTCAGTATAACATATTTGTCACTGTCTCATTCTTTATTATTTTGTAAATGTGCAAACATATTTTACAGGTGTATTTCTATTTAATGTGTTGATTTAAAAGGCATATTAGAAAATAGAAGGAAAGACAAGTCCATCCAAGTACAGCAGGCTAAATACTGTACACATAGATAGATAGGTAGATTCTTTATTAATCCCAAGGGGAAATTCTCATACTCCAGCAGCAGCATACTGATAAAAAACCCACATAAAAGAAAGTGATAGGAGTGAAATAACCATAATAATTATGACAACAGGATGTTGTAATGAGATAACCAAAAAGTAATATTCACTAATTAAATACATGGTTCATAGTCACTGCCTCAAAACTGAGGAACTCTAAAATGCTGCTGCCATAGTTTAATTTATTAAAAGAGGGACAAAGTGTCAAATTTTATTTAAATTATAATTTGATAAAGTATTATTTAAAACAATCACACCTACCAATTTCATAAAATGTAACAGGACTATCATTCCTGATGAACACAATCATGTTGTTTCTAAGGTATATGCATCTAATGCCACTACAAATTTAAATAAAATCAATATTTTTGGAAAAAAAATGTGCAAATGTAATGGTAGGCATGATTAAACAGTAGCTTACCTCTGTCAAAAGTCTTTATATCATCCATTGAATTGTATATTGCACTGATCTTCTCACACCCTTCTTTCAGTACTGGCCCTGTTCGGAAAACAGCAGCATTGCTCTGCATGGTCTGTGTTGCAGGAATAAAAATGGAGAACACTGAGGTTATGGAACATTTAAAAAATAATCACTGTACTAAAACATTGGAGCAGATCCAGTGTGCACTCACAATACATGTACTTTTTGTTTTAAATATAAACACAGCAGATAAGTAATACAGTACACTAATAATACTTAAAAGTAAATAGAGCAAGACACACAGCTGCAGGATACAACATTAACTCTGTCAAGATGTAAGTAAATAATTTGCTGAACTACATAATCATCAGCTACATATTTCAAAAAACACATTAAATGGATAATAGCTTAGGCTATTGATGAGAAAAATAACATTTGAATTTTGAATTTAACAATTCAGTCTAACAACTGCAAATTAAGATTTACATGCAGGGGAGTTAGTGAAAATGTGCTGCTATAAGCATACTACATGCTTTATTACTAGTTACCAAAAAAGTTGACCAGTGTATACACTGTTCTCTCTCTCCTGAAATCTGGCAACGCTATAAAATGTCTCCCATTAAAAAAACTAAATTAGAAATAACATACACATAATATACATAATTCAGACATTAATGAAATCTGAGTAAATGCTGAAAGGGCCAGTGTAATAATTTAAATGATCAACACCAATAAATCATTATCATGTATTGTGAAAAAAATCAGGGAAAGCAATTAACCGCTAAAGTTCTGCAATGTGCTGCTGTGGCACAGGTTAATGATTACCCTTAAATTTTTTGTTATGTATGTTGGTCTGAAATGATTCTGCAATGAGAATGCAAGTCAGAAAAATTATGAAGAAACAACCAAATCAGTAAGCCAACATTCTTCACTAGCTCACCTTCTGCATCTGAAGTCTAATTTCTGATGTTCTTGTGCTGCCATTGGCAAACCTCATTTTATCCAAGTTTGCCACCGATTCCTCCCCAGCATTAGATTTAATGGAGGGAACAGGCTCACCTGCAGAAAAAAAAAGTTTAGAATTACAAAGAAATGAGTATGTAGTTTATAGAGCCACACAAGGTTAAGAAATACAACTAATTATTCAGAAACAAATGAACAAAGTATCACCTTTTAACTTCTGTCATAATAATTATAGATAAGTAGGCCTGGTATTCTAATGTATTAGTTACAAGTTTGGACTGTTTGAAATTTTGCTCTTCAACTTGCTTGTGCAATGGTAATGGCAGCCATCTATTTAAATACTAGCAAAGGATGCTCGGTGGTTGCTTGAGGTGGAAAGAAGTGAAACAGTTTCCATCTATTATCTGGCAATTAATTTATTATTTGAAAATTGTTCAAAAGCCAAACTGCCATTATTGGTGAATAACGGATTAAGAGTGGTATATGATGCAGGTTTTTTGTATTCGCTATTAACAGAAAGAACATATAAATTGTTTCCTGATCCTACTTTAGAACAGGTGCTGTAAAGCTGGTTGTGTGAACAGCACAGTCCTTTGACGTAAACTCCAGTAACTTTAAGTGATTATCTTTGTGATTTATTTATGGACATCGCAAATGCAAGATGTACTGGAAATTCAAGTCATTTGAGTTCAAAAGGGAGTTCATTGGAAATTATAGGTATACATGGAATGAAAACATCCTCTCCCTTTCTGATTCCAATTAGAATAGTAGCCTCAATCACGTGTGAATGACGTGACAGTGTTGCCACATTTCTAACTACCTTGACATTTAATTTTTTTCTCCAAATTAAATTAGAATTTACTATTTTAGGGTTTTACTTAAGTTTTTGAATCATGTTCACACATTTTAAATTTTTTTTTGTTAATCACCAAAACTGTAGCTTTTGAATATTTACTCTTCCTCTCACTTGGTGATTGCGTTGTGACGAATATCAGGACAGACACATTTTCTTGCTTATTTATTAGACTAGCAAAATACCTGCACTTTGCAGCGGCGAAGTACTGCCTTAAAATTTTTATTAAGAAGAAGGTTAAACCTTTTTAAACTGAGGGAAAATATACCAATAATTATTTAAGGATCTCTTTGTATGCCACGTTGTCAGTTTGGCCCTCCAGTTGTAATAGGACCAAGCTGTAGCTGTGCGCTGAGCTTACTCTTGAGCATGCAACGTACAGTTGGCCATGTGAACAGTAATCTTGTTTCAAATCTCACAGCTTGGATTGCTGCTGTCATAATCAGTTTGAGTTTCATGGTTTGTTTCAATTATGACAATATTTGTAGGACTTGTGATGAAGAGACATTCGGCATCTGTCAAGCGTTGTAAGTATACAACCAGTTTCATTGATAACTTCACATCCAGCTTTTGAGAGTTTAAACATTTCTAAACATCAAAGTGTCCACTACTGAAATCGTCACCTGTGAATCTAAGATGTTTAAGAGGCATTGGCGGTTGTCCAAAGGTGTAAGATATTTGGCCATTTCGGTACACTTGAAAGCACCAACCGAACAATTCACCGGCAACCATCAACTCACATGCAGAACCATAGGTGAAGGGCTTAAGCATTTCACTCTTCTAGTGCTCCTGTGTAGTATAATTATCTCCTGTACCGTCATCAGTCCATACCTTGAACCTGTCCCAGTCATTCAATACATAAGACACAATGTTCCTCCGGATATCAAGAGTGAGCCTGATATGGCCGTGCAATATGTAACAGAGAATGGAAAAGGCAGGTGCCATCTCCGGGCATGGAAACCACTTGGTAAGTGACAGTTCTTTGATCGATGGTGATCACCTCGATAGACATGTTAATGGGGGTACGGTTGGAATGATAAAGGAAATGGGTACCTGAACAATGTAAAGTAAGTCTAAAATACCTACACAATAACTATAATCGTAATAAATGAACAATAAAACAGCGGAGAAGCCGTGGATTAAATAAAAAGGCTGTAGTTATCAGCAGGGAGACGTGAATACCGTGGTGAAGCAAGGAAGGGAATATAGAGACTGGAGCGACAGACGGCCTTATAAAGGCAGGCAGCCAACAACGTGGGAGGTGTTGGGATGGGGGACCCAACGCCGCCTCACTCAGTGACCGAGCTGCAGGCTATGGACGTATATATGTACGTAAGTAGGATTCAGTTAGCGTTGGGAACCCGCGTACCCAATTTCTTGAAGATGGGCCCATAAGTAACAAAGACTGTTGAAAAGTTCAATATGGCGGCCGACAATGGCATCATATCACTGAAATAAGTATGTACATTGGTTTCGGTTAGTGCAGGGAAGCCACGTACCAAATTTCGAGAAGATGGGGCCATAAATAAGAAAGTTCAACATGGCGAACGTTGTTGACTGTTTTGACCGTTACGCGTAGAATTTCGAAATGAAACCTGCTTAACTTTTGTAAGTAAGCTGTAAGGAATGAGCCTGCCAAATTTCAGCCTTCTACCTATACGGGAAGTTGGAGAATTAGTGATGTTGGAAAATTCAATATGGCGGCTGAAAGTGGCGTCATACCACCAAAATAAGTACGTACATTGGTTTTGGTTAGCTCAGGGAAGCCACCTACCAAATTTCGTGAAGATGGGGCCGTAAATAAGAAAGTTCAACATGGCGGACGTTGTTGACCGTTATGCGTAGAATTTCGAAATGAAACCTGCTTAACTTTTGTAAGTAAGCTGTAAGGAATGGGCCTACCAAATTTCAGCCTTCTACCTACACGGGAAGTTGGAGAATTAGTGACATTGGAAAGTTCAATATGGCGGCAGACAGTGGCGTCATACCATCGAAATAAGTACGTACATCGGTTTCGGTTAGCGCCGGGAAGTCACCTACCAAATTTCGTGAAGATGGGGTCAGCCTTCTACCTACACGGGAAGTTTGAAAATTGGCGACGTTGGAAAGTTCAATATGGCGGCCGACAGTGGCGTCATATCATCGAAATAAGTACATACATCGGTTTCAGTTAGCGCAGGGAAGCCGCCTACCAAATTTCGTGAAGATGGGGCCATAAACAAGAAAGTTCAACATGGCGGACGTTGTCCACCGTTATGACCGTTACGTGTAGAATTTCGAAATGAAACCTGCTTAACTTTTGTAAGTAAGCTGTAAGGAATGAGCCTGCCAAATTTCAGCTTTCTACCTACATGGGAAGTTGGAGAATTAGTGATGAGTCAGTCAGTCAGTCAGTCAGTCAGTCAGTCAGTGAGTGAGGGCTTTGCCTTTTATTATTATAGACTAGCAGAATACCCGCGCTTCGCAGCGGAGAAGTAGTGTGTTAAAGAAGGTATGAAAAAGAAAAGGAAAAATTTTAAAAATAACGTAACATGATTGTTAATGTAATTGTTTTGTCATTGATATGAGTGTTGTTCTCACATATATATATACTAGCAAAATACCCGCGCTTCGCAGCGGCGAAGTACTGCATTAAAATTTTTATTAAGAAGAAAATTTAACCTTTTTAAACTGAGGGAAAATATGCCAATAATTATTTGTTAAGGATCTCTTTGTATACCATGTTGTCAGTTCGGCCCTCCGGTTGTAACATGACCAAGCTGTGCGCTGAGCTTACTCTTAAGCATGCAACTTACAGTTGGCCATGTGAACAGTAATCTTGTTTCAAATCTCACAGCATGGATTGCTGCTGTCATAATCGATTTCAGTTTCATGGTTTGTTTCAATTACGACAGTATTTGCAGGACTTGTGTTGAAGTGACATTTGGCATCTGTCAAGCGTTGTAAGCTTACAACCGGTTTCATCGATAACTTCACATCCAGCTTTTGAGAGTTTAAACATTCATAAACATCAAAGTGTCCACTACTGAAATTGTCACCTATGAATGTAAGATGTTTAAGAGGCATTGGCGGTTGTCGAAAGGTGTAAAATATTTGGCCATTTTGGTACACTTGAAAGCACCAACCGAACAATTCAGCGGCAGCCATCAACTCACATGCAGAACCATAGGTGAAGGGCTTAAGCATTTCACTCTTCTAGTGCTCCTGTGTAGTATAATTATCTCCTGTACCGTCATCAGTCCACACCTTGAACCTGTCCCAGTCATTCAATACATAAGACACAATGTTCTTCCAGATATCAAGAGTGAGCCTGATATGGCCGTGCAATATGTAACACAGAGAATGGAAAAGGTAGGTGCCATCTCCGGGCATGGAAACCACTCGGTAAGTGACAGTTCTTTGATCGATGGTGATTACCTCGATAGACATGGTAATGGGGGTTGGAATGATGAAGGAAATGGGTACCTGAGTAATGTAAAGTAAGTGTAAAATACCTATACAATAACTATAATTGTAATAAACAAACAATAAAACAGCGGAGAAGCCGTGGATTAAACAAAAAGGCTGTAGTTATCAGTAGGGAGACGTGAATCCCGTGGCGAAGCAAGGAAGGGAATGTAGAGACTGGAGCGACAGACGACCTTATATAGGCAGGCAGCCAACAACGTGGGAGGCGTTGGGATGGGGGACCCAACGTCGCCTCACATGGTGACCAAGCTGCAGGCTATGGACGTATATATGTACGTAAGTAGGATTCAGTTAGCGTTGGGAACCCGTGTACCAAATTTCTTGAAAATGGGCCCATAAGTAACAAAGACTGTTGAAAAGTTCAATATGGTGGCCGACAGTGGGATCATACCACCGAAATAAGTACGTACATCGGTTTTGGTTAGCGCAGGGAAGTCACCTACCAAATTTCGTGAAGATGGGGTCAGCCTTCTACCTACACGGGAAGTTTGAAAATTGGTGACGTTGGAAAGTTCAATATGGCGGCCGACAGTGGCGTCATACCATCGAAATAAGTACGTACATCGGTTTCGGTTAGCGCAGGGAAGCCGCCTACCAAATTTCGTGAAGATGGGGCCATAAATAAGAAAGTTCAACATGGCGGACGTTGTCGACCGTTATGACCGTTATGTGTAGAATTTCGAAATGAAACCTGCTTAACTTTTGTAAGTAAGCTGTAAGGAATGAGCCTGCCAAATTTCAGCTTTCTACCTACATGGGAAGTTGGAGAATTAGTGATGAGTCAGTCAGTCAGTCAATCAGTCAGTCAGTCAGTGAGTGAGGGCTTTGCCTTTTATTATTATAGATTTCTTAGAAATGGCCAATTCATGCAAAACAGACCCTTAATAAGAAAACCCATGGATACCAATCATTTGCCCATTAGTGCAATATTTTCGACATCTATTGATTTTTAGTTCTGAACTGGTAGATAAAGAAATTCATTTATAATTATACAAACAGAAACCTACAGAAACAATATTGTTGTATAATTTTTTTTTTAACCAAATAGAGAAATATTGATGTTTTAGTACAATGTCAAGAATGCAGGAAACAAACTGAAAAAAGAAGTAACAGCAAAAAGATTTTTAAGGCAGAGAAAAGGAAAAGCAACACTGCATCCTTAAGATACTAAATCACTGGTGTAGTTGTTCAGGTTTAGTATTTAAAATGGCTTTGCCAGTTTAACAGCTGACAGCTACTCAGTAAAAACAGACCTGAAAGCAATTTGCTATGTGAAAATACAGCAACTTACCCTAACCAGGTGGCATTTTTTATTTAAATGCAAAGCAAATATATCAAGAAGAAACAGAATGGGTATAAACATATAAAACACATTCAAATGTCCAAATAAAATGGGACACTTTCAGAATTTTAATACCACATATTCTATTAACTATGCTGTCTGAGCCACGTATTTTGTCCGTTATGTCAAGTAGCAATGAGCACAAGGCAGAAGCCTACTTTAAATAGAATAGGAAGGTAATGAAAGGGGGTACACACGTGTGTGCGTGCACACACACACACACACACACACACAATTAAGAAGAAACAACAATCCTAGTAGAATAGGAAGAGGCCAGAGACCCAAGATGAAAAATAATAAGAACCATGCCCCTGCTGCTATATCAGATTTCTGCGGAAAACACTGAATAACATATAGTATAACAAAATCAGCTACAAAATATTACAATCACTCTTAATTTCTCCAACCATAGTTTAATTACATTAACTAAAAGGTCTGTTAAAGCTTCTTACCAGGTTTGCAGGTTTCAGCAATTGTGAGTGCACAGGCACGACCAAACACAACCAGATCAAGAAGCGAGTTTGCACCAAGGCGGTTGGCTCCATGAACAGAAGCACAGGCTGCTTCACCGCAAGAATAAAGACCAGGGACAACTTTGTCTTGACCATTTACATGAGTGATTGCCTAGATTTGCAAACAGATTTGTAATATCAAAGAAGCATAAATAAACTGGGTGAAATTTCTTCAGTACATGATTTAGCAAACAGAAACCCACCTGTCCTTTAAAATTCGTTGGAATGCCACCCATATTGTAATGAACTGTCGGGAGCACAGGGATGGGTTCCTTTGTCACATCAACACCAGCAAATATCATGGCTGTCTCAGAGATGCCCGGTAGTCGTGTTGCAAGCTGTTGTGGTGGGAGGTGATGTAACTGCAGATATACATGATCCTTTTCAGGTCCACAGCCTCTGTAATTAGCAAAAAGAGTCTAAAATACGCAGATACAAAAAAAACATTCTTTCTAAAAAATATTTTCATAAAGAACTCAGTTTTGTAAGGCATGCCCTGTACAGTAATCCAACATGGAATGCTGCACCAGCCAGGGTTTGTCGTTGCTGCCAGAGAGCATCTAGTGCCCAACACTGCTGAAATGAACTATATTTTAAGTTTAAAGTGTGAAAAATGTTATGGGGAGAATTGAAATAGACTATTATGAATTTATTTTAAAGCCTCAAAAATCTGACAGAAAAAGTACAATGAAGTGCATCTTTCATAAGGCGCTGTACAAAAAGTGTGCCACACAGCACAGAGTTTAACGTTAAAATTAATTGACCATGTGGTTAAAGGAAAACAACTAAAATATTAAATATTAGGCAAGGTTAAAAAAAAAAAAAAAAAAATGAAAAATAGAAACACACCTTCCTTCTCGAATCTCAATAGTCATTGAACGAGATACAACATCTCTGGAGGCTAAATCTTTTGCCACTGGTGCATATCGCTCCATAAATCGTTCTCCTTCACTGTTAATAAGAATGCCTCCTTCACCACGGCAGCCTTCTGTAATTAAACAGCCTGCACCATAGATCCCTGAAATGCATTTTAAAGAAAGAATACTTTTAAAAAATTAAAACAATGAAAGTAGGATTTCTCTAGAACATTTATTACAAAACTAGCATTTAGCATATATCATTACATGCTACACCTTCTGCTAAGCAAATGATTTAAAAACCATACGATATGACAAGAATTAGTTTCCATTAGTTGAGAAGTAACTTTAAAAAAAGCAAATACAATTCTTTACAAAGTAAAAGTACACGGTTCGCAATTTAAACATAACCATTTAATTACAATATTTTTATATTAAACAGTCTCAAGTTGTGTATAACTGCATAAATATATATTTTTTATGTTCTTTCAAACATCTTTGCAAATGTGCACAGCACAGCAACCCATTTGAGAGAATAAAATAAACTGAATTTTAAAGACAAACAATGAAGTGCCAGCTTATTAGATACACCATCCTTCACATAAATTCTACATTTCTGCACATCATACAAAACATGATAAGTGGTGTGTGGTTTACTCATGCAGACCATAATTTCTAGCACTAGTTAACTGAGCATTGGAAAGGGCAAAATTGCTGATCTTAATGACTTTGAACATGGCATGAATGTTGGTGCTAGGTGTTTCCGTTCTAGAAACTCCCAACAGATGAGGTTGTAAACTTTTCACTAATGGCCATTTCAAGGGTCTACAGAGAATGGTCTAAAAGTGAAGAAACTTCCAGTGGTAGGAAATCTTGTGAATGAAAACAATTTGCAAATAAGTGAGATCAAAGGAGGACACTGAGAATCATATAAAAAAACAGAAAGGCCTCAACTCAGCAAATCACACCTGGGTTCCATACTGTTGTGCAAAATGTCATCTCAGAACACACTACTTATTGAATTTGTCTTGAATTGCCTACAACAGCTTAAGACCATGTGCATGTGTAATGCAGACATCTATGAGTGAAAGCAAGGAACCGCTACTTCCGTGGGCACAGACGCATTGAAACTGGACCACCGAGGACTGGAAAAATGTTGCTTAGTAGGACAAATCAAGATTCCTTTTCCATTACACTGATGGAAGGATAGGAATTTGGCACAAGCAGCATAAGTTTAATAAGCCATCCTATTTGGTGTCTGCATTTGCATAGACTGATGGCAGCAATGGGACAGTGTGGTGAGCGTTTTCCAGGTGTATATTACAGTGCCAGATACCCCCTAAAAACTTATTGCTGCTGATCAAGTTTCTCTCATCATGGTTACAGTTTATTTATATTTGGATATTTCCAGTGTGATAATGCATACCACAAAACATGCATTGTTACCAAATGGTGCGGAGAACATGAGAGCAAGTTTTCACTGCTTTATTAGCCTGCACAGTCCCCAGACTCAACCCTGTCAAGAATGTTTGGGATGAGGTGAAAAGAGCAGTTTGCAGCAAGATTGTGAAGCTGTCTAATTTGCCACACTTGCCCAACAGAATCATTTTTGCATGTCAGTGCATTCCTAAACAACACATCCAGTATCATGTAGAATTCATGTCCAGACAAATTAATTCTGTTCTGATGGGTAAAGGAGACTCACCACAATAGTAGTTAAGTGTATACCTTTTAAAAAAGAAAAAAAAATTGTAACTCTGTGCATATCCAAGCTGGCAAGGCACAAAAAAGTATTTTACATGCAATGCAGTTGGTCACAAAAACTATGTGAATGCAACTTACAGATTTCCAAGGAGCAGAATTTCATCAAACTACAAAATCTAAGATATTAAAAATAAATTATTCAAAATATTTTAGAGCTCATAGCTGAGGTGTAATACTAAAAAGTAAATTTAATTAATGAGGTGTATTTTTTAATTATGAAATATTTATTGTCATTCTTGTTGTTACTGTAAGGACTGTTCCAAACCTATTAATATTGCCACTCAACATTTAACCAAACAAAACAAAAAAGACCATATCTATAAAGTCACAGTTCAAACATTGTCATTGTTTACATGCATTGTGCTGTAGTGAGAAGTCAAGCAAAATGACACTTTTTATTGGGTAACTAAAAATATTACAATATGCAAGCTTTTGAGGCAATCAGGCCCCTTCTTCGGGCAAGATGGGCCAGAGTTGCCTCGGAAGCCTGCATATTGTTCTCTTTTTAGCTAGCCAATAAAAGGTGTCATTTTGCTTGACTTTTTACTACATTTATAATGGCCAACATGGTGCAACACCCTAGTACTATTAACATTGTTCTGCAAAGCACTTTAAGATAGTGCACATTTTCTGGTGAACAATATAAAAATTTGCTTTGATAAACACACATCTAAACACTAAAGCATTGCTGTAACTTAAAACTGAATTAATTAACTGAAGTAATTCACATCTGTACTGCACAATTTGTAACTCATGGACAGAAATCTTGGAAGACAATAGTTAGTAGTAAAGCAGGTGAAAAATAATGTTCACAATGTATTAGCACCTGTGGGATGGAACTGTACAAACTCCAGATCTTGAAGGGGTAGGCCAGCTCTTGTAACCATTGCTGCACCATCCCCAGTTGTGGTGTGGGCTGATGTACAGCTGAAGTATGTGCGACCATAGCCACTGCAAGTAAATAGATTGCAACAATTGAATACATTATGATGTGATGACTGGTAACATTGCTGTCTAGCACCCTAAACTTTTATTGACATATGCGTAGGCCAGCATGTAGAGAATGATTAGATTCAAATTATCATTTGTATTGACTTGGACTTCATTAATTTTTAAGCATGTTCCTGAAAATATTTCTAATAAACAAAAAGCACACAATAATTAAAGAGCAGAATCTCCTATTGTGCTAATTTATACCCAATATCTGAAAGTAAACCTGGAAAGTGTAACCTTTTTACCATGTTTACAATGTAATTACAGTACTTTTAATTCTAAAATTGTTACAAAAAGTAAAAAAAAAAATTATTCACAATATCTTATCGATTAATTCTGAATAACTACCTGACAAAATAATTTATAAAATATGCTTACCCTGTGGCAATAACAGTGCTTTTGGCTCTAAAACGGTGGATGGATCCATCTTCCATGCAAAGTGCGATAACTCCTTTACATTCACCATTTTCCATTAGAAGATCCAGAGCAAAATATTCAACAAAGTAGCTGGTATCATACCTTAAAGACTGAGAGGGAGGAAGACAGGCTTGTTGTAGTTTCTTTGCTCTACACTAAGTGAATGAAGTGTCAATCTTGCCTCATATAGCACCTACAAGTGTGCTACCCCAAAACCATTTCCCCCCTAACACAATTATATGGCTGCCCCTGTTTTTCGCCAGACTAAAAATCATTGGGTTTTCTCCATTTTCAAAAGTAATCCAAAAATTCAGTGTTCATCTGAAGTTATTAAAGAATATCTGTACGTTTTAAAAACAGGAATAGGCTTCATTTACTCAAGTGCTTTCTTTTATTCTTACTTGTTTCAGATATGCAATTTTAAGCTTCCAAATGAGGAGAAATACTCAAATGCAAATCACAATGAAGGTGTGACTCTTTTTAAAGATATACTTATTTCACTGTCTGCTTTTGTGAAGTGGTATCTTTAACAATAATTATTTTAAAGTATGCAAGACAGCAGACTGTCAACAAACAAATGGATTAAAATTACATAAACTAAAAATGTTAATGGATCCCTCTATTAAATATTAAGACGCCAGTACAAATCTGTATTTACATTAACCAGTAGTGCCTCAAATGTCACACATTACCTGGAATATTTATACCAGACACCTTTTGGTAATACTATGAAGAGATATATATATAGATAT
>JANRMT010062845.1:2302989-2324973 GCA_026402145.1 Polypterus bichir lapradei | reverse complement strand
TATATATACACAAACACGTAAATATCAATAAACAAAACAAACACGTAAATACCAATAAACAAAACAAACACGTAAATATCAATAAACAAAAAAGGTAACAGTTTCTTACACGGCCGTACAGAGTGTGCAATAAGGAGTGTCCTGTTCGATCAGCCACGCAGCAGCATCTGTGTGCCTGACCTCCTTTTCCAAACTTGAGACTCTGTCCACCAAAAGCACGCTGATAGATTTTACCATCTTCTGTTCTGCTAAAGGGCATCCCATAATTCTCTAACTGAAACGAAATAAAAACAACATACATACAGGTTGTTTTACTAGCGATTGCAAATATGTTTGCAGAGAAAAACTAGCAAGAATCATTGGCTTGAAATAACCGGGAAAGCAATCTTTTTACGTACTCATAGAGTTTATAGTTAGAAAAAACTAAATGAACAACAAGGCATCATGTAACATTAAGAAGAAAATTTTCCTCTAAACCAAATAAAAGAACTGTTGTTTATTGATGATCTTGACATTTTCTTGCCGAGTGACTCAGAAAGTTATGTAGGATAAGGAAGGAAACCTTTTCAGTTATTGTTGCATAATAGAAAGTGCCCTATGCCACGTGATACACCACCACAACACAGAACCCAGTTTGAGAAGGTTGTAACAAGTAAACAAAACAAAAAAAAAAAAAATCATTATTGGCTGCAAAGATATGCACCAATCACTAAATAAAGCCTGCTATTCAAAATAAGCAAATAATTCTTACAGATGGAATATTTACATTAAAGTGCACAATAGCAGACTCAGAAAAAGTTGACCCCAAGCAATAAATAGCACACCAATTTACAGCCTGATATATTTTAATAATCATTATGACTATTATGTGCCTTGTCATTTGTAAAGTTTCAATTTAAAATAGCCATTACATAATTGTATAATTAGTGATAAATTATAACCACTGTCTGCTGGTACTATGTTTTACTTATATATCCATTTCCAGTACAACAAACACAAATATGAAGTGTACTAGTAACAAATGGGGAAAAAAACTTTGATCTTTAGATTTGTGCACATCACAGTCACATTTAATAATTTGTACTGCCTAGAACATCTTTAAGCTCCCCTTGAAGTGATATGCTAAAAATATATTATAGGTCAGAAGCAATAAACCCATTTACTTTTCTTGGAACACTTGAAAACAAGTATATAATGTATGAATAATATGGCAAAACTCACCACTAACACTGGTAGCTGATTCACATTGCATTATGGTGCTTAAAGTGTTTCAGCATTTATGTCTACTATTATAAATAAAAATTGTGCATGCAGAATCTGGCTCATACCACTTCATTCGTACATTTTCTATACTGGAAAGCTCATCTCTACTATATAATAAAACACTAAGGTCTGTGTGTATGTGTGTGTCCAGTCTCTGCGAACAATCTGATTGTCAGTTTCGCACTGGTGATGCAATCGAAAGAGGAAATATCAGACACACAAGGAGGAGTAAAACTGCTGAAGCCACAATGAAATTTGCCTTAAAAGATGAGAAGTATAAAAGCCGTTAGGGGGCAAGCAAGGCGCCTCTTAAATAACAACAGATATTCATGTTTTTTTTTACATTAGTGTTACTATTGATTTATTTTAAGGCGTTTCATTGATTTTCTACAGCTTAAAAATTTCAATCACTAGTTGCTACTTTTGTTTACAAGGTTTACATGGCCAGGTTTTTCATGGCCTGGTCTGCATGGCTGGCATCGACAGATTGTTTAGTATGTTCATATTCTAGGTTTGCAACTCTTGTTCACTGATTCACGTTGCATTATGGTGCTTAAAGTGTTTCAGCATTTATGTCTACTATTATAATAAAAATTGAATACTGAACTATTGTCAGTTTGTCATTTTTGTCTTCCTAATAATCTAAGCTAAAAATAAACTGTGGAGTTTTACTAGTTTTATAGATTTGTACATTTCTTAACAGTGCAGGCAGAGTGGCCCAATGGCTGGCTCAGTCAAATGGAAGCCTTTGTGATCCAAAGCTCCTAAGGCAATCACGTGACCTTCTGATGTTATAAAAGCAAAAAATCTTGTTAGATAGTTCTACTATAATGATTTGTTCTGTTTTGAATAAGATTGTAACATATTTAAACAAGGTGCTAAAATTTCTCTGCAAGGTAGAATAATATCCACATTTATGAATGTAAAGGTACATGCCAACCACCCCACTACCCCCAAAATCCATAAACAGTCAGAATGGCAATAAACAAGTGATACATGAAAACATTCATACAATATTACCTAATGGATTCTCAGAAATACACTCTTCTCTTGGCTTTATAGTTAGGGCACAGAATTTAAGTATCCTCTGACACTAGACGGTGCTGTTGCTCCTCTAACCCGACAGACAAACATCCAGAACACCAGGTAAAAGCACAAAGAGGTTTTTTAATTCTTTCCTTTTCTCTAATAGTGCGTCTAAGCACCCCAACCACCATACACAGGCACGTAATACTAATAATTACAATAATAACTATAATAACCACAATTAATTCTCTCCTCCACACCTCCCAGCAAGCTCTGTCATCTACCTCCCAACTCCGGCTCCCTTGCTGGGTTCCCCAACAGTCCTTTATATAGTACTTGACTTGGAAGTGCTTCCGTTCTTCCTCTCACGTGACTTGCCAGCACTTCCGGGTCAAATGGCTTCAGTTTTCTTCAGCTTGGAAGTATTTCGGGGCTTCTGTCACCGTGACTTGGGAGTACTTACGGTCTATATGGAAAGTAAAAATCCCCCTGTCTTCCTGCAGCATCTCCTGGTGCCATCCACGGTAACCAGCAGGGCTGAGAAGCTGAACTCCATATCCCATGGTGCCCTGCGGGAATCCGGAGCACCGCTATGCTGCAGGGAAATCGCCATATAGCGTCTTGGGGGAGGCAGTGTTCCAAAGTAGCTGCCTTTCTCCCATCCTTCCATTCTTTGGGTGTCCTGGCCGGGTTGAGCTGCCGGCCGTCCATCACACCTCCCTTTAACTAACACAGGATGCTCTTTTTGGGCTTGGCCTGCATTGAACCCACCAAAACTAAGGTGCTATAAAGAAAACAATTTTTTTTCTTCTTACCTCAATAACAGCAGCAGGTGCCTGCTCTGTCATGTAGTGGATTGCATCTTGATCTCCTAACCAATCTGAACCTTTAACTGTGTCATAAAAGTGCCACCTCCAGTCATCATTCTCCATATTTCCCAAAGCAGCATTTATTCCACCCTGTATAAGGAAATGTAATAAAACTCTGTTATAGCCAAATTGATTCATCAAGATTAAATTAGTAACTGAATGCATTTTTTTTTTTCGCTGTGGCATGCTGGGGGAGCAACATGAAAGTGGCAGGCATCAGGTGACTGAACAAACTAATTCAGAAGGCTTCCTCTGTGGTAGGATTGAAACTGGACAGCTTGGAAACTGTGGCAGATCAGAGAATGTTGTCTAGGCTTTGGTCTATTATTAAAAATGCAAATCATCCACTTCATAGTGTTGTGGCTGGACAGAGGAGTGTTTTTAGCAGTAGACTGACTAGCATCAAGTGCTCCACTGAACGTCACAGAAAATCCTTCCTCCCCACAGCAATCAGACTCTATTACTCTTTTTCCGGTTACTCACCCATACTTTAAGCTATTACCCTCTTTCTTTATTGGATATCCAGGTACATTTTTCAAGTACTTGAAATGTGCAACATACTATCTGTTCTTGTGCAGTAAATTGTCTTCTCTTGACATGAGAATAACCTTATTTGTTCTCAGAATGTGCAATATTAACTTAAGGTGCAACACTCTGCACTCTAGTTTGATACTTACATTTATTATACTTTATATTTACATGATTACTTTATACTTGCTCTTAGTGTAACATGTCCCTTGTCTTTTTAAGTTGTAACATAAGTAATTTCCTTCGGGATTAATAAAGTTTTCTGATTCATAAGTCAATATACAGTAGCTAGTTAATATAAGACTCTAAAAACACTGAGTCATCTCACATCACTCTCCATTCCTATTTTATCTTAGTATGTGTGCTGTTAATTTCTATGTTTGAAATCATGTAATAATTAATAACTGCTCAATTTTATATTCAAAATTATTTAGACAGACTTTTTTTTTTTTTTACAAGTTCTGTGTAGAATATGTTTAAAGGCACAGAACAATTGCATTAAAAAGAAATTTGTTTGCATGCAGCCCAGTGGTGCAAGATGTAGTTGAACACGACTCATGGTGCTTGGACTCTGATTTAATTAATTACTGAGAAGCTTTTTGAGTCTATTATGCAAGCTCTCCCACCAAAGTTTTCATTTATTTCCTCTGGAAATCTGTTTCTTTCCAAAGCTCAAAAGGAATGGAGTTAGGTTACAAATTAATATAGTTGTAGCATAAGCGACTGTTTCCTTATAATATTGTGTAGTACTGGTAATGAACTGTATCAGTTGTTGCCAAAACAGGATGTAGTTCCATTCTGTCCTGCAGCAGATAAAACAGATTGATAAACTGGGTATTTGAAGTTAATGGATAACAGAGAAACATTAATATACTGCCTTACTAGAAATTCACAAAAAGAATGTGTAGAAAGCACAGAGCTACCTGCATAATAGGGAGATGAATCAAAACGTAAAGGCAATTTGAAAATGATGGGGTAACTGTAACAGATACCAGCCGTTACAATACAACACATTCACAATGGCTTATGGGTAGATCAAACACACAAAGCTCAACGCTCTGCTGTTCATCTAGTTGAAGCCAAAGTCAGCTGAATATGGACACTCTGCTGCTGCAGGATTGCACTACTGTTGAACAATGTACCGTAGTGAGATTTCTTTGAGAAGAGGGAATGAAACCTGCTGAAATTCACAGAAGGATGTAAATAAGGATTCTAATACCACTCTGTACATGTGACAATAACGACCCCAATAAACCTTAAAGCTATAGCTCAGCTGTACACCATTCAGGGTCAAAAGAAAAACAAACTGTCCGATACAAAGTGCAAGACAGGAGTAGCGAAGCCTGGTTTAGATTTCATTAGAGTTTTGCACTAACATATCCAAATACACAAAGAACATTATGTGATTCAACTGAAGGAGGCCATTCATTCACACATGCAGTGAGTAAGGTACATTGTAGGAATGCAGGTTATCAAACATTTGGACCCATACACTGTGTGAGAGTGGCAATGCTTTAAAAGAATAATAGAAAAGAACAATGTAAGCACTGTGCTTCAAACTTTGTTCAGGTACAGTTTTTCTCAACCTTTCTTTGCCTTACCTGTGCAGCCACTGTGTGGGACCTGGTGGGAAACAGTTTTGTGATACATGCTGTGTTGAAACCGGCCTCGGACAAGCCAAAGGCTGCTCTTAAGCCGGCACCACCAGCCCCCACAACAATTGCATCAAACTCATGGTCAACGACTGGGTACTGGGTAGATATCTGCAAAAGACAATCAAGATAAGAATCAAAGTAAATGACAAATAGCTTTGACATATAACACAATGCTTAAGATAGAAATTCTACACACATTAGCACGAGACCACCTGCATTAGAGTAGTTGTTGTTTATGCATGAATCTTGGTAAGTTTATTAGACTAATGCCATTAAATAAAAACTTAACCTAAGCTTTTCATTGTACGTTTTGAGGCGTCTCCTGGTATTATAAAATCACACTTTCAAGAGGTTATTTCCATTTACAATTTCTGTCTAAATATACTTGAATGATCAAATGTAAAGCTGAGACAACTGGAGAGGCGAGGGATCACATTTCAGAAAATGTCAACACCATATACATTGGTGTCAGGAGTTTTAGAAATACTGGCGAATCCTGCATTTAAAATTTTAACCTACCATTAGGTTACATAGTCTAGGAACCTATAGAATGTTCAGTTAACCCATTTATAAAATATTTAATCAAATAGAGAATCTCGAACAGTATATATACTTATAAGAAAAACACAATTCAGCGGGCTTCTGTTATGCACATAGTCTTTTTTCCTAACTTGCTCCTTAAATAATTCACATTCAAAATTTGCTTAAAACTGATTCACTTACTGAATTTGATATGCTGGCTGACTTCTCCTTCTTTCCACTAATACTAAAGTGAAGCTGTCGAGAACCTCCTTGGCAGGCTGCTGGAATCTGTGAGAATGAATAGAAGGAAAAAATGTAATACCAGAACAAAAATTTGTTGTGAACGTTACCCGGGCACAGACAGGCAGACATGTTGTTTTCCACCACCACACGTTTATTTACAACACTATTTACAGTTTTAGTGCACATCCCAGTGCCTCCAGCACCGATCCCCCAAAAGTCCGGGCTTTTCACAGTCTTTTTCGCCTTTCTTCTGGCCGCCTCCAGTCCTCTCTCCAGCTTCGTCCTCTTCCACCCGACTTCCGCTCTCGAATGCAGGGAGGCGGCCCCTTTTATACCACCCTGGATGGGCTCCAGCTGCTTCCCGGCACTCCTCCTTGGACACGCCCCCGTGTGGCAGAAGTGCCGGCTGCGCACCTGGAAGCCCTCCGGGTGTCCCCATTCTTCTTCCCCCCAGCACTTCCTGGTGTGGCGGAAGTGCTGGGCTCCAGGGTTCTACAGGCACCGGGGCGCCGCCTGGCGGTGGCCATGGGCCCCTACAGGGTTGGACTTCCAAGCCCCCTACCCGAGGCCACCAACAAAACCAGGGCGGTCGCCCCCTCGTGTTCGGGAGGAGGCACCAGCCCTCCTCCGGTCCCCTCGGGCGTCCCGGCTAGGTTCCACCCCCAGCCGCCTGTGACATTGTTTTTAGTGTTACAGAGGGATGCAAACGTTTGGGCAACCTTGTTAATAGTCATTATTTTCCTGTATAAATCGTTGGTTGTTACGATAAAAAATGTCAGTTAAATATATCATATAGGAGACACACACAGTGATATTTGAGAAGTGAAATGAAGTTTATTGGATTTACAGAAAGTGTGCAATAATTGTTCAAACAAAATCAGGCAGGTGCATAAATTTGGGCACTGTTGTCATTTTATTGATTCCAAAACTTTTAGAACTAATTATTGGAACTCAAATTGGCTTGGTAAGCTCAGTGACCCCTAACTTACATACACAGGTGAATCCCATAATGAGAAAGAGTATTTAAGGGATTCAATTGTAAGTTTCCCTCCTCCTTTAATTTTCTCTGAAGAGTAGCAACATGGGGGTCACAAAACAACTCTCAAATGACCTGAAGACAAAGATTGTTCACCATCATGGTTTAGGGGAAGGATACAGAAAGCTGTCCCAGAGATTTAAGCTGTCTGTTTCCACAGTTAGGAACATATTGAGGAAATGGAAGACCACAGGCTCAGTTCAAGTTAAGGCTCCAAGTGGCAGACCAAGAAAGATTTCGGATAGACAGAAGCGACGAATGGTGAGAACAGTCAACCCACAGACCAGCACCAAACACCTACAACATCATCTTGCAGCAGATGGAGTCACTGTGCATCGTTCAACCATTCGGTGCACTTTACACAAGGAGATGCTGTATGCGAGAGTGATGCAGAGGAAGCCTTTTCTCCGCCCACAGCACAAACAGAGCCGCTTGAGGTCTGCTCAAGCACATTTGGACAAGCCAGCTTCATTTTGGAATAAGGTGCTGTGGACTGATGAAACTAAAATTGAGTTATTTGGGCATACCAAGGGGCGTTAGGCATGGAGGAAAAAGAACACAGCATTCCAAGAAAAACACCTGCTACCTACAGTAAAATATGGTGGTGGTTCCATCATGCTGTGGGGCTGTGTGGCCAGTGCAGGGACTGGGAATCTTGTCAAAGTTGAGGGACGCATGGATTCCACTCAGTATCAGCAGATTCTGGAGACCAATATCCAGGAATCAGTGACAAAGCTGAAGCTGCGCCGGGGCTGGATCTTTCAACAAGACAACGACCCGAAACACTGCTCAAAATCCACTAAGGCATTCATGCAGAGGAACAAGTACAACGTTCTGGAATGGCCATCTCAGTCCCCAGACCTGAATATAATTGAAAATCTGTGGTGTGAGTTAAAGAGAGCTGTCCATGCTCGGAAGCCATCAAACCTGAATGAACTAGAGATGTTTTGTAAAGAGGAATGGTCCAAAATACCTTCAACCACAATCCAGACTCTCATTGGAACCTACAGGAAGCGTTTAGAGGCTGTCATTTCTGCAAAAGGCGGATCTACTAAATATTGATTTCATTTCTTTTTTGTGGTGCCCAAATTTATGCACCTGCCTGATTTTGTTTGAACAATTATTGCACACTTTCTGTAAATCCAATAAACTTCATTTCACTTCTCAAATATCACTGTGTGTGTCTCCTATATGATAGATTTAACTGACATTTTTTATAGTAACAACCAATGATTTATACAGGAAAATAATGACTATTAACAAGGTTGCCCAAACTTTTGCATCCCACTGTATATGAGAATTAAAGGACAAGCAAAAAAATTTAAAAACCTTTTAATAAACTGATTTGCACCAAAACTACAGTATTGATGTTCTGACTGTCTTTTACCAAAGCCAAGTTTCTAACTGTATTTCATCCATTCATTATCCAACCCGCTAAATCCTAACTACAGGGTCACGGGGGTCTGCTGGAGCCAATCCCAGCAAACACAAGGCGCAAGGCAGGAAACGCGCACACACACACACACACCAAGCACACACTAGGGACAATTTAGTAACGCCAATGCACCTAACTTGCACGTCTTTGGACTGTGGAAGGAATCCGGAGCACCCGGAGTAAACCCATGCAGACACGGGGAGAACATGTAAACTCCACGCAGGGAGGTCTCCTAATTGCGAGGCAGCAGCGCTACCCACTGCACCACCTTGCCGCCCAACTGTATTTCAGGGGTCTAGCAAATTATATTTTTTTTAAACTCTGATCTGACAGGATATCAAATAATTTTTGGAAGGCTTCTGGGTGCATATTAAAGATCTAGAACAAAAATTTTTCTACAACTCAACTCCTTTAAATATAGTTGGTTGGTACATGAATCCGAATGAACTCCTTTCTTACCAGGACAGCTTATTTTTGAATTACAAAATGTGTCATTTAAAGACAATTCATTCTGCAAAAAATATACTTGCAATCAGAAGCAGTGGTCCAACTTACATCAAAACCTACTTACAAAACAGGTGACACAAAAGCAATAATTCACTCCAAACCAAATGAAAGATGCAATATTTGTCATTGGCCTAAGATAAAAACAACAATGGCTGTCAGTACAAGTGGTTATGTATGCCTCATGGCATGAAATCATACACTATGGGTGCTTATTATGCTGCATCTCTGCTAGCAACAATGATCTCTGTTCTGACTATTTCTGGTAATGGTTGGAATGTTTGGTATTTGATGCTGTAGGATAACAGAAAATGGAGGTGTGAAGTGTTTAGCTATCTCATGGTCCATGCAGCCTTCTGGTGGACAAAATCAAACAATACACTTTAGGCATCTTCTGTCAAGGGGTAGCAATGGTGTCAGTCCCCTGGACCTCAATTTTTGTAGACAACAGCCTTAAACGTGTTAAGCTAGACAGTAGACCTTACATATACAATAGAACCCCAATTATCCGAGTTAATGTGGACCAATGCTACCTTGGATAAAATGGATGGGTATGGCCATTTCAGATTAAAAATTACAGACATAAGATTTTGCCAATTTATTTGTTACAGTATCGGTGTGAGGCTGTTTTCATTCCTTTGTAGAGTGGGATCATTACTAAAATTTTGAGTTTGGTATTGATATCAGCTTTCAGACCTCAGCACCAGTATAACGAACCCCATCCCGTGTAACTCCTCCTGCCTCTTTGGTATGTCACACTATTGCACCACACTATGTACTGCATCCCTCTTGACAGGCGTGAAGTCACAATCATGTTGAACTTGAAGCAATAACTACAACCCCAACAACCCCCCCCCCCCCTTTTCCCCCATACACCAGTCAATGAGTAAAGTTTCCCCGTGCTGAATAGTGCGATCGTCAGAGTTCACCCTTGTTTGCGAATTAAGCGTTAACAGTCAGAGTTAGGGTCCCTCTTGGTGAATGAAGCAGCACAGATTACTCCTGGATGAATGAGTGAATGGAGCGCATGAATAACATGGTGGGATGGGAAATCGAGTGCAACCCACTACCATCATAAACAATAGCAACTTCCAACACAACGGCAGCCCAGTGGCTGAGAACCATCATCCCAGGGGTTGTGATAGGAAAACCACATGGACATTGGGGGGAGGGAATGCAGAACCTTCACAAAAGTAAATGTGTTCAGGGTTCAAACCAAAGTGCTGACTCTGTGATGCATTAGCACTAACCACTGTTCTACCATTCTGGCCACACCATCTTTTCTTTGTTAATGTTTTTTTTTTTTTTTTTTTAAAGACAGGCACTTTTTTCTATAGAAATGTTACATGTGAAGAAGAGTGCATATGAAGGTTAAAAGCACTGGAATGATGAAATACATAACAGAAATGTACTCATATTGAGGCTCTCTGCATAGGTGAACATCAAATGAGATGACAAAAATAGGCATATGTACAGTGGATAATAATGAAACATAACCAATAAAGAAAGAACACATCATTTAGAGCTCTCAAAAGCTCCCGTGGTAATCCTTCATGCACTTCTCACCATCTCTATCAAAATCATACAAGAAATAGATTCAGGAAAGATCTTTCACAGATAGGTACCTTTACCTCAAAACTTTTACCATCCCTTCCTGCAGTCCTACCATTCACGCTTCCTCATATACTGTCATGACCACAGGCACTAATCATCAGTTGAAATACAACTTTCTTAATGCCCACCTCATCATCTCGTGTGGCACCTTGTCAATTGATTTTTCCAGATACACATTCATAATGCAGCTTTTATCAATTTGCTTCATGCTTCTCTTGCATTAGTCTGACAACAAAAGATCACATCCATTGCTCCCTTCAAAAGGTATGACAACCATTTTCATTATTTTACTAAACATCTTTTAGGATGTTTACATTATTAGAACTAAATAATTTTTGGTGTAATAAAAATGTTTAATATTTTTTTAAAGTTACCCAAACTAGAGACATAATTTTTCAATTCTCTCATTTGTTAGTTATCAATGGAAGTAAATTGAGTAGTAAAACTTAAACAAAACCCTAAAAATCGAGTTTGCTTATCTCATGGTTAAAATAAATGGAACAATGCATTCATTTCATAGCGTCATATATTAGATTTACAGATACAAACTGTGCCAAAACTTCACACATTTAGCGCGTTCAATTGTAACATGTATAGACTAGAATCAGTCCCGTCTTTGCCAGAGGAGATTAAGGCGCAACAACATTGCAAAATAAAATGAATATATCTGCAGTAAGCAAAGCACCGCCAACATAACTTGAATGACGACGCATTACTTAATGTTTAACAATTTTCAAATATGCCTCCAAGAAGATGCTCACTTCGTATTGCACTCAAAGGTGTCTGGGCGTGGTCTCTGAGACTGTCGCATCCGCGCCGATCTAGCATTCTATTCGTCAAAAGCCAATAAGCGCCCAATCACCTGCGGCGGCTGTGCAGCCGTATCATAACAGGAACTGGCCATTCATGCACCAACCATCATGACCTTCATTAGTCAAGTTCGTTATTTAAACAACTAAACTTTCTTTCCAGTAGGCTGGTAAGTTTTATTATTTACCCCACGGACCATCATCTATTTGTTCAGACAGGTCAGTTAATATAACTGCATGCATTTAATAAAATGTTATTAAATTTGGCCTATGAAAATATTGAGCATATTGTTATGCAACATAATACGTACTTTAAACTTATGTCTAGAATCAGTTTTAACTGCAACATCATAACTGATGTCACCAAGCCTATTACATAGACGCAAGCTTGGAATTATTAAAAACCATCCGGTATTTGTACAGACAAATCTGCAAATATAAATGTATATAATGTTTTATTAAATTAGGCCTATTGAAACATTAAAATACTATCATGTAACATAAGAGAGTACTTTAACGTAGGTCTACAATCCGTTTTAACTGCAACATCACCACTTATGTCACCAAAACCATTCAACAGCCGCAAACTGAGCAATACTAACAGTTTTAGTCGACAACAGCCTCTTCGTAAAGATCCGAGACGCTCTGCAGACGGCCGCCATGATTTCCAAGTTGAGTGTTGCGCATGTGCAGCAAAGAGCATGCGTTCCCTGTTCTGCCTGGAATGTACCATACTGTAACTTAGAGTGGCTGTTGTAACAATTACCTGTAACACAATAACATATTTTGAACAGGAAATAAATCAACGTTATAAAATGTATTATGTTTTCTGTAAATTAGTTTATTTTACTAAAACGATTAGGTAGCGCTAAGAGTAACACTTAAAAGAGTACAAACAATAATGAATCCCCCCTGGAGTATTGGCACAGCTTTCATGGCGAAGCGTGTTTGTTTGATTTTTTCAGTTGAAAGTGAAAAGACTGGAATCAAGCCGAGGTAAGGGCTTATTAAAGGTGAGAGCTTGACATTAAGTTTACAAATTAAATTTGTGTTGACTCTCGGATATAATTGTTACTAACTGTATATTGTAGAAATAAAGCAAGCGTATTCTGTAAGAAATCCGACTATTCACACTTATTCGTTACCTTTATGTTAATCAACGTAGTACAAGTATTCAGCTCGGTACGAAGGGTTATTAGACACCGTTTCCTTATTCTGCACCGCATTTTCGACAAAATATCATGAATATTATAACTATGTCGTAACTTGGAGTTGCCGTATATTCTGATGACTTCAAGTCAGCGATTTGTAGGATCGAATGTACCTCGTGATGGACTGGCGGCCCCGTCAAGTGTGCGGTTCCTGCCAGAACTTAACACTTGCCTTAATATTAATCAATGCGTCATTTTCTATAATGCCTTTTTATCTTTTACGATGTCCTGAGACAATTTAGGAACACCCGGGTAACTTCATCTGTGCTAATTCAACAAGTCCCAACAGGGCAAGCTGGACTCCACCCTTGCTTGCTGTTTAGCATTCGGGTGCCACACCTGTTCAGCTCATAGCTGCAAAGTTCTTCAGAGGGTGGCGAGGTCTGCTCAGAACACTACTGGAATGCACTTTTTTGTCGTCCGGATCGTACATATTTAGTTTTAGAAGGACGTCCAGCACAGTCCCCATTCTCACTCCATCGTTCAGGCATTAGCCAAGGTAATGAAGTACAGTACTAAACACTTATAATCATTCAGCTCCCTTTAACCGACATTACCTCTCTCTGTTTTTAAGTTTTGGCGGGTATATTATTTAACAGTTTTATTTACTGCCATACTACTGTCCCTATTGTGTTGTAGACATGCAACTTACAATCACATTTTAGAGTAGGCTGTAAATGTGAACTTTATTTTTGAGAGCTCTCATACTTAACACTACAGTGTTAAAGGCAGCTTGGTGAACTGGTTAAGGCTTTGGGCTTGAAGCCTCTGAGCTTGTGGATTCAAATTCCGCTACTGACACTGTGTGATCATGAGCAAGTCACTTGACCTACCTGGGCTCCAATTGGAAAACCAAAAGAAATGTAACCAGTTGTGTCATAAATACGGTATTGCAAGTTGCCATGGGTAAAGGTGTCAACCAAATAAGTAAATGTACAGTCTTCCCCAATCAATTAAACAAGTACATTGAGTTTTGTAATGCTAAGAATATTTGCTTCGTTCTTATTGACTTTTATAGTGATTCATTACATCTTAATATTGTGGTCATAATCATTACATATGAACCCTTTGAAATTAGTTCATTCTTTTTCTCTGTATCCTCCTGACTAACCAGTATGAGAAAACCCTTGGATGATATACCATTCAACTTATCTTGAAGTCTAGCAGTGCAAGATGTCAAGCTTTTTGGGGTCCCCCTTATTTTTGGTGCTATCTCTGGCGATCTGAAAACCCCTCATTTTTTGGCCATATTTTGTGCTGGCAAAAGAAACCCTTATAATAAAGAGTAAACCAATAGGTGTCTTCAGCATAAATGTTCAGAAGGACTTTGAGTTGTTCATGCCACATCAGCTGACCCCAGGAGATCACCCCTGGGCAGGCATGTGGAATGTCATTTTATGCGATTTTGAGGTTGCTGATCACAAATATATGTTGTTATAAACAATTTCAAATCCTGCCATCAGTTTAGCAGCAGTACACGTTTATATAATGAATGAACGGAAATGTTTTTTCCTGTTTTTTTTTATTATTATATCTTCTAGGAAAACCTGGAATCAAATCTCTACGGAAGCATATTTGGGCCAAGATGAAAAAAAAAAAATCTAAATGTCGAGAATAAAGTCGACATGTTGACTTTATTCTCGACATTTCCACTTTATTCTAGTAGTTTATTTTGTCAATAGAATGTCGCAAACTAAACTTCATCTTAAAATGAATGTTTAATTTATTAGTCTTTGTGAAATTAAAACTAGTAATAAACTTAGACCTCACAGTTTTTAGAACTTTAAAAAAAAATCTTTGTTATACAAGTTTAATTAAGCCATCCATTCAGGGTTGTGCCCATCCCAGCAAGCATCATGTGCGAGGCAGGAGTAAATCCTGAACGAGGCGCCAGCACATCGCAGGGTGAATACGAGCAACACATACAGTAGCAGGGTCAATAATATATAACACAAAACCCCACATCCTATATGACTTTGAAAGGAAACTGAAGCATGGTGAGTAAACCCACCAGAAAAACATGCAAATTCAAGGCAGAGAACACCCGGGACCCCATTGCTGCAAGGCAGCAGTGCAACCACCATACCACCGTGCCCCCACATGCTTTAATACATTTGAAGTTCTAAAAGCTCTGAGGTCTAAGTTTATAACTAGTTTTAATTTCACAAAAACGTTTATCGTGTGGTGATTGGTTATGTGGAGAAAGAAAAAGGAAGGATAGGAACTGGAGGTTTAGTATGTCAGATAGAGATAGCAGGCTCAGAAGAACATCCATTGAATTCTGCGTTCGTGTCTCTGATCACCACATCACGAACCCAACATTTACACAATACTTAAGTTAAACCTGTGCGATGCCCACTCCTCTATCCAGTTTTTTGGAACCTCGTCACACCTGCCATAAAGTTCTCTACACTGAACATACACCTGGGGACCCCTTAATGCAAGGGAGTAGCACTACAGCCATGCCACCATGCCCCCCGCCACCCATATTTAATACATGCTTTAATACATTTCATCGTGAAAAAGATATCAAGTATTTATCTTAGTATTGTGAATGTTCATAGAGCAGGATTATCATGAAGTCAATGTGCGGCGATCGCTGCCAGCGCCTCTCAGTGCAAGAGGAAGTCTGTTTAAGAAGCGGGTAGAGATTAAGAGCAGAGTCGGGGAACACTTAACATAAAGCATTTAATGTGCTACATTAATTTATGACGGGGTTTGAGGAAATCTAGTAAATTAAACATTCATTTTAAGATGAAGTTTAGTTTGCAACATTCTACTGACAAAATAAACTACTAGAATAAAGTCAACATGTCGACTTTAATCTCGACATTTAGATTTTTTTTTTTCACCGTGGCCCTAATACGCTTCCGTAAATCTCAATATATTTAAATGAAAGAAATTTTTTAAATAATTGATTGGTTTAAAAAGGTTCAAAAATTGTTGAATTCATTTTTTTAAATTCACATTTGGAGTAGTTTAAACTTATTAAATTACTAATTTATTTACATTTTTCTATTTAAGTAGTGTGGCCTCATGAACAATCTTAACGATCCTCCAAGATGGAATATTCAGCCTGATCAACAGGGAGATGGTGGTGGCAACAAATGGAATTATGCTTTCTTGGTTCCGATGTTAGGACTGGCTGCCTTTAGTAAGTATTTATTTATTTATTTATTTATTTATTTATTTATTTATTTATTTATTTTACTTTCTTGATAGCCTAAAGTGAATAGCACAGTGTTTGAATCAGCCTTCCATATGCTCACGGTCTGTATACTGAACTGAAAGTTCTGTTTCATTGGTGCAATAAATAAGACTAGTAGTATTAGTAGTAGCATTGTCACATTTTTATGTCCAACCAGCATGTGTAAAGTGCTTTAAATGCAAAACAATTTCGATTTGTTTCTGAGCCTAAAAGGCAGTTTTTTTTGTTGGCAAAACCAATAATTCCTGATATGGGTACGTCTTTAGTTTCTAGTAAAAGTCTTACTAACTTGCTGGTTCAATTGTCTAAATTAAGTTGAGGCTTTTTAGCTCTGTATGACATTAAGCTCTATGTTTCACAGTTGTAATGGTAAAATAGAGATGCCGAATGCTGTATCGTTTTGGTATAGTTGTATTTTAAAATAATTAGTAATTCAGAATGCTTATTAGTCACTCATTGTTAATCTTAATGGCTTTTCCTGTTTTCAGGAAAGTGTTGTGGTAAAGAAAAAGCTTTAGGCATATAGTGGTAAAACTGTTTTATGCATTGCAAATAAAAGAGACTCGAGAAATATTTGTAAAATTTATACTACTATAAGGAAAATATAAAAGAAGGCCTAAAACCATAATTTCTACATCATAGCAAGTTAAACAAAACACAGTTACATACAATATAGATGTCACTATTGTTTGTACAAAAGTAATTGTGTTTCAAATGACCATTTTTATATCTCTTGCCAAACTGTTTAAATACAACTGCAGGTCAGGCAGGTGGCTTGGAAACAGGGAACAGAATTAACTGTCATATAAGCAACAGAGGCCTTTTTATTTATTTATTTAAAACAGCGGAACGGTCAAACACTTATTTTCATATATGTTCAACTTATATAGGCTTATATGCGCTGAAAATTAACCTACCACATACGACAGGAACTTCCTTTGGCACAAAGAGAAGTTTTTAGTTAAGTGATATTTTAAAAATACATTTTTTTTTGCAGGATGGATATGGAGTAGAGAATCCCAGAGAGAGGTACTAGCAGCAAAAATTAAGTATGAGGAAGATGCAAAATTAATAAAAAAGGAACTTGAAATGAAGTACTCAAGCACTGTCACAGAGACCCGGCGGACTGTTGCCCACTTGGAGCTTGAACTAGAGAAGGAGCGGAGCCGTGTTAAAGGATATCGTGATGCTCTCGTGTCTCAGAGCCGCCAGCTAATTGAAGAACGGAAGCGGTTGCAGGAGGATCGTGAGAGTATTGATCGAGAGAAACAACAGCTGCTACATTCAGGGGCAGCAGCAGCACTTTACAACAACCTCGTGGAAAGGGAAACCAATTGGCAAAGTAAAGCCATGTTAGTGATAAAAGAGTTTGAAAATGTCCTGGTTGAAAGACAGAATGCATTTTGCAGTTTTCGCCTTCATCGAGATAAAAGATATGAAATTGAAAGAAGTTTACTTGTGAAAGCTGCTACAGAGCCAGTTGCTGTTGATTTGAACATTGAATCTGATCTGAAGACAATTTTTAAGCACGATAAGCATTGTGCTGACATCTTAAACACTGACAAACGCAAAAATGGAAGACTAATGTGGCTGTACTTGAAATATTGGGAACTACAGGTTGAGTTAAAGAAGTTTAAGAAAGTGGAAAAATCCATCTTGGGTACAAACTACAATGCTGAGTGATTCTATGGGTGTGTTATAAATAAACATATTTAAAGGTTGTAAAACATTTTCCTATAACATTATGCACTGTGAATTCAACATGCTTCTGCCAGCAACGTCAGTCTTTGAAGTTTGGGCTCCTTGCACTACTGGTTTAGCTCATGGAAAGATAGGTGTTAATTGTATACAGGCTCGTAAGTAGTTTATAAATGTGACCTTAGACTTACTGCTTAAATTCCCTAAATCACATGTGCTTAATTAAAATAGTAGTCCATTTTTTCTTGTTCCTATTTTGTAAAAAAAAAAAAACCTATCATGATCTGTATTTTTTAGGAAGTGATCATGTTATATTTGATTGCCAAAGGGGTGGGGTACTGGTTTGTTGTTCTCAAGATTAAAATGCTTACTTTTAGAGATGTCAGAAATACTGATTGTCATTGTAAACTGCACAATTATGCTGTATTTGTAACCTTTATTTGCCTTCTGCTCTTTCAATGACTAAGACTGCAGTTTGCTTGTGAGTAATCGATTCCTCCAGTTCAGTGTGCAGATATTTTTATCCACAGAGTGTAATTGAGGTGTTACTCCTGTTTATAAAACTCGGTGAGTCTTCTGTGCACATTTCTGTTGATACGTGGTGTGCTAGGAAGCAACACAGAAGTAAGTAGCCAGAGTTTGGGGAAAATGCCAGCCTCCCTATGTCTTGGTTAGCTTTCTTGAGAAATAGCAGTCCGTGAGGTGCTTCACCAAGTGACACTCCGGTTGAATATTAGAGATGTTAATAAAACTGTTTAAACATTTAGCTGAGTTGAAGATGATGTAGGAAATTACAGAACTGGTAGCACTTCAGCCACAATCTCTCCCTTCTCACCATCGTAATGCTCTTTAGAGAGAAAAACTTGCTTTTCAAACTGCATAGTTTGTGTTTCCAGACTTATTTTGTGATGCAAGCATGGAAGGAACGGTGAGGTTATAGTCCGGAAAAAAGAGCAAACAGGAGAGAAAGCTTGAGATTGAGATACTGCACAGACTAAAAACAGTGTCTTAAGTTTCTTGGTTTCAGGACACAATACTGCAAGTACAAAAAGCAATGTTTATAATCATACTAGCTGTGTAAGCCTGTGCTGCTCCTACAAACCATAGATTCTGGCACTTCAATCAATCAATTGCATCGGTTGTGCATTAGAGGCTAAGTGAGGTTCTCTTTCATCGGTGGTTTTGTTTTGCCGACGTACTCGTCTCCGTTGTCTATCAGCGATTAAGCGAGTTTCTCTCTCCTCTGAGGTTTCATTTTGCTGATGTGCTCGCCTCGCTTGTGTATTAGCGGCTAAGCAAATTTCTTTTTTCTCGGCAGTTTCACTTTGGTGACAGAGTCACTTTCTTTGAGCTTCATGCTGTAACCTCGCACCACCCAGACAGACAGACTTCCACGCATAGACGTTTATACACAAGATACTCATAGCAGCTATCTAATTCTGAACTCTTGCTGATTTAACACTTGTACTCATTGCTCGGTTGGCTTGCTGTTAAGGATGCTTTTATATGCATACAGGTAGATTGTTGGTGTGCAGAGCAGTAGGTTAATCTCTCTTTTACTCAATTTAAAATACAATTATGGGAGTATTCAAAACATTGCATCTAAAATTTAAGCCCTTGTTCTCTTAGTTTTCCCTCGCCTTTTACATTTCTAGTGGCGCTGTGATAGGGTTGTGCTTCTCTGACTAGAAGTGTCCAGGAGCCCGTACTTTTCACATTTTTTAAGTAATTAAATTTTCTTTTTAAAGAGTAATGTTGATCTACACTTAATGTGATTGCATTCAAAAACCCTGTATTCTTCTGACTTAATAAAAAGGCAGTGATGTTGGCATTGTAGGTAGCGATTTAAGGGAAGTATTCAATGGGTTGGAAAATGGATGGATGGATGGATATTGTGATTCCGGTATCATAAACGAATCTTGCACTTGGGTATTAAACATTGTTTCCTCATGTGGATTACCCTTAGAGTGATACATATTTGTAAGTGTAGCCTTGTATTACACAAGTCACTTCTTAAAAGTTTGGTTTCATGGTAGATGAGTACACATGTGTAAAATAAAAGCTGGTGTACTTAGCCCTTGCATTAATGGGTCTTGTTTGATCTACTTTGATCAAGCTTACCCAGAGCCACTGTTTAAATTTCCTTTTTACTGTATTCCCTTTTGACCAATTTTAAATGTATAGATTATTTAAATGCAGTCCAACATGTTGTCTATATTGCACTGCAAATACATATGCATTTGGTGCATATAATTTTGGCACATTTGTATTGTATCATAGTTGAAAACATATCAACCAAATGATCAATTACTTTTCACTGTGGCACACAATTCTCATGTCAGTTTAAAATGCAATACAAAAGCGTATTATATTTAATTCATGTCCATAGATTGCATGTGATAACTAAAAGCAAACATACACTCAGAGCGGCCGATAAGTGAAACGCAGTATTATATTTCAATTCAAGATCCAGTTTGTCCTTTTTTCTCTTCTTGTCACACCTTGGTGTGAATCCTTGAGTTTCTTGGCAATCTTTAAAATTGCATAACCATCATTTTAACAAAAAAAAAAAAAGAGAAAGCTGTTTAATTTTAGCCATTTTTGAACCCAAAAATGAACAACCCAAGAGAACAGAATAACAGATTTCAGTGGTGCTAATGCAAATACAGAGGTTCATCTAATAACCAATTACCATTTAACGTGTCTAATTAAGGATAAACCAAGGCATATGAGCATTAGATTACTGAAAGAGTGTCTACAGAAAATGAGGCATTGCAGTCATATGTGAATATTAAAAAGCAAGCAGTAATAGACATTAGCTGTTTGCATTTTAACTTTATCTTGATAAAAAAAAAATGCATCAAGTTTGAACATTTCTGGGTTTATCCAGACTTTTTACTGGTATTGTAAATGGACATCTTCTGCTATGCACAGTGAGCATAGAGTTCTGGTGCTAACAGCAAACTGCTGGGGTGAAGAGTGACCAGAGACAAAAATGGAGGATCTGGAGTGAAAGGAAGGAGAGAGAGTGGCTTGAACATTGTTGCAGTCCATATTTAATCAACCTTTAGTTAGCTTTCTGACGTCGCCTATCGATGTGCAGTAGTATTGTGAAGTAAAACTCCAGGCACCGCTTTCAGTGTCAAAGCTGTGCAGAGATTTCACTCCTTGATCATTCAACAAAAGACATTTTGAACAAGTCCAAAAACACTGAGCTTTTAACCAGTGGCTCCACTCAGATTTTTGTGTTGCTCTGTGCACTTTATTTTGTTTACACCACGGGTGTCGAACTCCAGTCCTAGAGGGCCGCAGTGGCTGCAGGATTTCATTCTAACCATCGTCTTCATTAGTGACCAGTTTTTGCTGCTAATTAACTTCTTTTGCCTTAATTTTAATTAACTTGACTCCTTTGTTGTTTCTTTTTTCCTTAATTAGCAGCCAAATAATAATAAGAAACAAAACAAGCCACCACATGACCAGCTCACCTGTGCCCATCACAGAATATCTGAAAATAAAGAAAGGTGACGGTCTCAGTAAGGCTAATCTCTCAGGTCACCAAAACATTTTGACGGTGCTATGGCAGAATGAGAGCGGCAACAAGCCATGGAATTAAATAATGAGTGTAATTAACAGCAAGAATGGGCTTCTCATTAAGAAAGTGATTGGAGTGAAATTGGTTGGAGTTTGCAGCCCCAATTTAGCTGGTCATCTGTTGGCTTGTTTCATGTCTCATGTCTGTTTGGCTGTCATTTAATGAAGAAAATAATCAATTGAGAGAACTGAATCCTTAAAAACAGATCTATTAGAATGAAGCGAAAAATAAGTTAATTAGCAGTGAAAACTGGTCACTGATTAGGAAGAGGGTTAGAATGAAAACCTGCAGCCACTGCGGCCCTCCAGGCCTGGAGTTCGACACCCCTGGTTTACACTTTTATCACTGGCCTTGGTGTTATAAAAATGACATCCATAAAGACACCATCCGCGTCTTTTTTTTTTCTTTCAAACAAAGAATTGTAAGAATGTTGAGCAAGCTATGGAGTTATGCAATTGAAACCAAATCCTTGACAATTTTTAATGAGCATATGGATCTCACCGACTGGTCTCCTCTTGTTTGCCAAACCTCTGTTCTTATGCTATTGACACATTTACAGTTCCTGAACCACCCTCTTGCTCTTGTGCCATTTTAGATCTTGTTTTCTTTTAGTTCCATGCTTCTTGTCCTCATTTGACAGCTGGGTTTGTCACTTGCAGAATATTGTGGCTTTGTTAGTTGTTTATGCTTAGTAAGCCACCTGGAAAATTAAATTATTTCAGTCATTACACTGTGTATCTTGCCTTAAAGGAAAACCACACAATAAATGAA